>CAWUFW010007255.1:600000-1032211 GCA_963921515.1 Calotriton arnoldi
GAGCAATGAGCATCCCTACTTAATGAAGACAAGTATCAACAAAGCCAATAGGTTTCGCTTTTCATTGGCGTTACCTGACCTTTTGGCATTGCCAATGCTTTTTGCTGATCAGACCTCGCACCAGGGTTCTGGATCCAGAAGGTCTACGAAGAAGCATGGGGAAATGCAAACACTTTTTAGGTCTCGTAGAGACTTCTCTGCGAGATATTTTGTTTACTTACAGTGAGTGGGCTTAAAGCCCACCCATTACTTACCATTAATTGCCATCACCGTCACTCTCATTTGCTTGTTTTTTAAAACCTGTGAGCAATGCTTTCTGTAGGCTGCACACATGCGCACATGTGGCCTACTTTCCGCTGTGCCCAGGCTCTGTCTGGAGGCGTGCACTTTGAACAAACCACCCACAGAGAGAAAGAGAGCCTTTGCTAGCCGCTTGCTGAAAAAGACGGGTAGCGTGAATGTCTCCTTGGTGCACAGTCAGTCCATTTAAACAAGTACTACTCTGAGGCTCGAAGCAGTGCTTGTAAAAATGAAGTACCAGGGCCCATGGTTTATCACAGGAGTCTACTGCTGCTGGCACCAGCTGCAGAATGCCAGTGCCAGCATTACCTGTTAATGATCACACTTGTAGAAATGTGACTTTTTTTAAAACTATTTCCGGTCCCCTCACACTGTAGGGGTGGCCCGAAAGTGCCAGTTTTATCATTTGTTTCAAATAGTTACATGCTCCACTGATGTACTCTGCAAAAAAGACACACAGCGTCAATACGGGGTGGACTCTTATATGTGCTAGTGTTTAGAAATAAGTACCTTTGCTCAGCACTGGCAAACACCGGCACAAATTAAACAATGGTTTGGAGAGCAGGCGATTTTACAGAGACAACAACAAATACTGTAGTGTTGCCACACCTGGCCGTACACTTACTAATTTTACCTAGAATGCAGATGGAGTTTCATAAGTCAGCCATTTTGCTTGCTGAATCCATCACCCTCATAGGATTTCCCAGCATTCCCTGCACTTCACCTCTCATGTCCTTGGGGATTTCAGCTGAATATTTCCTACACTACAGCGCTGAGTGAGGGACAGGCACCGCCTACATCCTCTGGCAGGCAATCAGTGTTGTCAATTGTCAAGATGTTTGTCTCAGGAGTTGTGCAGACTAGCACACAGCGGTAAATCCTGCCACTCCGATTTCTAAAATGACCAAGACATCAGGGCAATGAATAAGAAACCCTGACTACATTTTGCACTTTTCTATAAAATAAAATACAAGGGCTGGAAAAACCAAGATCTCTGGCTTGCATTTGGAGTCCTGACTAAAACAATAACAAAGGACTGCTGCAATGAAAAAAACAAATTAAAACAGTTGCTTTATGTATACAATAAGACAAAGAGATGTAAAATAGTCCCTCATGCATTGCAATGCGCACACTTAATAGGAGGCAGAATGATACACCAAACAGCCAATAGTACAAAGTGAGATGGAAATATTTTGTGAGCACTCTATGTATATTTTTTTGTTTTGGTAACAATAGATTTATCGTACAGATGTGCTGTCTGGTCAGGTCTAAAAAGGAAGGATTTCTAAAGGAAAAGAGTCTTACAATACCAACAAGCATTTGCAATGCAATAGTTCTCGCATTTTTAAAAGTTTGACCTATTGGTATTGTAAATGACAATACCTTTTATTGTTGCAGGTTTTTTAAATACATAAATAAAGGCATTGTCATTTATAATGCCAATAGCTCAAAATCTTGCAAATGCGCAATTTACCACGTTTGTATGCCTGCTGTAGAGATCCGATTGCAACTTGCAGGTTACAAGTTATATTTCCTGCAGAGGGGGGACGCCGTTTCAATGCCCACGATAATTTAATGAGTTGGTTAATACTGTGATATGATGATAAAGCGCTTAGGTAGACTGTAATACGAAAGAAATGTGTAGGCTATATCTATAAGCTAAAGCTGACCTTTAGTTCATTCTGAAGCATGTTTTTATAAGATGACTGGCCCACGTTCGGACAATGCGGTTAAATTGAGATGCCAGAATCTGCAGCCTGGGTCTGCTGGCTCACAGTCAGTAATGTAGTTTTGATTACATAGCTTGCCGTCGTACCAGCGGAGTTTTGCACTAACATTTAGACCAAGTGCTGGTGCATGACATCATATTTGTGTTCGTCAGTGCCTATATTGGTGCAAAACGGCTAGTGCACTCAATGTAAATCGGCTTTGTTCTGCCCATTTGTATCGTAGTAGACTTACAACGTGATCCGAATTTTCACATACCTTAAGTACAGCCTCAGACACTTAGAGGTGTCATTTTCACAGTAATTATTAATGCCTAGAAGATATTTCAAAAGGTAAGCCAAAGGGTGGTAAATGTAACGGCCTTGACATCATGTCGAAACTGAAACATACGTCGATTCGTAGGTGTTAGGAGGAAAGAGCAACAGGAAGTAGCGCCTACGTTGAGACGTGTATTGCAGGCGCATGCAGAGAATACAGGGGCACGCGGGATTAAGAAGTTTATGCAGGTGACTGGAGATGGTTCTAGACTAGAGGGCTCTGAATGGGCACTGGAGCCTCTAGAAGTGGAACGTCGGAAACCACATCTCCGGCTGAACCAACTGAGCTACCTTAGGCTTAAAGGACTTGTGAAAACCGAGCTATTCACACTTGGTTTCGCATGATTATGTCTCAGAATAAGAGCGTGACTGAGGACCGGCTGTCACATGGGTCAGTCTCTTATTGATTCTGATTTTTCAGAATATACCATGGTGTTTAGTCGAGTGCCCAGAAGTCGCAGTGTGTGGCGTTATACAAAACAATGTAAAAGTACAAATGTATGTCCCCGAAGCTGGATCCGTGGTCGATTCAGGTCACTATTTCTGTAACAGGTGCACTTTCCCTTTTCACACAATCTGCAGCAAAGACCTCCATACATTGAAGGGGAGGGGCATGCTGTGCGCAGGACCCTGTCTCCCCTTTGCTGTACATACCTTATCTGCTGTGGGGCACGATCCTTCCACTTTCGGCCCATGTCTGTTCACCCGTCATTAGGGGAGCTGCTTCCTCAAGTCCCTGGTGCGAGGGGCGCGGCTCGGATGCAGGCGGGGGCCTGTAATGGGAGCGCAAGCAGCAGCATCGGCCCTTTCTCCCGAGAGGCGGGAGAAAGAGGTAGCTCGAGTTGCAGAGAAAGCGGGCATCTGCCATAAACATCAAGTGTGGCATACCGCTGCATAATAAAGTTTAATTTCAGTAAAGAAATAATTTGGCGAGCTGCGCTATCAGAGAGGTGAAGAGGGTGTGTTGTTAATAGTAAAGAAAAAAGCGGGCGCCATGCTGAAACCTAAAGCGCGGCGCCCCATGATGGGACTGGGTTGAGTGGCTACAAACCGCCGGCGCAATTGTTGACTGTTGGTTGATTTGCATGACACACAAGATGATGGACGGAATGCTGCACATTGGCAAACATTCACCCCCAGTCACAGATCTGGGTTTAATCCATCGTTATTTTGCTTCACCACGCCACCCCAGTTCAGACATAGCCATATGCAAATCAGTCTTGACCCTGTGCCTCATGGGAACAGTCCAGACCGAACTGCCAAGCCATGTCGTCCCTGGACCGGAATCAAGCATACTAGGACCGGTCCCAGGCCATCAGCCCTCATCAGCCAGGACAGCTTGACTCCAGTGGCGCAGTGAGCACGGGACCCACGTCTGGGCATACCCTTCCCACTTAGGGCGAAATGCAAAACACACAAGATGATGGACGGAATGCTGCACATTGGCAAACATTCACCCCCAGTCACAGATCTGGGTTTAATCCATCGTTATTTTGCTTCACCACGCCACCCCAGTTCAGACATAGCCATATGCAAATCAGTCTTGACCCTGTGCCTCATGGGAACAGTCCAGACCGAACTGCCAAGCCACAGATCTGGCTGGGTTCAAACTGGAATGGCATGGTGAGCAAAAAAACGATGGATTTAGGCCCAGATCTCTGTACTGGGGTGAATGTATGACATTGTTCTGCATTCTGTCCATCAACTGTTGTTTTTGCATTTGTCACCCCGAGTGGGACGGGTATGCCCAGACGTGGGTCCCGTGCTCTCCATGCCACTGGAATCAAGCTATCCTGGCTGAAGAGGGTGAAACCTCGAAACCGGTCCTAGGATGCTTGTTTCCAGTCCAGGGAAGACTTGGCTTGGCAGTTCGGGCTGGACTGTTCCCATGAGGCACAGGGTCAAGACTGATTTGCATATGGCTGGGTTCAAACTGGAATGGCATGGTGAGCAAAAAACGATGGATTTAGGCCCAGATCTCTGTACTGGGGTGAATGTATGACATTGTTCTGCATTCTGTCCATCAACTGTTGTTTTTGCATTTGTCACCCCGAGTGGGACGGGTATGCCCAGACGTGGGTCCCGTGCTCTCCATGCCACTGGAATCAAGCTATCCTGGCTGAAGAGGGTGAAACCCCGAAACCGGTCCTAGGATGCTTGTTTCCAGTCCAGGGAAGACTTGGCTTGGCAGTTCGGGCTGGACTGTTCCCATGAGGCACAGGGTCAAGACTGATTTGCATATGGCTGGGTTCAAACTGGAATGGCATGGTGAGCAAAAAAACGATGGATTTAGGCCCAGATCTCTGTACTGGGGTGAATGTATGACATTGTTTTGCATTCTGTCCATCAACTGTTGTTTTTGATTTGCATGAGCCAAGTATATAAAAAAGAAATGCGCGACCGCCAACCTGGAACCTAAAGCATGCCTCAATCATGCGTGAAAAAAATAACACAAAGCGCGTCTTAAAACAACGGTGCTTTAAAAAATATATATTATGGCGTGAGCAGCGTTAAGTTAATAGCGCGGCATGCATTCTTGAATCAAAAAGCATAACATAAGTTAAAGTGGGGCCATGCAGCTTAAATGATAAAACAGTTGTAGGAAAGCATGTAGTGCCTGCAATAGGAGAAAGTCATTTCACAAAATAGTGCTCACCGACTTATAAAGCAGACAGAGTAATGCCATAAGTAAAAGGTCCAGTCGTTATGGGAGGTTAAAAGGCGGTACCAAGGAGGGACTAACAAGCCTATTCACTAATTAAAAGCAATGATTTTGCAAGGACAGTAACAGGAGCCAATTGAAAAGATGGGCGAGGAAATGGGGGAACTTCTATGCCGCACCTTAATACAGCACGACTCACAGAGCAGCGCATGTGCTGCCCAGACTCTACCAAAAACAAGCATTGGCATAGCCAATAGGTCTCGTCTTTGGGACCTTATAAGTGTTTAACCATGCAACAGTTGATGTTGTTGCACCAAGGATAGTGTGCTGCATAACTAAATACTTATAAGGTCCCAAAAGCGAGACCTATTGGCTATGCCAATGCTTGTTTTTTATGATTGTTGGGTACCTGTGTGTCGTTTGTCATACGTCCTTATTGGCCCCTTTGCTAACATGTTATGATTTTGTGTTTGATATTACAAAGTGTGTTATCAAATGGCACCTAGACTTGCAAATGTACGGGTAGCACTATAAAATAGCTGTTAAGCCATATGTTAACTTGCAGGAGAGGTATGTTTGTGTATCTTAAAAAGAGTTTTTAACTTTGAATAGCACCTACGTGCATGGTTTTGGATGGCTTGCTCTCCTATGTATGTATCTCTCTCCTTTCAGCTTCTGTCATACAGGAGCCCCTGATGTCCACCTTGACAACATGAACACCGATGACATCATCCTTACTGCAGCTATAAGGCCTTCTACCATGTATCGGTCAGGTACGTCTAGGAACTTATGTTCTTTATTTTGGTGTCTGATCATTAGCCCTTTCAATAAGTTGATAACCTCTATTTTGAAAGTATATCAAGTGTTGGAAGTCCGGTGATTGGTGGTGTTTGTTTTCCTTTCTTGTATGTATCTCAAATATGGCAACATTTAGGTTACTTCTGAATTTTATAGAGGGACAATACTAATTATAGTACATAGTTTATCTCTCACTAGCTGCTGGATCTAGAGATACTTAATAAGCACCAACTACAAGGACACAGGTTCAGCAATTGGCCTAATGGGGGATCACCAAAGCACAAACATCTATGGCTATTCACATTGTTGACCTATAAAAATTTCATCCCTGGATCAACCATCAATTAAAAAAAGAAATTGTACAAATGTTAATAACTTTATTTTTTATTTGAAGAACAATGTTTATTAAATTACAGTGTTGAAATGGGGATATCACTGGATTTGATGTAGTTCAACTGTTGAAATTTTCTTCTTCCAGGAACTGGGGACATTGCGCCAGAAGATGATGCTGAACCATCTACAACTGGAGGACAGCAGGCAACCTGAGGAAAGAATCCAGTCCTTCTCCAAGCAACAATGTAGGTGGCCAGCACTGCTCAACAAGAAGAAGAAGGAGCATAGGCTGGTCGAGAAGAAGGAGAAGGACCTAGATGTTGAAGAAGACATTGTTGCCCCCACACAGAACATCATCTAGAAGTCCAATACAGCAGTGTAGCACCTAAATCACTTCCAAGGCTTGCCAGTCCCCAGTCATTCACTAAGCAGCAATGGCTGATTGCTCCGCCTATGCAGCAAACACCTCCACACAGCCTACAGCTAACTGCTAAATAATCTTGGATGCTCTCCTCCCCTGACGGTGCATCTCTAATCTTCTCTCAATCAAGTGAGGGACAGAACACCCCTGGTGGTTCCCTCCAACTGCCCATATAGCACCCCTCTGCGTGCTGGACAACCTGCTGGCCATGTCAGATGGCCATGCATGGGAGGGGTTTGACATGGACTAAAGCTTCAGTTTTACCATCAACAGTTTAATGTGCCGGGGGATATTCACACAATGGGGGATACTCTCTGTGAGATAGCTGCAGCCCATAGAGGACTCCCTTAGATGACAGGCAAATCTGTGCCTTGGATAATGTTGTGAAGTGTTACCAAGACATGGCAAAGATGCACCAAGAAGATCGTGGAACTTTTTGTGAAGTGCCTGCAAGGCAACATGCCTTGGCCATGAAGATGATAGAGGATTAAGCAAAAAATGCTAATGTTGTGCTTCACGGCCAAAATTTTTAGGAGATTCTACAGAGACATTTCAATGTCAACTCTCAACCACCTGACACCTTCACACCTCTGCCAGCTCCACCAGCACCACCTCCAATTGCACCACCTCAACCACAAACACCACCAACGCAACTACCACCAACTCAGCTACCCACAACACAAACACAATCTCAATCATTCTCACCACCAGCATTCCATATGTGAAGTAGCAGGAGAACCCCCCACCCCCCCAAATAACAGTAACAGTAGCACTACATGGAATTCCGCAAAGTAGCATAAAAACTCTGTGGAATTCTGCAGAGTTCCGCAAGCGGGCAAAGTTGCTCCACTTGCCCACCCCTAAAGCGCTCTCTCATATATTGCCATCTCGGGACTCACTCCCCACCTCCATAAAACAGCCAGCATAATTTCCCAAGGGACCAGTAATACCTTTTTATATTTTAAAGCTTCTCCTGCATTTGTTTTTATTAAAGAAATTAACTTTAGGCCAACTTCCACATCAATACAAAAAACCCTCCACACTCTTTGTGATTTCAAAATCATTATTCTGTTGAGAAAAAGAAAGAAGAAATATACCAGGTGATTTCCTAGGCAACAGGATCTCGCATAGCTCGCTGCTTTGTAACACGCCTCCCCAATATGTGGGTGTATGCTGCACTTGCACTCCCAGTGGAATACTAATGTGAGAGTCATGCACCGAGTGTGGGAGGGAATCGTCGCTGCTGCAAACCCACACGTTGCTGTCACACCAGGTTGTGGGAACCGAAAGCCGCCCTTTCGCCGTTTACTACACACTCCTCTGCAAGAGGCACTGTCTCTGCAGGCCTCAGTCTGAGGGCCTTTGCACTCCCACAGATGCACCACCAGGAGTGACAGAAGAAGAGAGGCAACATTTTGAACAGACACAAAGCACAATGCACCAAAAGAGCTCATTGTGGTTGCATATAAGGCACAATTTCTATACGATTTATATATGTGAATATAAATGCATACAATGAAACAGGTCAAGATTCCAGCTACTGCATTAATTTTTTAAGTCACCTGCTGTATTTCATAGTTTGAAAGTAATATGTATTAGGTTTTCTTAGAATTCAGCTACTTTGTGATGACCGTACATCACCTGCGGGAGCAGCAGACAGTGCTCAAGCTGTGGTTGGTGAAACAAATAGGCAAAAAGTACCCTTTCCCCAAGTAATTGGCATTTAAAATTCAACCGATGATAAAATAGCAACATCGTGCAAGAGAAGTGCTTTTTTTGCTTTTGAGACATTGTTGTACTGAGTGATGATAAACCAGAAATGGACAGGCAGAACGGTAGTGCACCTTACCAATGCCAGGAATAAAATTATTTTAATTTAACTTAAACCTCATAAAAAACTATTGCGCAAATACTACCTGAACTCTATTAAGGAGTTTACTCTCTCCAAAACATTATAGCAAAAAAATATGGACACAGTGTTTTTTTATTCTGAGTAACAATAAATTTTCATGGACTATATTCCACAAAATATTCACCACTTGAGCTATTGCAGCTTTAGCTCACATCTAGGGAGTGTAGAGAAAACTTGGAAGCGCTCTTACCATCCGTCAAGTCAATGAGCCTGAGGTAGAGCAAAAATTTCAGAGAGGAACACACCACCACCACAATTCCTAAAGTCTGCAGCCCCCCAACTCGTCTTCACTCCCCATCCTCCTCGGAACTTCGCAGATGCCAGATACCCCCCGGTGCTCTGAAGAAACAGCTGGCACAGCGCTAAGGTCAGAAATCATCTGATGGCATCCACGCTGCTGTGCCAGCGCACGGCTCATTTTCAGCACGTCTCTCTGGTCTGTTTTCCCACTGCTTCCCCCTTGCTGCTCACAGCGACACCCCTGTGCTTTACTTCTACTCCACGCCTTTTCTCCACCTTGCTCACATCCATGTCAGCTCAGCCCCCATCTGAATGAACATGTTTTGGTGCTTAGTCTCGCATCTAATGCACATGTGCAGTAGTCTGCCGGCCGTGCTGTTTTCGCACTGTCTGGCAGTAGCGGTCCGTGGTAGGAGTGCCGGCCGGGCGGTGACGTGGGGTGGGGGAGGGGCAGGGTGGGGGGTAGTAAACCACGGATTACGGCCGAATACAGGTAAGTAAACATTTAAATAAATAAAACGAATTTCGTTGCGCTCACTGCATCGCATTTGGGCTTCCGCGCTTCATTTAAAAAAAGCCCCCGGGTGGGCCAGGTCCCGGGGGCACAGTAAATTCATTAGCGGGGGCCCGCAGGGGCCCCTGCAGCCTCGGGGACCGCCACCTCTCCAGGGCTGTTAAAAAAAATGAGTTGGGGGGTCCCAATCCCCCCCACACTGCCCCGGGGACCGCCACCTCCCCGGGGCTTTGGAATGGTAGGGAGGTGCGGCCCCCCTCCTGGAGCCCTTCATGGCCCTGGGGACCGCCACCCCCCAGGGCCGGCTCCTGCAGTGTCCCGGGGTGCCCACCCCAGGACACTGCTGTTTGCTATGGCAGGACGGGAGCCATGCGGCTCCCGCCCTGTCATAGCAAACACTGCTTTGGATTTTGGAAGGGAGAGCAGGTTTCCTGCTCTCGCTTCAAAATCAAGCAGATTGCTTTTCCACAAGGGAGCTGCATGTTAGCAGCTCCCCGTGTGGAAAAGCAATGCCAGCTCCCGCAGGAGGCGGGGAGCTGGCGGGACCGTGGGGGCATTGGGGCCCCCCCACGGTCCCCAACGGAGTGGCCAGGCCCGGGGGATGGGGTTCCCGGGGCTAGAAGTGGCCCGGGAGGGGGGCCACACGGCATCCCTCCCCTAAAAATATTTAAAAAAATACTGGCCATGCCCCGGGGGATGGGGTCCCCGGGGCAGAAAATGGCCTCGGGAGGGGGGCCACGCGGCCCACTTCCGGTACAGGGAGGGGGCAGGGCCTGATATAAGAAGTTAGCAATCCTGCTGTGTGGGACTTACCGGTGGTAATAAAAGGGATAGTTGGCCTCCAAGGTTGACGTTGGGGCTAACTACTCCTCTTGTTACCTCCAGTAAATCCCACACAGTGGGATTGCTAAGAGGTGTTTCGGAGGCCATGCTCACCTTTCTCCACCACTCTGGAAACGCGACTGGTATGTTATAGTTAGAAATTAGCATTTAAAAAACCTTTGAAATTCACTGAAAAAACCATAGGTTTCAGGGACGTTATAGTTAGAAATTAGCATTTAAAAACCTTTGAAATTCACTGAAAAAACCATAGGTTTCAGGCACGTTATAGTTAGAAATTAGCATTTAAAAAACCTTAGAAATTCACTGAAAAAAACATAGGTTTCAGGGACGTTATAGTTAGTTGGACATTTCTCTTGTAAAAAACCATAGAAATTCCCCCGTTATAGTTAGTTCAGCTAACTATTACTCGCGCACCCGCAATGCACTGCTGATGACGTCACATATTACATCAATCATGACATGGTCAGTGACATCACTGATGACATCACTGATGACATCTCAAATGACATCACTGATGACATCATCCACGTAAAAATCTGATGCACCTCCTCACACTCTAATATAACCTTTGATATACTCACTGTAAAATACAGACTACCATTTTCGACACCATAGACACACCAATACCAGTTACTATATACGCACTCACTGATTCCTAGGTTTACACACACATCCACTCATTCACCCATACAGTCACTCATACATGCAGTCACTCATCGTTACAACACTATCATATGCACTCATACACCTATACAGACACTCACACACCACCACTCATCCAGAGTTACTCACACATGTAGTCAGTCATGCAAAGAATCAATCACACTCCCATTTACTCACCTATACAGTTATACACACACAACATCACTTATTCAAACAGAAACAAACGCATACTTACTCTCTTATAGAATCACTGATACAAGTACACACTCATCCATACAGCCACTCTCACAATAACTGACTCTCACGTATAGTCATTTATATACTTCAACTCTCACATGCACTGCCTTTTACATATGTAGTTACTTGGACATGTACCATTGAGACATCCATTCACTCACCAACACACCCATACACACACTCACCCACCCACCCATACAGCTGTTTCCACATGCACTCTTGAACCCATACACACAGTGAATCAACCACTCAAACATCTATGCACAGAGTCACACACCTCCCACCCACCCACACACACACTCAGGCACCCATACAAATACTCAGGCAATCTATCGATAACCCATATAGACACTCATGTAGCTACTGACCAACCCATGCAGCAGCTTATACAACAACAGACAGACTGATACAGACATTCACACAGTTTAGTCACTAAGCCATGCATTAAGTAAGACACATGTAATCACTCACTTAAATAGTCAGTCACGCACGTACTAAATCCTCCATCCAGACACTTATACACCCACTCATTCTTCAATACACCTTGGCATATATATTATACATATTTAAAGTTTAAAGAAAAACACAGTCACTGGATGATGTCATCAGTGATGTCATTTGAGATGTCATCAGTGATGTCATCAGTGATGTCACTGACCATGTCATGATTGATGTAATATGTGACGTCATCAGCAGTGCATTGCGGGTGCGCGAGTTATAGTTAGCTGAACTAACTATAACGGGGGAATTTCTATGGTTTTTTACAAGAGAAATGTCCAACTAACTATAACGTCCCTGAAACCTATGGTTTTTTCAGTGAATATATATATGTATACATGTATATATATATACATATAAATGTGTGTGTGTGTGTGTGTATATTACCTAATGGCGGTCGCCAGTAGGTAGTTATAGTTAGGACCATGTTTCCATAGGAAAAGCATTTTTTGACTTGCCTATACCTTTGGCACTGCATGAGAAATCTTCATAAAACTTTCCCAAAAAAGTGTCATAGGAAGTCTTGTTGTGCAAGTTTCAGGGCAATCTGTGAAGCGGGGGCAGAGAAAATGGGGGCTAAAAAGAGTGTGTTTTCCCTTGTTTATTCCCATAGAACCTTTGAACACATCTACAGCCCAAACCACTGGACAGAATTACACCAAATTTGGCAAAAATTCAGATTTGGTAACGCAGATTGTGCTTTTTGTTATTTGGTGTAAATCAGCTGAGATGTTGTTGAGAAATTTAAGAGAATCAAGATAGTGATATCTGTGACTGTGGATATTTTTTGTTGATTCTGTGATTAATGCCAAGAGAAATGCTGTGATTGGCTGGCCACAACATGAAGAGAAATTTGAGGCCGCCATTTTATGCATCGGGGAACAGTTCCAGGGGCTGCAAATTCACCACGGAAGTGATACAAGTGGTCAGGGTAGAGGTACTCTGACCCCATATTTAACATATAGGGTTGTTAATGAGAGAAGTTATGTGACAAAAATTGATTTTTTGGGGGCTGCGAAATTCACGAATACATTGCAACCATCTGTGCGGCCCTCCTGTGAAACGTTGCCGCAAATTTGCGATTATGGGTATTGACGCCTCAACGAATTGGTGAATATTGAAAAAAAAATACAATCACAGAATCACTCAGAGACTCATGCACCCACTGACACACCCACTCAGACACTCATGCACCCACTCACAGACTCACTCAGAGACTCATGCACCTACTCACACGTGCACTGAGACACTCATACATCCACTCATAGACCCACTCAGAAACTCATGCATCCACTGAAGGACCAACTCAAATAATCATGCACCCACTCACACACCCACTCAGACATTCAGGCACCCACTCACAGACCCACTCAGACATGCACCCACTCACACACCTACTCATACACTCACACACCCACTCACAGAACCACTCAGTCATGCACCCAATCACACTCCCAGCCAGAGAGTCGTGCACCCACTGACAGACTCACTCATATTCTCATGCACCCAGTCAGAGATCCACTCAAAGAGTCATACACTCACTCATGGACCCACTCAGATACTCATGCACCCAGTCACAGACCCAATCAGATACTCACATACCGACTCAGAGAATCACACACCCACTCACAGACCCTCTCAAATACTCATGCACCCAGTCAAACCCCCACTTACAGACTCATGCACCCACTCATGCATTAACTGAGACACTCATGCACCTACTCACAAATCCGTTCAGAGACTCATGCACCCTCCCATACACCCATTGAGACACTTTTGTACCAACTCATGGAGCTAGTCAGAGACTCATGCACCCACTAACACATTCACTCAGACACTGACGCTCCCACTTACAGACCCTCTCAAATATTCATGCACCCAGTCAACTCCTACTCAGAGACTCATGCACTCACTCACACATTGACTGAGACACTCATGCACCTACTCACAGATCCACTCAGAGACTCATGGACCCCCCCACACACCCATTGAGATACTCATGTACCGAGAGTGATGAACCAAGTCAGAGACCCATGCATACACTGATACCTCCAGTTAGACAGTCACCCATCTGCTCACATGCTTACTCACAGACTCATTAAGGATAATGGGGTAACCCTGTGTCCCTCAGAACCTGGGTGTTGATAATATCTACAGTTGGTTCTGTTGGGTGGCACAATTGCTTAGCTTTAAGTAATCAATACAGTACAACAGATATATCAATGTCAAATTCAACAAGCAAATACGTTGTGATACAAAATATAATAGAACCCACCAAAAAACACTATATTGTTAGTTTAGTAGCAGTGTTTTTACTCTTTTTTCTTTTTTCAAGAAGAATTGTATATGGCTGTCACATGAACAATTTTATATCAGCAAATTGGAAAAGGTGACTCTCGTGAATTTAAGTGCAATTAAGTGACAAAGGGAAGTCATGGGTGAGCTATATACATGACACAGACAAGTGACCTAAGGATTTAGTTATGTCACTTGTTTGTGTCATGTATATAGCTCATGTATTTGCTTGTTGAATTTGACATTGATATATCTGTTGTACTGTATTGATTACTTAAAGCTAAGCAATTGTGCCACCCAACAGAACCAACTGTAGATTATATTATTACTCACAGACTCATGCACTCAGTCCAACCCCTATTCAGACACTCATATATCCACTCACAGATACATTCAGAGACACGTGCACCCACTGAAACCCCAATTTAGAGACTCATGTACTCAGTTACACATTCACTCTGATAATAACAGATGGTCTCATAGATGTACTTTTAGTCTCATGCAGCATCTGACAGAGCTTCTTTGACAGTGAGAGAGTTTTGCATGTACTGGCAGACACACTCAAACACTTATATGTGCACCAATAGAGACAGTCAGAGACGCATACATGTTTTTATAGTGTTATTTAGATAGTGATGTACCCAGTGTCATCCACAGAATCACTTATATAGTAATGAATTTTAAATTTGCTGGTGTCCATTGAATGTCTGCTTTTGTTATGTGTTTTTGCAATGTCATCACGAATATCGCGACTTCGTTGCAAATATTACAAATTTTGAAGATAAATATATTCCCATAAAGAAAATGAACAATATTTTGGGCATATAGGGTGGCTCTGAGAAGAGCCTTTGTGTTCAGTGTGTCTATGTGAGAGCTATACATAGGACCGAATGCAGAGTTTGAGGTTGCTGAGAGAATGTGGGAGTCTGACCTTTCCTTCTCGGCTCAGATACGTCAGGTGACTGCCACCTGTTTCTGTCAACTGAGGAATTTGAAGAAATTTTTGTATCTGCTTCCAGAGGAGTGTCGGAAAAACATAGTACATGCTGTAGTGACTTCCAGGCTAGACTATGCAAATGGCCTCTATTTGGGTCAGCCAGAGTATCTGACTAAACGCCTGCAGATAGTGCAAAATGCGGCTGCGAGACTAATTAGGCGAGTGCCGTTCCGCGAGCATGTCTCTCCGCATTTAAAAGCACTACACTGGCTTCCAGTGAGGAAAAGAATCAAATTCAAGGCCTTGACTCTGGCGTTCCGTGCTATGCATGGCAACTGCCCCGTCTACTTGAAACACAGACTACGTGGTTACAAACAGTCTAGAACCTTGAGGTCCAATTCCCAAAATCTACTGTGTATCCCCCGTTTTAAAAAGGCACGTATGGGTGGCAGATCTTTTACGCTCGGGGCTGCAAAACTGTGGAATTCCCTGCCGAACAATCTCCGCACTATCGATACTGAGCCCCTTTTCAGGAAAATGGTGAAAACCTGGCTTTTTAAGGCAGACTGAGGGCCCATGGCTTGGCCCTGAGCGGTCCAATGCTGTAATACTTTCCGCTTAGCGCCGGGACACCTCTGTTTGAGGTAGCTGTCGCGCTTTACAAGTGTCTGTATTATTATTATTATTATTATTATTAAACATCCCTTCGTCTATGAAGTGAACTCCATCACTTCTGTAGATTCCATGCATTTCAAAATGCAAGTTGTTGTTGTAAATAGAGCCCATGTTATGGTCTCTGAGAAAGGCAGAATCAGTTTTATTAACATGTTTCTTGGCTTTGTCAATCTGTGGACAGAATTGTTTAGACCACTACCATTTCTGACTTTGGCATATGTTGGAGTACACCAAGACAGTGTGGGGGGAAAAGATTCATTAAGTCTGCAAATATATCCTTCATTATGATTTCCAGTCCTACCCTAGTCAGTGTGCCTAGGTCATTGGCACCACAGTGCACAATCATGAGGTCAGGGGGTTGGGAATCCACAATGCTTTTAGCCAAAGGCAGCAATTGATAACACTTTAACCTTCTCTGGCTAATCCATTTAATGTCCACATGAGCCAAACCCAAGGGCTGTGTCAGTACTACTCTTTCAAGCAGCTTCTCTAGCCTAGAATAGATAGCTGTGGCCCACAATCCACACTCTAACCATTTTGAAGTGAAGCAGCAGTAGCAGACAGGAGAAGGCTAGAGCTGAATGAGGTAGTTTTGAAAATGAAAGGCAGTTAAAATGGAGGTGTTCTCCTGGTTTAAAAAACAATTTGATTGGATGCTGTGAACATGCAGGTGAATAAAATTAGGTAGCGTGTTGAGAGGATTAGTAAGTAGATCTATGATTGGTTCTGATAAAAATAAAAAAATGTAATACAGGCATGTATACCCTTTTTAATCTTTACAGTAAACCACACCTTCTGCAGCACATTTTGTAACAAGGATGGTCCTTCTACAATGTGGTGTGAACTTGTGACCTACTGGTTCTTGTGGGTTGCAATGGAGACTGTGCTAAGAGTGTATTGGGGGAAGGGTGTTAAACAGAGAGGTCACTGTTTTTAGAAATTGGAGATGTTTAGACTCATTGTGCTATAACAAGGGTTTCATTTCCTAGTGAGGGGTTCCTAATAAAGTGTAGTGTACTGTTAAAGTCATAAAACTATGAAGGTAAATATGTTTTTGAACTCCCGTTTTTTGTGTGAATACGCTGTGATAATCGTGATGACGTCGCGATTATGCAGAAATAGGTATCCATTTTGGGCTTCTTTGTAAAAGGGAGTGAAAGTGAGTTACAGATACTAACCATTCAGAAGTGGACTTAAAACAGTAAAATATGAAAGTTATGTTTTTATTTGCTGCCTTCTGCAGTATCAAACAGTGCAAAGTTGAAAAGGTTGCCAGTTATGGTTTCTGTGTATGAGAGTGGAGTGCCATTTTTATGCTTAGTTTTGACAAATCCGGAGCCTATTCAATCTATCTAATGAGAGCAAAAAAAGTGATTTAATCAACAAACTCAATCTTTTGGCATGTGAATTACATTTTATTTTGAGCCAAAAAATTATTAAAAAGGTATATGTATGGGGGCGCTAGGTGGCGCACACGCAAAATGGCCGCACTACAGTGAGGCTCTTGCTGCCCGGCGTCAACGATCCTATAAATATCCTCTTAAATGGCCATGAATTTCACTTAAACTGCCCTCCGAGACAGCTGGCGGTCTGCTGCAGCTCCGGTGTGAAATTTGATTGAATCGGAGCCTCCGTTCCAGAGAAACGCTAATGTCGAGGTGACAGTGAGGGCAGAGGAAACGAGCCGCGGTGACCAGGAGCGGCTATCACTCCTACGCGAGCCTGGGGATTGACACGAGGCGCCTGGGCCCACCAGCACTGCGCACTGTAAGTGGCATACGACACGTCAACCGGGGCCTGCCCACGGCAGGACGACACGGGTGGGGCTGCTCCTGCACACCATCGGAGCTGACAATCCGGGCGGATGCGACGGACGGCGACGAAGATAATCGGGACAGGTGCGCAGGTACTATAGCGCCCAGAAGCTGAGTGCGGGATCGGCGCGGCAGATGCGGCCTATGAGCTGAGATCGGGACGGCGATGCAAGGACAAGCTGTGTGCAAGTAGGTGCGCAGTGAGACAGAATTCACCGCGGCCGGCGCTCCCCCAGAGAGGCGATCCCCAAGTGCGGAGCCACTGATGGAAGCAGGCGCGGCGCGCTGCTGGGCTGCTGTGGGGCGGGCTCCCGGAGACGGGCCCATGTGCGGGCTTGCTGAACTGTGAATGCATCGAGCTCTCTTGACCGGAGGACCGGGGGCCTGCTTGCACACAAAGCCTCGAATCCTAGGGGTGTATTCACGGTGGTGCAAAGAAGAAGGGACAGCACCCCTGCACGCAGCGTGTGCCACAGGCCGGGGCCTATTTGCGGGGCGCCAACAAACACCTGCTGAACCACCGAGCCCCCCCCCCGCTGGAACTGTAATGGTGAACGTATGCCACAGCGCAAGGTAATAGTGATCAGCCTCCGCGGGGGAGGACAGGGGGAAAAAAAAAAAAACACACTGGGGGTGTTGGCGAACCGGCAACAACAGTGCTCTTGAGCTCACAACGTGCTCACTGATATACGCAAGCTTGGCAGGCAAAAGAGTTGGATACAGGCATAGTACTGCTTTGACATACTGGGGCGCACAGACTGCAGTCACCTTGCGAACGCCCCACCAACAAGACCACAGCGCATGGAAATAGCGATTAGCCTCCTCAGATATAAACACTGGTAGTGTTAACGAACCGGCAACAACAGGGCTCTGGAGCTCACAACGTGTTCACTACTATACGTAAGCTTGGCAGGCAAAAGAGTCGGATACAGGCATAGTACTGCCTTGGCATACCAGGGCGCACAGACTGCAGTCACCTTGTGAACGCTACACCATAATAATACCGGGACACTAACAGTCCGCATTTAGAGGCTAATATGGGGAAGCCAGATAACCGCCAACCCAAGCTCTCCTTTGACACCACCAAAAGGATCACCCGCAACACAGCAGACGACCAGGACGCTGACAAGGGGAGAGCGCACAGGGAACCGCTAACTCTCCATCCACAGAGGTACAAAGCATCCTACAAGAAGTTCGACAAGGCTTCGCTACTATGGTAGACAAAATGGATAGCATGTCCACGCGTATGGACGCCATTGCACATAAACTAGAAGGGCACGAGGGTCGCATTAAAGAAACTGAGCGCCGCATCTCCGACAATGAAGACACTACGTCCCAAGTAACAACACAGATTGCCCAAATGGATAAGCTTCTTCACATCATTGCTGCAAAGAATGAAGATTTGGAGGCGAGAAGTAGGCGCAACAACATACGCATTCTTGGTATTCCCGAGTCGACCAACACAGGAAGAATGGAGGAATATGTCGAAAAATTGCTGCTCTCAACGTTTGGGGAGGAAGGCTTCTCCAGTCAATTCATAGTGGAAAGGGCGCATAGATCACTGGGCCCGCGCCCGCCGCCGGGAAGCACGCCACGCCCTATCATAGCACGTCTCTTGAATTATAGGGACCGGGACGTTGCACTCCGCACAGCGAGAAGCGCTCACCAGCTGACACATGATGGTAATACGTTCTCCATATTCCCTGACTTCACACCAACCGTTCAGGAAGAAAGACGGAAATTTATAGAAGTCAAAAAGAAGCTGCGGCGGGCCCAAATTGACTACGCACTGCTATATCCGGCACGACTTAGGGTTACCCACCAAGGTAAACAGAGATTCTTTACAAAACCACAGCAGGTGGAGGAGTTCTTAAAGTACCTGAAATGATCAAACCATGACATCGAACCGTCAACATCATCCCAGCAGGCTGCATCGGCGGGAGTGGAAGAAAGCGCGGACTGAATGACTCATTCAAGTATTGAACTTACTGGGACATAAGAAACATAGCAAATGACTACTGGCTGGCTGAGCAGAAGCAGCGGGCTCCGCAGATACGGAGGACGGTAGACCAATAGACTTACTATTTCTAATCTTTGTTCTTCTTTATGAGCCATGTCCTATATGTTACGCCGGGCACCCTCTACCCCTAGGTGTCCACACGCTCCATCCCTAGTGGACCCAACGGGTGGGGGGTACTGTGAAGGCACCTAGGGTAATCCCCCCA
The DNA here is from genome assembly GCA_963921515.1 of Calotriton arnoldi. Classification (NCBI taxonomy): domain Eukaryota; kingdom Metazoa; phylum Chordata; class Amphibia; order Caudata; family Salamandridae; genus Calotriton; species Calotriton arnoldi. The sequence continues at coordinate 619,413 of CAWUFW010007255.1, forward strand.
ACGGGTGCTCCCCCCATTGATGATTAATCTATGTACGGTTGCATAGCAGTTTGGATAGGTTTACTTGTTTTTATTCGTTGGGGTGGGGGGGAGGGTGTAAGCTTCTGGCAGGATAGGGCTGCTTCAGTGGGAGGGGGAGGGGTTGTAGGGCCAGGGAATTGGGATGGGTGGTCAGTTTCTGGCATGATTGGGATGCCATGGGAGGTGGGAGGGGGGCAGTTGCGGGAAACGCATTGTATTATTGCAATAGACAGACACACTATATGTAGAATCGATGGGTGCTTCAATGGACAAACCTTTCATATAACTGATACATCATGTGTTGGGCTTCTTGTTGTGAGACAATGTGATGGCTACGGATGACAACTTCACGTTGACGATCTTATCTTGGAATGTCAGGGGCCTGGGGGACCAGCGAAAAGGAGACAGGTCCTGGCATACTTGGACAGACAGCGGGTGCAACTGGCTATGCTCCAGGAGACCCACATAGACCCAAGGGCTGTAAACACATTCGCCAGTAAATGGGCTAGCACGAGACTCTTTTCATCATACTCCTCCTATGCGAGAGGCACTGCCATACTGATTAAAAAACAGACACACTTTGTACTGGCGGGAGCGATAGAAGACCCACAAGGGAGATACATACTGGCATGGGGTAGACTTGGCAGAGATTCTATGACGCTGGTCAATTGCTATGGCCCCAATGTTGACGCTCCAGACTTTTTCACTAGGTTATGGGGGCAAATATTGAACGTAGGCTCCACTCATGTCGTCTGGGGCGGAGATTTTAACGTGGCCCTTAACCCGGAACAGGATAGGTCCAATTCAAGTTTGCACCACTATAATAAGTCCCAAGAAGCACTGCGGGGTATAGTGGAGGAAGGTGGCCTGGTAGATAGTTGGAGGCATGTTCACCCATATTTGAAGGAGGGTACACACTTCACGACACGCACGGGCACATGGGCGCGCCTTGATTATTGTTTGGTCTCAAGAGGGCTTGGGGACGCTATACGTGCTGTAACTCACCCAGCCCGTACGCTCTCAGATCATTGCCCTGTGAGGCTGGTACTCACACCACCGGGATATAGCACGCCCAGGCCACGCTGGCGACTGCAGCCCCATGCTCTTCTTGACACGGTCTTTCGGGCCGAGCTGGGGGAGGAGATCAGGGACTTCTTTTTAGAAACAAGGGATCAGTTGATAATGTCGAAATAATATGGGAGGCTTTCAAAGTCACTATTAGAGGGTACTGCATCTCAAAGAGTTTCGGAGTACTTCGAGACATACGGCGTACAATCCAAACGCTGGAACAGGATCTGAAGAGGTTAGAGGTCAGAATGAGTAACGGAGAGACAGGGCAGGTACAAGCAGAATTTCGCGAGAAATTGACAGAATACGAACAGAATGCTGCTAGAGAGGTGAAATTTCAGAGTAAATACTGGGTGGCTCGAAAGTACGGCGAAGGGGAACGGCCAGGAAAGGCATTAGCTGAAGCGACAAGAGGCCCCAGGTTCACGTCCCATATATTAGAAATTGAAAGTCCAGAAGGGACAATACATAGAGACACACTGGACATACTATCCACATTCGCCGCTTACTATGAGACCTTATACACCACACACAGCCAGGAAGCAGTAGAATTCGGTGCCTATCTGGGAGATATAACGCTGGGGTGGCTTAGTAACACGCAAAGAGAATTCCTTAGCCAGCCTTTCGAATTGGATGAAATCAGGGAAGCTATTATGCATTTAAAAAACGGCAAGGCGCCTGGATTAGACGGTATCCCTGCCGAATTTTACAAAACATATATCGATATCATGGCGCCAGTCCTTAAAGAGGTTTATGAGGAATCTATGGAGATTGGTACCCTACCCCCTCTATGAGGGAAGCGTTGGTGACATCTCTACTAAAGCCCAATAAAACTCCTAGCTCCTGCGATTCATACCGACCCCTGTCACTTATCAACTGTGACACCAAAATTCTGGCTAAGATACTAGCCAATCGTCTCAACCTCCTTATGGAAAACCTTATTCTACCTGATCAATCAGGCTTTGTCCCCGGCAGGGCAACCAATCACAATCTTCGCACACTCTTTTCGCTTGTACAGACAGTGGAGCCAGAGTTCCCACTTGCAGCTGTGTTTCTAGATGCCACGAAGGCTTTTGATTCCGTGGAGTGGGACTATTTGGTTGAGGTGCTGCACAGTATGGGGTTTCCAAAGCTATATATATCCTGGATTCAATTGCTGTATCACCAGCCCACTGTCAGAGTATTGATCAATGGCCATATATCTCGCTCACTTCCTGTTTCGAGAGGCACGCGCCAGGGATGCCCGCTGTCCCCGTTGCTATTCGCTATCGCAATGGAGCCCCTGGCCTCTAGACTGCGACAACGGCATCAAGATAAGGCGTTTCGATGTGGCCTACGCCAAATATTGATATCCTTATATGCGGACGACGTGACATTATATATCAGGGATCCCAGGCACAATCTTAACCCTATACTACGAGAATTTATACTGTTCGGCAGACTATCAGGTATCAATATCAATTGGGGAAGTCCCAGTTGTTTCCACTTACACCAGCGGTACCACAATTCCCACTAGATTATCCACTGGAATGGTGTGATACTGAACTTCGCTATCTCGGTATACAGGTGACGAGAGACAGAGAGGACACCATACGGCTGAACTATGGTACAGCAATTGCGCGCCTCAACAGCAATGTCACACGATGGATCTCTTTGCCTATATCACTCGCTGGTCGAGCCTCTCTAATAAAAATGGTGGTGCTTCCTCAGTTCCTGTATCTGTTTGCAAACATACCCTATCACCCAGGACCAAATTTTTTTAAAACACTACGGACGGCGCTGATCACGCTAATCTGGGGAGGAAAACAATCACGACTTCAGTGGTCCACCCTCATTAGGCCATATGAACAGGGGGGGCTGGATATACCCGACTTTGAGACGTACTACTGGAGTGCACAGGCACAATATGCGTTCTACTGGATATATCCCCCACGTTACATGCCGCAAATAGCCGCCGAAGACTGGCTTGCAGATCCTGTTCCCCTGAACGGCATCATACACGGCCCACGTCGCACTCGCTCCACGCCTCCCACCACGGTTACCAGCACAGTGGATGCATGGAATTGCATTAGGGACAAACTCTTGTCGCCCTTCCTGTATTCCCCGCGTCTTCCGTTAACCTATCACCCTGACCTACCGCTATTGCAGGAAAGAGGATTCCTGAACCTTTGTAAACGGCTTCATGTAAAGGAGTGGGGGGACTTATTTCTGGACGGTACTTTCCGCTCCTCGGTGCACTTGTTTCAGAGCATACGGTCCACTCCACTAGACTTGTTCCTATATGTACGGTTACGACAAGGGATGAGGGCGATCCTACCGGACTTCCCCCACAAGCCAGAAATCCTACCTCCGTTACACCAGTTACTAAACCCCGCAGGGGGCAGCCACCTGGTGTCCGGACTCTATAAAAGCATACGTGCAACACAAAAGAAACCCATCAGCCCGGCATGCATGCACTGGCAGGAGGAGCTGGGACGAGAGGTGACTGAGGAGCAATGGAACTATTGCTGTGCCCAGACATCGCAAATCTCGGCCAGTAACAGGCTGCGGGTACTACATTATAAATTCTTGCAGAGGTTATATTACACGCCTGTAAAAAAATATAGATTCAAATTAACCGACCATGACAGATGCGACAGATGCAAAAGGGAAGGTGCTGGTTTCCTACACCTGGCCTGGGAGTGCCCATCAGTGCAGGCCTACTGGGGGGAGGTGCATGAGGCACTGGAGAAGATGCTAGACACAACATTGGACAGGGATCCCATGGTGGCCCTCTTGAGTTACACTGCATTAATCCCCAAAACGCACCGGAAGTTCCTAGGCATTTCTCTGTTGATGGCCAAACGCAGGGTAGCCTGTAGATGGGGCAGAGGACGCGCACCGAAATTCAAGGAATGGCTGACTGACCTGGTGTATTACCAGGAGCAGACCACAACCTATATAGAACTACTACCACTGGCCTCTAGGCCCACAGATATATGGGGACCACTTCAGAATTATCTCCTCCTACAAAAGGGCTCCCAGTAGACGCAAGTGAGAGGACGGCTATCAGTCAAACCGGGGTTGAAACTGTCTACTCTACATTGCAATTGCACCCATAACAAAGCACGCTTACATATACGATAAGGTAAATGTCGATGTATAGCCTACTGACTATTCGGATTGTTCCACACCAAGCACTTGTCAAAATGATGATGCAGTGAAATGTCTGTACGCTGCTGTTGATTTACGATAATGTGTTATCATGTTTTGTATAAAAATTCTAATAAAAAAAAAAAAAGGTATATGTGTATGTGAAACTGTTAAAAGGGAATCTGAAATATATATAAACAAATATTTAAAATACGTGAGATGATGTATGCTTGGCAGTTTGAGTGATTTTATATATTTATTATTAGGTGAGTAAGACACAGTTTGTCTCAGTTGCAGACTAGGTCTGTGATAAGTTATTGCATTTGTGCTACTTTACTCTATCTCTAAATGTTAGAAAAAAACACTGAATGCTTACGGTTCAAGTTATACATAATAATGTATTAGGTGATGTGAAAGTTTTACATGTGTATGATGTGCTGGTTACAAAGAATGGTTTCCATTGAATTCTGGTTGTTGTAGTCCTATTTATTCAATTATAAAAGAGGACTACAAGTCTCAAAATTGAAAGGGGAAAACATGCACTGTGAACGTTGACAGCTATGTATTAGATACTCCTTAGCCTAGGCTTTGCTAAATCACAGGGCAGGTTTGTATATGCTTAGATGGTGAGATCTGTTCTTTAAACTTGTACTGAGCCACATGCTTAGTATGAGGCTGCTAGGTATAGTTGAATGTGCAGTATTTAAACATGGGTCAGGCTTACTAGTGCACAGTGTGCCTGTCAAGTGTCTTTTCCAGCATCACTTGGCATGTAACATCTCTTTGTGAAGTGTTAAATGCATGTTTTAGTACACATAACATACCTTTGAGATATGCTGTAGGTATGCCAGAAAGCATGGTCATTTTTGCTTAAAAAAGTGAGAGCTGTCCTTTTGAGTTTTAGTTACTTAGTCATGCATATGCACAGTCTTATTGCAAGCACTACATAGAGTATAGCACCCATAATGCAACTGACATAGACGTTTCCAAAGCATATGTGCTCTCTCTCACCCACTAGGAGACCAACAGACTCACTTATATATTCACTAACATACTCACAAACTAGTTATATATCCAGCAGTATGAAAAGCAGTTACACAGATGTCTACATGCCTTTGTAACTCCTAATGCAGGCACTGGGGTATTCATTCAGCTATCTACGTACACATTTAGGGAACTATAGAGGTATCAAAACAGAGGGTCACATACTGGCACATTTACTGAAACAACTCATGGGACTGGTACCTAGGCCATCGGGCCAGGTGCTATATGCCTCATATCAGGCGCGGTGCGTCCATTGGGGCGTTGCCCCCCCGCCCGTGCCCGCAGCTCCCTCGGCGTCCCTGGCTCAGTTTACTTAAGTTCAGAGACGCCGAGGGAGAACTGACAATTCATGTCAGTCAGCATGACGTCAGACCGCCCACCCTCTTCACTGAAGGGGGTGGGCGGTCCGGCGTCATGTTGACTGACATGCATTGTCAGACCAGCCAGGGCCAGTCAGCAGCACAAGTGCGCATGAGTGGGGAAGGTGAGCGAATTTTTCGCCCGTGCCCAGTCATGCGCACTTGTGTTTGCACTGGCTTGCGCATGCCCATTAGGAGCCCCTCGGTCTCCTAATGGGCAGGCGGCGGGCGAAGAATAACCGTGCCCTAAGCCAATCCTGGCACTGCAGCAGCGCCAGGATTGGCTGAGGGGTTGCCACTCCAGTGCTGTTCCTGAAGAGGCGCCAACGCGGACCAGGAGCAGAGGCGGTCAGGTAAGTTTTCTTAAATTTTATTTTCCCTCGGTCGGCCCACCCCCCCCCCGCGACCCCCCACCGCGAGTACTGCGAGCCGCGTAATGCAATCATTTGCTGCCAAACGCAGCCTCGTTAGTGAAGCCCCTGTAGCCTTTCCCGGCTTTTCAAAGCAAACAGAGGGGTGCATTCTGGGACTTGTAGTTTTGTTTGAGCTGTTGACTAACGCGCCAAAGGTGGTGAAGGTGTCACAACACCGCTGAATTCAGGACAGCAGCATGGGCGTCAGTGGAAAGGAGGGACAGCTCTTCAGTCTGAATGAGTGACCAGCGCCTCCCTCACACGTCAGCACTGACTCTACAGGCTGAGGGAGTCTGTGAGTCGTATGGCAGTTTTGGTGGGTCTGCTGCGGACTCAGCCACCCCTCAGCTTGCCTGCGGCCCCAGCCCGGCCCCACCCGCTCCTCTGACCCTCCTGAGTAAACAAGCGAGCCTTCTGCTGTCCGAGGGGGGGTCACAAGGATGCACGAGCAGTGCACTGGCCTCTCACAAGCGCACCTTGAGTTCACACCTGTCGGCCTTTCGGGGCCAGCGGCCAAAGGAGCAGATGAACCAAAAATATTCTTATATTTGTAGGCAATGTGGGGAAAGAGGACCCATGTTACACTAAAGTGGGTCGCAGGTAGAAACAGGAGGGATAATAAAGCGGCGGATGTTTAATTAGCTTCACACGGCTAGAATGGAGCACCTTTCGTCCAATGATGATTAAATTACTGCACCGCAAGTTCCCGAGACAGAGCAATCTCTGTGATTACAGCGCCCCAAGCCGGCATTAATTGTTCAAATTGTTTGTTTTAACAGTCGGAACACCGTCGCTCTCATGTTATCAGCTCTGTAATGACAAATGGTTGAGTCGGCCCTGCTGAAGTGCAGTTTCCGCAAATATTGGCACCGCAAGTACTAAACCCACTCCTCTGTCCTGCTGTCTGGTATAAATTGTGCATCCCTCCATTAGGATGCATCTCAGAATAACACTGACGGGAAAGGACCTGGAAGCAGGGAAGGGAAGACCCGAGAACATCATGCTAGAATCTTCCAACTCATTTAGCACAACAGGACACGCCGACCAGCTGGAGTCGATGTTTGGACCCACCCACCCACCTCCCACCCAACACCCATCTACATCCATTCATTCTCCCATAGCTGGCTGTCTCTGGCCAGCACTCAGGGGCTCTGTTAGCAGTGAAGGCTGCTGACCTCACAGAAGCACGATGACATCATCAGCAGTCTCAGCACTGAATCCCAGTGGTGGTGAGGAGAAGGGCGATTAGAAGACATGGGGGTATTCTTTTGTGAAGCTTGGGGCGACTGCATATAAATAAGTCAGCCTTCAACTTACTAACCTCTAATGGATCTGCATCATACACGAAAAGCGGAAATCATAAAGTGGTTATGTGAGTAAATATTTATGTAAATCTAGAGGGGTGGATGCCTTCTTAAGAGTCTGGGCGCTACCCATATCAGTCTGTGGACAAAAGGGGTACGCCTTTCGGTTTACAAAGGCTGCCCATGTTGGTGGCATCTGGTGGGAGTCATTTATGCATGAAATGTTGAAATAGATACACTTGGGTAAAGTGATAACCTCGGTTGTTTACAGCGCTTATGAGTGTCGTTGAAATGTAATAGCTGTATTTGAAAAGGTATATTGTTTTCATTATTATTACTGGTTAATATTAGGCAAATTAAGGACATGTCCTTTTGTGCCCGCCCGTGTTAGAGCATGCGCAGTCTCTCATTAATAGAATAAACATTCGAAGTGGCGTGACATTATACGATCAAGGGATAAGGAGTGCCCCTCTCTCGTGACTCCGTTTCTGACGCTAGATACAGCCAGTCCAGTTGCTTCATTCTGCACCAGACCATCATGGTCTAAGAACCTTACATGTGCCCAGAGGCCTAGCAATCACAGTAGGTTTTGGCAGAGGGGTTGGTGGAAGGAGGACTCAAGGAGTGGCCAACTTTGCAAATTCAAGATGCTCTCTTCTAATGTTTACTTTGTGCTTTTTGACCTGAGCTGAATGTGATACAACTTTGCTTGTATATGCCACTTCTGATATTGCTTTTTTGTAAGTTGTAACTTATGCTCTTTGGGTGTGTAGGACACGTAGCAGGTATGGGTCGAAGGGCTTAAGGGTAAATATAGCGGCAAAGAGAGCATTTGTAAGTATATATTAAGGCAGTAGGAGTGTTGAAACTTTGCAGCGTTCAATACCTACATTACAGGAGGTTTCGGGGTTCTACTGCTTGTAAGTTATGTGCAAACCATTTAGGCCAGTAGCATTTATCAAAACCTTTAAGGACTGCATGTCGTCTGCTGTTTTTACCTCGATTTTGGAAATGTTCTAACAGGGACTTTTTAGCAAAACTGCCTCAGCAGTATGCAGTGCACGTTAAGAGCAACTACTCCCAGAGCAGTTCACTCTCTCACTGAATTTATTGTTCCCTGTGACAGTAAACGAATGGAAGGGCGGACAGAGACTTTACCACTGAGGCCACCTTGAGAGCACCAGGCTTCGCTAAGAGTAATTCAGTTTAATATTTAGACGCACCAATCGGTGTATGGTCGAGTCGGATGCCAGCATCAAGGCTCATTTCTACCCCAGTAGTGGAGTCAATCGACTAGTGTGTATTTTCATCCAGTCAGATGGTGCACACCCAGTCCTTCTTTTGTCCACTTATGTGTGCAGCAAGTAGGCAGTCTCGGGCTAGAGTGGCCCGATTGACGAGACAACACGCACCCTCTGACAATTTCTGATTAAATGACAACATGCAATCAAAAGATGGCTGCAAACTCTGGGCACGGGGGTTGTCTCAAACGGCGGTCTTCTCTGTACCTTGTATCAGTACATTTCAAAATATGTTTATTGTGTGAGACTGTGACCCATAATCTCACGTTTAAAATGTATCTTTAATGTATGGGAATTAGAATTTAGTGGCTCTAATCTCATTGCTCACAATGCACCTTCTGTGCCCAGCCATGGTTGTGAAACTGATTTGTCGTTTAGTCCCATACATTTTCACTCTATTTTATGACACGTCACACGAGGGTGTGGTTGCCCATAGTGATTCTAGTTGGTTGCTTCTTCTGGGATTGTGCATGATATCATTTGGAGTGGCTTGAAACACCTGTTACATTTACTGGATTGATGTGTAAAATGAGAAGCATAAGTCTATTTTTGCCATCAGAGAGTGATGGACTCATCTACTCACTGCTTTGTAATCTGTGCTATCCCTGTGCATTAGTTTGTCCTCTTTTCAATTGCTATATGTTTGTGTAGTGTATTCCATCTCTTGGGGTGTTACAGGGTAGGTTTGTGCTGTTTATATTTTAATTCTGGATGTGAGGAAACTCGATTATTACTTTCCGGAATAGTGTAAAAAATCATTGAGAATACTGCTTATGAGAAGAATTTATTATTGCATTCTCCCACACCTTGAAATGTGGAATGTTTGGAAATATTTGCGGTTTTGTGGCCACGTCATATAATGTCATTTTGGATCGAATGAAGCAGGGATGTCCCGAGTTGCTTCACAAGAGCTTGAATTTAGCCATAATTTCAGGATAACCAAAGAATATGTAAATGATACAATTTAGATCAACTTTATGCATGATTGTCATATGTGTATATAATAAAATCTGATATGAATCCATTCCAACCTTCATGGACCAACATTGGACATCACTGCCAGAAAGGGCCTCTGTGGTGGAGCTAGTCTGGTAACATTGGCCCCTTTTAATATACATTGGCTATGAGCATGTGCGTTGTCGGACTCTCTCTCATTGTGGTGATGCCTGGGGATGCCATTGGGCCACGTACAGGCCTTCAGACTCTATGTTAACTAGATTTTCATTTCTGTGAGGATGTTGTTTTCGATGCTATGAATGAATTCACATATGTCCAAAAAGCAACCAGCAGCTACTTGTAAAGTGTTCATTAGCTTTCACACTCATTTGTTTTTCGGTATATATTTCTCTGATGAAACAGTGTGCATCTTTGAGTGCAGTGCAGCGAAGGGTGAGTGATGTCTGTGTGAGTGCAGGTTGAGCAGTGTGCCTGTGTGACTCCAGGGTGAGTTATGTGGATGGGTGAATGCAGGCTTAGTGATGTGTCAGGGAAGGGTGAGCAATGGGTCTATGAGTGCAGGGTGAGTAGTGTGCCTATGTGAATGCAGGGAGAGTGATGTATCTGTGCAAGTGCAAAGAGACTTGTCTGGCTACCCCCAGAGATGTGTTCGCTAAGCCACCTCTTTCTCAAATTTGCTTGAAAATGCACCATTTGCCCACTCTTTTTCAAAATTTTCTCGGGGGAGAACCCCCGAACCCCTGTAGGTGGTTCCGGCTCGCTCGCTAAGCTCGCTCGCCACAGTGCAGTATTTACGCCCCCACCACTTTCAAATGTCACCAGCCGCCCCTGCCTCATATGTAAAATATGTACTCTGAAGTTTCAGTGAGCCATATGTGCTCATACAAACCCATGTGCCCAATTATTCATCCACCCTGCCACCCAGACTTCAATCTCACATACCTAAGTAGAACCAAGTCACAAAAAGAGCCAGTCATTTACCAACAAACTTAGATAAACATGCAATCACAGCTCCACTTAGGGGCTGAGACACTGATTCAGATATCTACTGAATAACTCTTTTTTGGATGAATGCAGGGCTGCATTCGCGACACTTGACCGTTTCGAACTCCAACACTCTAACTCCGACACAGAAGAGTAAGTGAGGTGGGAGGGCGAGGACAAGCCTGTCCTCAGCTGCGGAGCTGCGGAGAGACATGGCAGGGCCTAAGAGAGACACTGGCGGGGTGCTGGTCTGAGAGAGACAACGGCGGGGGAGGGCTGGCACCGGACTCAAGCAGGGGCAATCAGGGCCGCAGCATTCGACGAACCAGACTTTCTGCTGCAGCATCCAGCACCTCGGGACGGCAAGTGGGACAGCAGCAAGTGGTAAGGAAGAAAGTGCTTAGGCACTAGGAGCAACCACCTGCTGTAGACAGAAGCGGCTGTCATTAGGCCGGTGCGGCTTGTTTGTGGCAGGGTGGTCACCTGCGGACACCCGTATTGCCAACCACAGAGCAAGAGACTCCCACTCTCAGCTTTAGCTGCTGCTAGTTGCTGCTTACCGCCCCCTCTCACATCACCCCTGCAAAGGCCAGCAAGGCCAACAAACTGCCGGTAGGCAGCAACCATAGAACATCACACGGCCAGCCTGAGTGTTAACTGCTGGTCACCACCCTATGTCAAGGAGGTAAACTTTGGGACAGCATATCGGCACAAGGAAGATTGGCTTGGCCAGCCGGCTCCAAAGCCGAAAAAGTTCAAAGCTAAGTGCCAGGAGTGCTTGAAGGCACTACTGATCTGAACCTAAATGCTCAGACGCTCCATTGTTTGAGCACCACAGTCAGAGGCCAAAATAGAAGCCCAGAAGCGTGGTTGTGCTCTCCCCTTGGAAAAACTAGAAACAAATAATAAAGGGGCAGTTGTGAAAATAGTGGAGCGGTGCACTACCAAAGAGTTTTCTTCAATAAATCCAAATGTTCATTTTGTATAGTGGTTTATCAATCCTTTATTTTCAATATCAAAATGTGCAAATTCCAGCCAACGCGTTTCGTTCATACATAAAATGAACTTCTTCAGGGCTGAAAGTTATAATACATAAAAGAAAACATAAGTATAAAAATATATATACATATGGTGTATTCACACAATATGCTTTTACTTTAAAAACGAGAGAGAAACTATATACAAAGGCAAAGGTTATTTCATTAGAAGGTGACTCTAAACACAAGAAAGGAAACCTAATGGGGGTGGGAAAAATACAAAACAAAAATGGAAATTCATGGTCGACAATATGTCACTTCAAGTTGAAGAAAAAACAGACAAAATAGGGTGAAGGGGAAAAAGAAAATGGGGGGCGGAAGAGTAGGGGTTGAAGACAAGAATAGAGGGAGGAAAAAACATGGAAATATAAAAATATAAATATATATATATATAAAAAAGGGCAGACATTAACAATCTTATACATATTTTGTAATGTAATGTCCAGTGAGCATTTGGTCTGTAAATAGATATGTAAATCAAAATAGATCAGTATCAGTTGTTAATTAATAGCAACAACGGTGTCAGGAGCTATTGTCACTAGTGGGTCTATACAGTTCACCCTAAGCGTAGCTCATAGTGTCCAAGTAAACAAGTAACAGTTAGTCCAGGGCCTAAGTAACAGCACATGATTGGAGAAACCTTTGAGCGTTACAAATACGAGAAAAAGAAGACCAAAATAAAACAGAGAAAAGGCACTACATGTACCTACCAAATGGTGATGTGAAGAAGACGCAGGAACACAGAGGCAATGAAGAGCCCTTGATCTGAGATATTTCAAATTCCTGCTGTCGACGCACAAGTATTTAAATTTTAAAGGCTACCATGATAAGTGCCTGATGGTTGTATCTCTAAGAAAGTAAAAGAAAATGTATTAAAAAACAAGGAGCGACCTAGTGCGTAGACACTAAAGATTTGTAGGGAATAAGCACCAGTACCAGAGAAATAATATGAATATATACAGGCACCAAAAAAGTGGCATGACATTGAGGTCATAATAGTTAAAGAAAAAGAAAAAACTGTGTCCAAGTGAAGGACGGCTTGCTGGCTGGGCAATAGAAGAGGATGGCAGTGAAAGGCATGTAACAATAAACCTATCGAAGGAGAGCAGACCCACTTGGCAAGCTTCATGATCAAAAACATGAAAACCTGGTGAAGTAGTAAGATTAAAAAATTACAAAGCGGTCTCCTGAATATATGCGCAGAAGCGCCAATTATACCAAAGGTATAAATAAAACAGTGACGCGCTGCAATCACCTATTTAAAGGCAATACAATCTAAAAGAGACTAAATGCTTAGGCTTGTAGTGATGTACAAATCACATCCACGTGGTTGCATTATTTGCAACCCAAAAGACAAACTTAAAGGAACAGTAAATAAATAAAGTGAAAGAGTTCCTTGCGTATAAACAAGCTGCTAAGATGAAAGCTAAGTAACAAATTAAATAATATGAAAATCACATTACAATGAATGCGCTGTTAATCATTCTTAGGCATAAGTTAAAGAAATAGAATAACAGAGTTATTAAACTAAAAGGAAGAAAGTCATAAAAAGTAAGGTTGAAAAACAAGCACCATAGCCAGAAACTAGTCATAGTAGCCAAGAGGTTCTTACAAGAACAGGTAGAGATCTAAATACCTGGGGACACAGTCCTGTTATTATCGTCCGGTCGGCAGTCAGTGTTGAACTGGCCGGTCCCACTTCCTGGTTAATATAAGCACCATGAAAATGGGCGGGAAAGTAATCGGTGAAAGAACACAGAAGAAAGACTATAAGGGAAGAACGGTGGCCAGCAGAAATGAGGATGAATCCGCTTTTCCAATAGGTGATAAGGCTGGGGAAGTGTCAGCACAAGTGTGTGACATGTAAACAGAGGAGAGAGGTAGTGTCAGCACAAGAAATAAATAGCAAATAGGTTGCTCAAACCTTCCTTATTACAGAAAAAGAGAGTCAGCACAAGTCATGGTTGAAATAATGTAATTAATAGCCAATATAGGAAAGAAAAAAAAATGAAGTATCGAGAGGAATACAAAAAGAATGAAAAGATCAATAAGAGAGTGGCGGCTATATCATGAATTAAGCCGTCAAAAATAGTGAAGCGCGTTCCGCATAATTTTAGCACAAAATAGTTCATTGAGAGATATTTAATAAAAAAGAGGCAGTATATTCAGCAAAAGAGAGATGGTAGTGCCTCAGTTCAAACCTGTTACGGCGATAAAAATAGGGGAAGTAGATTGCAGTGTGTGCTAGGTGGCGATATTGGTCTCAGCCTATCATGAAAAAATAGGATTGTTTCAAAACTAAATAGCATACAAATGGTAGTGGGAGTCAAGGAGATCCTGGTCCAAGCAAACCAGTTAATTAATGAGAGAAGGTCAGTGACGCGTGGGGATATGAAGCTATAAAGTACGGCTACAGTAGAATGTTTTGACAGAAAGAATTAAGAATTAACATGCTTAGAACTATAGTTGAAGTGGGATGATATAATAGGGAGGGTTAAAGATTCACTGGCAAAACGGGGCTGAGAGGTCTTTGACGGGCATCCACCGTGGTAAGATTGGTCTATCCTAGAAAATAATGAAACTCATTATCGGTATTATGCCCTTTGTTCACCGCGTCCAATCTACATATCCATTTAGCCTCCGTTTGTCGTAGAGTCAGATCCCTGTCTCCCCTCTTGTGTTTAATGGAATATGGTCGATGCCCAAAAAACTGAATGTGGGGGACTTCTGGTGAGTTGTACGATAATGTTCAGTCATGGGGTATCTTTCATCACCATTGATGACTGCTCTGCGATGTTCCTGAATCCTGATCTTAAGACTACGTATAGTACTACCCACGTAAATCATCTTACAGGGGCACTCCAGAATGTAAATAACATACTGTGTATTACAGTTGATGAAGTGCTTGATTTCATGGGTAGTGTTGGTATTGTAACTAAATTCTTTCTGTTTGTTTTTGCCCAAGCTACAAATACTGCAATTGGTGCCATTAATTAACAACTGATACTGATCTATTTTGATTTACATATCTATTTACAGACCAAATGCTCACTGGACATTACATTACAAAATATGTATAAGATTGTTAATGTCTGCCCTTTTTTATATATATATATATTTATATTTTTATATTTCCATGTTTTTTCCTCCCTCTATTCTTGTCTTCAACCCCTACTCTTCCGCCCCCCCATTTTCTTTTTCCCCTTCGCCCTATTTTGTCTGTTTTTTCTTCAACTTGAAGTGACATATTGTCGACCATGAATTTCCATTTTTGTTTTGTATTTTTCCCACCCCCATTAGGTTTCCTTTCTTGTGTTTAGAGTCACCTTCTAATGAAATAACCTTTGCCTTTGTATATAGTTTCTCTCTCGTTTTTAAAGTAAAAGCATATTGTGTGAATACACCATATGTATATATATTTTTATACTTATGTTTTCTTTTATGTATTATAACTTTCAGCCCTGAAGAAGTTCATTTTATGTATGAACGAAACGCGTTGGCTGGAATTTGCACATTTTGATATTGAAAATAAAGGATTGATAAACCACTATACAAAATGAACATTTGGATTTATTGAAGAAAACTCTTTGGTAGTGCACCGCTCCACTATTTTCACAGTTTTCTCTCTGCTTGGCAGCTGGCATCCAACAACGGCAGGTGCAGGAGCTGTATGTGCACACCCAATCATACTATCCATTACAATTTCTTAAACAAGAAAAGGAATAAAGCAGGGAGGTGCGGTTACTCAGATCCGCCGTTGCTCATTCATTCTCTAAATAATAAAGGGGCACTATAGCCATCAGAAGTGCCAAAAAGAACCTACAAAGGCGCTCTCAGCAAGGGCTAGCTGACCATACCTTGGGGGGAGTCAACTTCAGAAGTCCAAGACTTAGGAGTCTGGACAGCAAAAGCCAATGGCGCAGACTCCAACACCAGGGGATTAACCAGGAAAAAAGGGGGCCCTCTTAAAGTCAAACCCAACAGTTCCACTCAGTCTGCAACAGAGAAGTGCGACCTGCTTAGGTGCGGCCAGAGACAGTAGTCCGAGAGTCCCCACCAGGGCCACCAGTTGAGAGCTCCAATCAGCCCTGCCTAATAATCATCAGGATCGTGTCATTAAACACAACATCACTGCAGCGCGACCATGAGGTTGGGGAAACAGAGAAAGACACCACAACCAAGCAGTAAACGGAAAAAACCTAGAATAAGCACAACACCGCTATGTCTGTGGTCTTAGTCATTATGTCTTGCAAAGCCATTTATGAGTAGCAGTCCCTATGAACATTAGCTCTGATATTTGCCTCGGGCAACTGCATCAGCTACCGCTCCGCCTCTCCACTCACATGGACAGATCACTACGTCATCCATTTCACCATTTCCACGACTCAAGACAAAGCTCCCATTAACATCAACCTAATCAGCCAGAACTGGAGCAGAATAATGGAAACAAACTGGTGCTACACTCTCAAAGGAAACCAACCTGACACCACCAACAACCTAGCTGAGGGCATCACTAACTTAAACCAATGGATCTCCAACTGCACCGATGCTCTTGCACCCATCAAAACTCACAAACATTACAAAACAAACAACTGGGCCTCCTGGTATGCGGAAGAACTCAGAGGCTCCAAAAGATTCTGCAGATAGCTGGAAAGGAAGTAGAGAACCAACCACGATGCCAGATCAACCTACAGGGCTGCCCTCAGGCATTACCACCACCTCCTGAGAGCTACCAAGAGTAGAGCCCTCACGAAGAGGATCGAATCCAGTTCCAACAGCAGCAAAGATCATTTGCCATTGTCAAGGAATTCACCACCCATGACTCCTCAACCAACTCCTTCCCACCCACCCAAGAACTTTGCAATAACCTTTCCAATTACTTCAACAACAAAATCGAAAAAATCGACAATAACTTTGAAAAGCAACCGACCCCAGAGGACATCATCAGCAAGCTGCACACATACCACTCATACAAACAGCTAACCAAATGTATAACACTCACTGAGGAAGATACCACCACAATCAAGAAGACCGTCCACTCCAGGGCCCCCTCAGACCCTTGCCCACACCACATCTGCAACCTAGGAGGACCAGTGATTAGCAAGTTCCTCACCCATATCATCAACACCCCCACTGAGTCCGCTACTTTCCCAGAGGAGTGGAAGCATGTTGTAATCACAGCGCTCCTAAACAAACCATCAGCTGACCCCAGTGAACTCAGCAACTTCAGGCCCATCTCCCTACTACCATACCCAGCAAAGGTGATAGTGAAAGCTATCAACCAGCAACTCACCGATCACCTGGAACTCCACAACCTTCTTGACTACTCCCAATCTGGATTCTGCGGCAATCGCAGCACAGAGACAGCACTTATCGTCGCCACAGCTGAGATCGGAACCCTCCTAAACTCAGGATAACATGCCACCCTCATACTGCTGGACATATCGGCAGCTTTCGACACTGTCACACTCCAGCCTCATCAAAAGATTACATGACACAGGCATCTAAGCCCCGGCCCTCAAATGGATATGCTCCTTCCACACAGGGAGATTTCAGCGAGTCAGACCACCCCCCTACACATTGGAGCACAAGCGCTTGAGCTGCAGAGTCCCCCAAGGATTATCCCTTAGCTCCACCCTGTTCAACATTTACATGAAACCACACACGGACTTCATCAGATCCCATGGCATCTCAATTATCTCCTACGCTGATGACACCCAGCTCATCCTCTCCATGTCAGACAAATACCCCACGACCAGATCTAAATTCACCGAAAGCAAGATCTACATAGCAGAATGGATGAAAAACAACTTCCTAAAACTCAACATGGATAAGACAGAAGTGCTGATCTTCAGGAACAAAAGCTCTCCATGGGACTCCTCCTGGTGGCCATCAGAGCTTGTTCCAAACCCATCACCCTTCAACCACGCACGCAACCTGGGAATCATATTAGTTGACAAACTCAACATGGCAGCTCAGGTGAAAGCCGTTAACTCTGCCTCTTTTCACATGAAACATATCCTTAAAAAAGATCTTCAAATGGATTCCCAAGAGCACCAGACGCACCGTCACTCAAACCCTAATCACCATCCTCCACCGTCTTTAGACCATCCAGAACGCCGCCGCCAGACTCGTCCTGGACCTCCCCCAGCACACCCACTACACACCTCACCTCAGAGATCTCCATTAACTGCCAATACACAAACGCTGCCAATCCAAACTCCTCACTCATGCATGCAAGGCACTGCACAACATTGGCTCAGCATACTTCAACTCCCGCCTCCACTTCTACCAGACATCTACGCTCTGCCTCTCTCTCTCTCGCACACACCCTCCATCTACAGAAGCAGAACAGGAGGACTAGCCTTCTCATACCTCCCTCTACACTTAAGGGCCTCCTCCTAGCTTCTAGAATTCCGTAAGAAGCTGAAGACCTGGCTCTTCAATAAATGACCCTGCAGACGAACTTCACACCTTCTCCAGCACCTAGATACCCCTCAGGTGATTAGTCGAACTTTACAAATCAATGTAACAGAACATAACAAATTGCTTTTTACAATGAAGAAAAACCCATTTACGAGTCAGAAAATTATTCTGACTCTTCAAAGGACCTTTCCAAATTGCAGATACCAGGGGGCATGAAAGGGATTCATAGAGGGATGTATCAACAGTGTGTGACTACTCTCGCAGTAGCAAGCTATTCATTAGTTACTGTTCACTGACCTGGGATGTTAATTGATTCGCAAAGGAGAAGCTTTGCTGCTGTGTTGGAGGCCTGGGGGGGAGAGATCCACTGCCAAAGACTACTGCTTGACCTCCCATCATCTTTCCAAAAGGTAAAAACATTTTAAAGCAGCTCCTGTCCTGTGTCTTGGGCGGGCCTGCTTTAAAAAAAACACGATTTCCCATTTGGGAAAGCACATGCAGGGAGGGACACAGGTCTGCCTTGCAGGCCTCTGTCCCTACAACTCGCAGCCAATCACAGAGGATCGCAAACTGCGACCTCCCTAATTGTAGTGTTAGACTTTTCAATGAGATAGCCTTATTGTTCCTCTGGCAAAGGCAAGACATTCGTTAGCAGAGCAAATAATAATCTGTTATTTTTGTATTTATTTGGTGCTGTTCCCAAAGGTGCTTCACAGAGAAAAAATGTTTATACAATCATTATTACCAAATGGGATTTGATACTCGTTTCATGACCTTGGAAGGAAGAAAGGCTGAGCAGACCGTGCCAGGATTTAATTTAGCAAACTAAAGATCATACACAGATCCCAGCAGCCAGGGCTCAACTTGCTGTGCCTTAATATATTTTCTTCTGCCATCCATATTTATAACAGTTACAGCTGGAAACCTCCAATTATCTTTTCGTTGACCTCTGCTAACTGCATTACTCATAAAGAATTGTGCAGCCGTGGAACAGTGCCAAGATCACATATCAGTTGCATTAAACTAGATCCGGGGCTAGTGAAAAAATGCAGGTGACCGAGCGGACCATTTTGACCCCTGTGACACCTGCTGTCATCATATGGTGCAGTACTGTTTCTACAAATGGGTTGTGATGTTGCTGATAAATGTGAAGGTGCCTGATTCCTGTCTATCTACTGCAGACCATTATGAGGCCTGTAGTCCTATTAAAAATTAAAATGTGCGTAAGTCTTTCATACTTTGAGAACCATGCTCCTGTACACAGCAAATATTTGAGCTATCTGTATTGTGTGCATTTCTTTAAGATTCATCTCATTAGTATTTTGGAGAAAATCTCAAGGATTCCAAAAACATTTTGTTGCAGGATCAGGAGGATCCTTACAGAATCTGGACATGTTGTCCAGTGTCTCAAACACGATTCTGCATGTTTCTAGGTAGTATCCTAGGCCCAGATTTACAAAACATTTCTATCGGGTTTGTGTTACTTTTTTAATGCAGACCCAACGCTAAGTCTTCTGATGGGATATACAAACCAATGCAAATCACGATTTGCATTGCTTTGAAACCCAAAGTAACGATACACAGTGTAATGCCCTGCCTTGCGTTATGCAGCAGCGGCCGGTGTGCTGGATGAACAGCGGGGGGAGTGGCGAGGGACAAAGGGGGTATAAAGGTCACGGATGGGAAAAAAAAATAATAATAAAAAAAAACTTACCTGCAGCCATCCCGTCGCGCACTACAGCTCCTCTTCACTGCAGGAAGGCAAGGCAAAGGCTCCCAGAATGCCCTGCGCCCAATTCTGAAGCTGCTCTCACGCATGAGAGCAGCTTCAGGATTGGCCTGAGTGCCCTCGATTTGCGCTCCAGGACAGAGTGTGAGCCTGTGCCTGCTCTCTCATACCCAGCTGCGTTGCTGGGTTGGAGAGAGTTTTCACTACGCATGGCGGTTTGGCCAGCCTGAGACAGCCAGCCAAACCGTCATGCGCAGTGATGGGAGTGCACTACCACTTCCCTCATTGGCTGTCACTCCCAGGCCCTGCCCCCAAGACTCAGCAGGAAAGGAAAAATAAAACAAGTGTTAATTATCATTTTATTTTTCCTCTCCTGCCGTTTTTGGGGTGTGGGGGCAATTCTCCTCCGCGACAGCGGAGGAGCCACCGCAGGCATTGCGTTGCGTCAAGGAGCCATGGGTGGTGCACAGGCATGGGTTTTGATGCATATTCTACAAAGACCTGGGTATCTACAAAGACTTTTAGACATGGATTTATTTGAAAATCCTGTGCCTCTCTGAGGATGGCATAACAAGGAGAAATATTTTTACTTCTCTACATTTTTTCCTCTTAGCATGTGTGCTGCATTCTGCAACAAACATACATAGAGGCAATAGCCTTAAAGGAAAGCTTTGGAGTAGGAAGGCAACCCTTCCTGCACAATACAGATATCCTTGCACTATGGCACAAAGATGACTGTGTTTGTGCAAGGCTGCACAAAATGTGAAGCACAGGGAGAGAGCAGAGCTGCGCCATTTTTTTGTAGAATGGCATAGTTCTGCTCTCTCCAGTTCATGCGATTAACCCTGGGCGTCGTTCGCGTAGTAGCGCTACGCGTAGCTACGCGAAGTGCACTTCGCACTACGCGAGCTACGCGTAGCACTACGCGAACTGCGTAGTGCGGTAGGAAATGCTGTTCGCAATGATTGCACAGTGCCGGATGCTTGTCCGCACTGTGCTATCATTGAAAACGGCATCTTGCACAGTGCAAGCGGTCGTTTTCTGCCGCTCGAGTAGATTTGTACTCGAGCTGCAGTTTTCTCAACGCGGACTGGTAGTTTCTCATCGCGAGCGGTCGCGAGCATACGCGACCACTCGCAATGAGAAACCTGACCTCCCCGCGTTGAGAATCTCGCCGGAGGTTTATTTTCCACGCTCGCGATCGGCAACTTGATGTTACTGATCGCGAATGAGAAAAAGTCTCGCCGGGATGTCATTTGCTCGCTCGCGGTCGCCAACTTGACGTTGAGGACCGCGAGCAAGCAAAAAATGCCCGCTACGCTACACGTTTTTGCACTGAGCTACGTGCAATTCGCGTAGCATGTAGTTGCGCAAACTACGCGAGCGTAGCGTAGTTTTCCGCCCAGGCCTACATGCGATGCAGGGCAGCAACTTGCTTGCTGCCCTGCGTTGCATGAACTGTTTATAAATCTGGGCCTACATTTTGTGGATGGAACAAAATTTCACCCACTGTTTATTAATATAGTTCCACAGACCAATTCTTTAAACATAGAGATATTTCATATATTTAAAAACACAGTTGAAAAATGTAAAAGTCTAAAGTAAACATTTACTGAATTAGGATAATATATAAAACTATGCTACGTTTCACATGCATAGGATCTAATAAAGATTGTCTTTCTATGTCCATTACTGTGTAAATGAAAACACATTCCAACAGAGCAGATAATTGGCTTTGTGACCCTGTAAATTAAATCAGCTTGACAAGATCATTTACTGACATGTTCGGGGCCACAGGGACCCCACCTCATTTAGTCGAGAAAGAGGACAATGAATCTGGAAGATCTGCAGTGTAAAGTGACAGCAACAGCAGCGCCAACACACAACACCCTGTTTTAATCTCTTTCCTTTATGAATTCTCCATTGTAAATAGTTTTTTTCCATGCAGTTAAGACCCTAATTCACCTGTCTACAGGTAGTGGAATTAAGATTGAACGTCTGAGTAGCCAGTCCTACACAGTCGAACGCACTGGATAAGTATGGGAAAATAGCATAAACCTTTTGTTTTTTTGTGACATACTTCTCCAGACATATGCGATGGGTATTACATTGTCAGTAGTTCTACATATAGATCTCCCACCAGCCTGCTTCCACCACCAGTTGGAAGGGAATTATTTTCAATCATTCCAGAAATTGCTGTAGAACAATATTGAGAAATAATTTAGCAGAGGCATCCAGCAAATCAGTGGGCTGATAATTAGGGGCCTCATACTTGCAACGCTGTTTTATATAATGGTCGAATCAGGTCCACAAGCCAAAAAGCTGGTTTGTCCACCATTTTCACAAAACGTGAAATATCACAGAGAAGATTTTAACCGAAATACATTTGTATATAAAATTATAAAAGGCTGACCATCGGGCCTCTATGCCCCCATTTTAGATAAGTCCCTCATTGGTGATCTAAATTAGCCAGGGCAATGTTCAACAGAGTAATACTTTGTGATGGAGAATAAACAGGTCTAAGCAGATGGTGTGGGCTCTAACCATATATAAATAAATAAATAATATTTGAGAGAATCAGTTGTATCAGGGAGCAAAATTACACCTATCGCCAACGAAATGTGTTCTAATTCCTCACTACATTGTAGTAAAGATTTGTAACAGAATTATTTTACTCCAAATCTGCTCACGTGTAATACATGCTATTTGTCTGTTTAGCACAGTGTACTAATTCTTAGATGCAACAACCACATGCACCATGGCTGACTGCAATAAAAACCATCAAGATGAATCTCTGGCCCCTGGACCTTACGAGATGAATCAAATTATTACAGATGGGTAGAAGCATTCCCAATTGCATTCTGGTTATTGCAGTTCATAGCATTTTTAATAGGTATGATTAGAGAGTATTCTCCATCAGTGTACGACATTCCAGAACACATGTTTCTTGGTCAGTGCTATTCATCACAGAAAGTAGCCCCTTAGATTTGGGGCTGTTTGAAATGCTGCTTAAGGTTTCTTGGGTGTAATACTACTCAAAGTATATCGGTGCATCCCACATTTGTCACTCAAACAGGTCTAGGAGGAGCCTAAAAAAGAGGGTTCATAGCACACTGCCGAAATATCAGCACTAGTTGTCCAAATTGCATTCTGGTTATTGCAGTTCATAGTACTTTTAGGGCAGTGTTTGCCATTGGTGTCTTACATAATGTCTCGCTTAATTCCTGTATTCAACACAGTACATGTGTTTTAAGACTCACTAGTTATCGGAAATAAATCCCATTGGGACCGTTAGTGAATATATATTATATATATATATATATATATATATATATATATATATATATCCACACGATTCAAACAAGAAGGGACGCACTCTCAGGAAATTAAACCAAGAGGGTTTAATCGGTAACGCGTTTTGACAGACAAGCTGTCTTGTTCACACAGTGAGCATATACGTGAGGAGGCTATACATAGACAATTCAGCAAAAGTAACGACGGACTCCACATGGCAATACAATGGATGCATCTTACAACTGCGGCGGCCATTTTTAAACGGGCAAGGTATTATACAACACATTGTACGTGCGCTGTGTACAAGTGCATAAAGTATGCGATTAAAACAGTCTGCTAGCTATAGTGGTGGAATAACGCAAAAGTAACACAAATTTAGTCACAGCATAATATAAGCTGGAAAATATAAAAGAGTATGTAATGTCTGTGCAATAACCCTAGTGGTGACAGTGTTACCAGCGGCATAGACAGCGCATATATACAAACGATTCTATAAGGTGCCCACGTGTAGACAAATATCATAGAGTAGGATTACCGTAGAGGTAAAAAAAATGCTCCGTAAAAAAAATGCAATTTGACGTAGCAGAAGTAGCTATCACAGTGGATGAAGCATTCTGACCAGATACAGTATTTTACAATGCCGACAATCAAAGCAAAAAAATCAATCAAAAAAATCAAAAACATTTGGCAAACATGATGATTAACCTTAAATAGGCAGGAAAATCCAAGGGTAATCAAAATTGAAAGTCCACACAGCATAATTACTATCCTCAAGCATGTAAAAAATCTGGAGTTGAGAACACTTAACAAGGACCCTCACCGAGGTAGAGGGTTTTAGGGATTAGCTACGTATAAGCCTCCTAAAGAACAAAGTAGAGTGACAAAGTGAAAAGATAGAATAAATCATTATATACAAGAGATCTTAACTTAATGTAGAGGACCCATAGGACGGGGAAGAAAAGGGTAGGGAGGCCGAATTGGATGAGACAGTCCGCAGGCGGTCAAGTCCCTTTCTTTCCTCCTGTGTAAAGAGAAAACAGGAAAAGTGATGTTAAAATTGGATCTGAATTACTATTTTACACATAGTAACACAGACATATTAAAAAATTAACAGCATGTATCAGAATCAGCAACTAAGGTCGGAAAAGGAATAAACACATGTATACATATACAAGCTATGCAGATGTCATTCATCTCGTAAGTGTGTATTTAATTCCTTGTCCAGATTATGACCCTTAGGATACTTCGTTTCGAGTTCTACTATCCATTTGGATTCACGTTTGCGCAGTTGCAGAACTCTATTTCCACCTCTAGGGCCTATATGTACTTGTTCAAGAATGAAATAGCTTAAAAGGGAACTGTTAGAAAGGTGGAATTCTTCAAAATGTCTGGCAATAGGGTAGTGGATGTCTTTTTTATTTATGGCACGCATGTGCTCGAGCACCCTCTTTTTGGCCATGAATGTGGTGCTACCCACATACCATAACTTGCATGGACATTCCAATACATATACACTGTAGGTGGTACTGCATGTTAGAAATTGATTGATGTTCTTAGGTTTGATCTGACCTTGGATGTCGATGGACTTAGTCATATAACTGTTACGGCAGGCTTTACAATGCCCACAGGGATAAAAACCTCTAAGACTGTGTTCACTTAAGGATGGTACTTGGGTGATGTCGTTGTGTACAAGAATGTCTCTGAGGCTACGACCCTTCCTATATGTAATTCTAGGTCTGTGGTGTAGGGTATGACACAGATGGGATCACTAGTAAGTATATCCCACTTATCCACTAGGATTTTCTGTATTTTCTTGGAGTTGCCATTGTAAGTCATAATGACTCTACTCTCTTCCTGTTTGGATGCTTTGTTTTCTTCACTGTCACCTGTAGGGATCATTAGTGTTTGGGCCCGGTCGATTTTATTGACCCTGTTTAATGCCCGTTTGAGTACCCACATGGGGTAGCCTCTGTCAAGGAATCTTTTGACCATGGTGTCTTGTTCTTTACTGAAGGCAGATTCCGTACTACAATTTCTCCTCGCTCTCAGCAGTTCGCTGTAAGGGATACACCACTTGAGAGTATCCGGGTGACTACTGAGAGCGTGGAGAAGAGTATTACCAGCAGTGGTTTTTCTAAATAAGCTGGTATGTAAAGTGTTACGTTGTGCTGTTATCAATAGGTCGAGGAACTCAATTTTGTTTCGACTCATGTTGCTGGTAAGATTTATGTTGTAGTTGTTAATGTTCAGTCTGTTTATGAATCCTGTGGCTTCTTCTTCAGTGCCTGTCCAAATTAAGAAAAGATCGTCAATGTAGCGAAGCCAGATCTTGACTTTGCTAAAGTCAATGTTCAAAGTTTCGTCAGCCCGTATGTCTTCCTCCCATTTGCCCAGGAATAGGTTGGCAAAACTTGGGGCAAAACACGTGCCCATGGCTGTGCCAAGTATCTGTTTAAAGATGGTGCCATTAAACATAAAGATGTTGTTGGTCAGGCATAAGTGCATCATCTCTAAGATCATTTCGGTGTGTTCTAAATATCCTATAGGTCTATTTTTAAGATAATGGTGGCACGCTGCGATGCCCTGTATGTGATCAATTATAGTGTAAGGGAGTTAACATCAAGTGTTATCATAAGGTCATTAGTATCCCATATGATGCCTTCAAGTTTGGAAAGAAAATCCTTAGTATCTTTAACATACGACGGGAGCGAGATAACATACTCCCGAAGAAAATGGTCAACATACTTAGACACGTTCTCTAGTGCACTACCAATAGACGATACTATAGGTCTACCGGGCGGTAAGCTAGAGTCCTTGTGTATCTTGGGTAAAAGGTACAAGATGGACAATTTGGGATAATCACGTTTGAGGAAACAGTATTCTTCCCAGGTGATGAGATCTTTCTGTTCCCATTCCTTAAGTTTATTCCAGGTTTCAAAAATACTGGTATTGTATGCGTCCATATTGACCCTCTTGTAGAATCTGAGGTCGTCCAGTTGTCTTGTTGCTTCGTTGATGTACATACCTTTGTCCCAAAGTACAATGTTACCTCCCTTATCCGCAGGGCGGATAATGATATTAGTATCATCTGCCAGCGATTTAAGTAATTCCTTTTGTTTGGCAGATAAATTGAACATGACATTCTTACATCTTTGGTGTTTCAATTTAAGAAGTGATTTCGTGACAACATCGTGAAAAGTGTCAATGTTATCGTGGGATAGGTTGAGGTAAAACATGGATCGTGGTTTGAATTTGGTAGAGGCAGTGAGATCAGTGGGGACGTCTGGATCCCATGCTTCGCCGGCAATGGCCAAGGATGGGTCACATTCCATTGCAAGATCATGCATGTCGTGAAGAGTTTCAGCATCTTCGATTGTCAGGTTAGAAAAAGGGCGGCTGGTGGGGTTGATGCTAGATGTTTTGTCAATGCCTGGTTTGTACAGCAAATGCCATTTCTTTAATTTGACTTTTCTAACAAATTTGTACAGGTCAATGCGTGTGTCTGAATAGTTAAATATCTCTGTGGGGCAAAATGTGAGGCCTAAGCATAAAGTTTTCTTTTCAAGAAACATGAGATGTCGATTGGTAAGATTCACGACGGTTTTATTTACCATGTCAGGATCCATTATTGCTTGCTTCTTGAGCCTCTCAATTTGCTTCCCATGGACTCCTTGATGTTGCCGTATATGTTTCTGCTTTCTTTGTTTGCGCCTTTGTTTGCTCCTCCCCTGCCTCTTCCTCTTCCTCGTCCTCTGCCCCGTTGTGCTCTCCCTCTCCCTTGAGTCGGTTGAGGTGTTGTTCTCAATGTTTTTCGGCCCTTTCTTAGGACCCGAAATTCGTCTAAAAAAGTTGCCGTTCTTACAGGGACTTCTCTTTCAGAGACTGAGCAAACGGTGGTTATAGAGATGTCAGTGTCTGATCCACTCGCCTCGGCCGTTGAGTGTTCTAGGTCGGTCGGCTTGGTGCTATTTTCTTCTCTGGGTGACGGTAAGTCTTCGTATAGGTAATCGTATTTATGGCTGTACGTTAAGATGCGGCCACTCTCGTAGTCCACACAGTCCCTGTGGAGCTTTCTTTGTTTGCGGTTCTTTATGTCTTCTTCATGTTGTTGTAATTTGGGTTTAAGGTCTTGCCTGAATTTGTTAATGAGTTCTTGTTCGTTGCTTTTGCTGAGTTCATTTTCAAGAGTACTGAGCTCCGATAGAATCGCTTCTCTATCCTCCCATGCATACTTAATCAGTATATTGAGCATGTTTCTGGAGCTATTGGCCGAGTTTTGTATATATATATATATATATATATATATATATATATATTCACTGAAAAAAACCATAGGTTTTAGGGACAGTTATAGTTAGTTGGACATTGCACTCGTACAAAACCCGTGAACTTCCCCCGTTATAGTTAGTTCAGGTAACTATAACTCGCGCCCCGCAATGCACTGCTGATGACGTCACATATTACATCACTTATGACATGGTCAGTGACATCACTGATGACATCACTGATGACATCTCAAATGACATCACTGATGACATCACTGATGACATCATCCATGTGAGAATTTAATGCATCTTCTCACACCCTAATATAAGTTTTGATACACCCACTCTAAATTACAGACTGCCATTCTCAAAACCATACACACTCCAATACCAATAAGTACATACCCACTCACTGATTCTTAGGTCTACACACACACATCTACTCACTCACCCGTACAGTCACTC
Source organism: Calotriton arnoldi (assembly GCA_963921515.1). NCBI lineage: Eukaryota > Metazoa > Chordata > Amphibia > Caudata > Salamandridae > Calotriton > Calotriton arnoldi. Next base: position 647,212 of record CAWUFW010007255.1, read on the forward strand.
ATACTTACAGTCACTCAGTACAGGACTATCATATGCACTCAAACACCTATATAAACACTCACACAACGCAACTCATCCATAAAGGTACTCACACACCTAGTCAGTCATGCAAATAATTAATCACACTCCAATTTACTCACCTATACAGTTATACACACCAGCTCACTTACTCATAAAAATACTAGCACATTCTTACGCTCCTATGCAATCACTGATGCAAGCACACACTCATCCATATAGCCACTCTCACAATCACACACTCTCACTTATAGCCATTTATATACTCCAACACACATATATACTGGCTTTCACATATGTAGTTACTCACACATGTACCACTGAGATATACATTCAATCACTAACACACCCATACACACACTCACCCACCCATACAGTCCATCACAGACGCACTCTTGAAACCATGCACCCAGTGAATCACCCACTCACACATCTATGCACAGAGTCACACACACCCCACCCACACAAACACTGAGGCACCCATACAGATACTCAGAGAACCAATCCATAACCCAAATAGACACTCATTTAGCTAGTCAGAAACCCATGCAGCTGCTTACACAACAACAGACAGACGGATACAGACATTCACACAGTTTAGTCACTCACCCATGCATCCAGTAAGATACGTTTAATCACTCACTTATAGACTCAGTCACGCACCTACTAAATCATCCATTCAGGCGCTTCTACACCCACTCATTCTTCAATACGCCTTTCCCTATATATATTAAACATATTTAAACTTTACAGAAACACACAGTCACCGGATGATGTCATCAGTGATGTCATTTGAGATGTCATCAGTGATGTCATCAGTGATGTCACTGACCATGTCATGAGTGATGTAATATGTGACGTCATCAGCAGTGCATTGCGGGGGCGCGAGTTATAGTTACCTGAACTAACTATAACGGGGGAATTTCACGGGTTTTGTACGAGTGCAATGTCCAACTAACTATAACTGTCCCTAAAACCTATGTTTTTTTCAGTGAATTTCAAAGGTTTTTTTAAATGCTAATTTCTAACTATAACGTGCCTGAAACCTATGGTTTTTTCAGTGAATTTCAAAGGTTTTTTAAATGCTAATTTCTAACTATAACGTGCCTAAAACCTATGGTTTTTTCAGTGAATTTCAAAGGTTTTTTAAATGCTAATTCCTAACTATAACGTGTCTGAAACCTATGGTTTTTTCAGTGAATTTCAAAGGTTTTGTAAATGACAATTTTTAAATGTATTAATTGTTATATTTATTTTTTTGATACTGATTTACAACATTTTTTTAAACTATTTATTTTTAGATATTTTATTTTTTAAATTACATTGTAATTACATTATACATTACATTACAAAATATACTTTCTCAGAATGAATTACTTTAGTTTAAATACTTTGCAAATAGGCAATAGACTTTTAAGTACAGTAGTTACAGTTGTTGCAATGGGCAACACAATTTCAAAAACAAAGCAACATTGAGCTCAATGTGAATTTCTAGTTAAATGCAATTAGTTACTTTATGGATTACTTTTCTAACCACAGGACTGGATCCTAGATTCAGTCCTAGGACATCTCCTGTAAACAGTTGAGTAAAAGCGTTTTGGTTACAGTAGTGATTTTTAAGGAATATTATTGTATTTTAAAAGTTGACACTTAGAAACTTTTTCATATAGAATCACCAATGTTATCCTATGGGAGGAAATTCACTTAGCAGGTAAGTAGTGTTATCGTTACTTTTTCTTACTCAGTGGTGGATCCTGGAACCAGCACTGGTGCATCTCCTGTAAACAGTTGAAAGAATGCGTTTAAGTCACACATGGGATTTTTAAGGAATATTTGTAGTTTGTGAAAATCGACACTTTGAAACTTTCCTGCTGAAAACCAGACAATGGATTCCTATGGAAGGAAATTCAAGTTACTGTTAAGTACGGTTAGAATTACTTTTCAGGGTCAGTGCTGGGCTAAAAGATGCAGCACTGGGTTCTCTCCTGATAACAGGTGAGTAAATCGGAATTCGTATTTCGTCTGATTTTAGAGGAATATTTGTATGTTTCAAAATCGACACTTAGAAACTTTTTCAGCAAAAAGCAGGCAATGATATCCTATGGAAGGAAATTCAAGTTACTGGTAAGTACGGTTAAAATTACTTTTCAGGATCAGTACTGGGCTGAAAGATGCAGCACTGAGGTCTCTCCTGATAACAGGTGAGTAAATCGGAATTCGTATTTCGGCTGATTTTAGAGGAATATTATAAGGTTCCAAAACTCCACACTTAGAAGAATTTCCAAGTGAAACCAGTCAATGTTAGCCTATGGAAGGAAATTCAAGTTACTGGTAAGTACGGTTAAAATTACTTTTCAGGACCAGTACTGGGCTGAAAGATGCAGCAATGAGGTCTCTCCTGATACCAGGTGAGTAAATCGAAATTCGTATTTCGGCTGATTTTAGAGGAATATTTGTATGTTTCAAAAATCGACACTTAGAAACTTTTTCAGCAAAAAGCAGGCAATGATATCCTATGGAAGGAAATTCAAGTTACTGGTAAGTACGGTTAAAATTACTTTTCAGGATCAGTACTGGGTTGAAAGATGCAGCACTGAGGTCTCTCCTGATAACAGGTGAGTAAATCGGAATTCGTATTGCGGCTGATTTTAGAGGAATATTTGTATGTTTCAAAAATCGACACTTAGAAACTTTTTCAGCAAAAAGCAGGCAATGATATCCTATGGAAGGAAATTCAAGTTACTGGTAAGTACGGTTAAAATTACTTTTCAGGATCAGTACTGGGCTGAAAGATGCAGCACTGAGGTCTCTCCTGATAACAGGTGAGTAAATCGGAATTCGTAGTTTGGCTGATTTTAGAGGAATATTTGCACAATGGTGAAGGAAGGGGTGGGGCCTAAGGTGACATGTCTGCAAACACGCCCTGTGGCACGTTTTAAGTTGGACAATTAATTCCTCCTCAATCCCGAGGGTCCCTAGGGGCCAACTAGCCCACCAGGTACCTCCAGTATGCGCCAGGGGCTGCGTTGCAGAGAGGTGTTCAGAGGCCACGCCCCTTTTACAACACTCTGCAACGCAGAACCGTGGCGCTTACTGGAGGTACCTGGTGGGCTAGTTGGCCCCTAGGGACCCTCAGGATTGAAAAGGAATTTATTCCCCATCTTAAAACGCACCACGGGGCCTGTTTGCACACATGTCACCTGAAGCCCCGCCCCTCCCTTCACCACTGTGCAAACGCGCCCCGTGGCGCGTTTTAAGTTGGGGGATTAAGTCCCCTTGAATCCTGAGGGTCCCTGGAGTCCAACTAGCCCACCATATACCTCCAAAAAGCGCCACAGAGCTGCGTTGCAGAGAGGTGTAAAAAGGGGCGTGGCCTCTGTACACGTCTCTGCAACGCAGCCCCCTGGCACATACTGGAGGTTCCTGGTGGGCTAGTTGGCCCCCAGGGACCCCCAGTATTCAAGGGGAATTTGTTCCCCCTCTGCAGGGAGGGGGGCGGGGCCTCCGGCACGATGCCGGTCGTTTTTTTTCTAGTTTTTTTTTAATGGGAGGGGGCTGCGTGGCCCCCCTTCCCTTGCCCACTTTTGGCCCCGGGGACCCCATCCCCCGGGGCCTGAGCATTTTATTTATTTTTTCTTAATTTAAAAAAAAAAACGGGAAGGGGGCCGCGTGGCCCCCTTCCCTGGGCCTGTATTGGCCCCGGGGACCCTATCCCCCGCGGCATGGCCTAGATTTTTTATTTTTTTATTTGGAGGGGGGCCCCCCTCCTCAGGCCATTTAAGGCCCCGGGGACCCCATCCCCCGGGGCCGGCCTTGCACTTTTTTTTATTTTTTTAAATTTGGGGAGGCGGGCTGCGTGGCCCCCTCCCTGGCCACTTATGGCCCCGGGGACCCCATCCCCGGGGCCTGGCCTCTGGTTGGGGACTGTGGGGGTCCCCAATTCCCCCACAGTCCCAGCCGGCTCCCCGCGTCCCTTGGGAGCCGGCATTGCTTTTCCACATGGGGAGCTGCTAAGATGCAGCTCCCATGTGGAAAGCAATCAGCTTTGGATATTGGAAGCGAGAGCAGGTTTCCTGCTCTCTCTTCCAATATCCAAAGCAAGTTTGCAATGACAGGACGGGAGCCACGAGGCTCCCGTCCTGTCATTGCAAACAGCAGTGTCCCGGGGTAGGCACCCCGGAACACTGCAGGAGCCGGCCCTGGGGGTGGCGGTCCCCAGGGCCATCACTGGCTCCAGGAGGGGGGCCGCGCGGCCCCCTCCCCACATTTTCAAAGCCCCGGGAGGTGGTGGTCCCCGGGCTTCGGGGTCCAAACGGACCCCCATTTTTAATTTTTAGTGCCCCGGGAGGTGGCGGTCCTCGGGGCATGTGGGGGCTGGAGCCCCCACACAGGTTAAAAATAAAAAAACAGAAGCCCCTGGAAGGTGGCGGTCCCGGGGCAGCGGGAGGGCAAAGAGCCCTCCCGCACCATTTTGTGTTAAAGCCCCAGGGGTGGCGGCCCCGGGGCTTGGGGGCCCTTAGAGGCCCCCATACATAAATTTAACCCCTCACCATGCCCCCGGGACTTGGCCCACCCGGGGCAATTAACATCGAGCGCGGGAGACCGCGTTCGATTTTTCGGCGGGATTCGCGCACCCTAAGCGCATCCCACCGATTTTGTTTTTTTTAAATGCTTTTTTCTGCCCAGGGGTCCTTGTGAGACCCCCTGAGCAGACCTAGGGGTCAGGGTGTTTCTACCCTGCCGCCTTTGTGCGTTTTGCGGACCTGTTTCTTTTTTTTTTCTCGGCGGGATCCGCGCACCCTGAGCGCATCCTGCCGATTTAAAAAAATGCTTTTCTGCCCAGGGGTCCTTCTGGGACCCCTGAGCAGGCCTAGGGGTCAGGGTGTTTCTACCCTGCCCCCTGTGTGCGTTTTGCGCACTTGTTTTTGTGCCTCGGTTCTACCGAGGGACAAAATGGCTGCCAACACTTCCTGGTTTGGAGTGTTGACAGCCAGCTGACAGCCAATTAGCATGCAGCTCGTGATCGGGACGGTGCGCGCAGGGTGCGCTGAGGGTACGCGGACCCTACTCGGCCATAGATATATATGTGACTTTACTTGTGAATTTCTCAGGAACTACTGAACGGATTTACACCATTTAAGCCAAAGGCACCAGTCTGAACCAAGGGCTACCTCTTTGCCAAATTTGGTGTAATTCCGTTCAGCAGTTCGGGCTGTAGCTGCGACTAAAGGTTCCTATGGAAAAATGAATGGGGAAAACGCGCTTTGGGACCCCCTTTTCTCGGCCCCCGCTTGACGAATCAACCCGAGACTTTCAGGGTAGGAGCGGAGCGCCCCAACAAGTTGGAAACTTTCGCGAAGATTCGTCAACCGGCGCCAACGTTATTTCAAATAGAATGTCGCGGATTTCCTATGGATAATAGGTCCTAACTATAACTATCTACTGGCGACCGCTGAAGGGTTGGAATGTATCCTGCACTGTGCATCGGCAAACAAACCCACCGGAGGGAATAAATTTGCATAATTACGAACTACGTGTTCCAGCGTACCTTGGGGATAATGACATCATCGTGAGGCACACCAGAGGCCAATTAAATAGAAGTACGCAGAGAACACGTGGTTGCAGCTACTAATGTTTGAAGAAGAAGCGCAAATGCTTCAGAAACGCGTCTGGCTGAAGGACTTTACAGTTGGGATGAGAAGTCGCCTGTTTGCTCAATAAAGTATGTTACTTACCTGAAGTGGAGTGCGTCCTCATAACTGGGCAACCGGGAGAGTACATATATATATATATATATATATGATTACTAACGTAAACTATGCGCGTGCTATACCTCACTCATTTCCCCCATCCCAAAGTTAAGGGCTGTGACACAAGGCAAGATAAGAGCACCACTCTGGTCTCTCACGCAGGACACCAAAATGTTGCCCACATAGACCTCACTACACACACAGCAATCTTCCAACCAAACACTCCCCATGGTGTAGTGCCACCCATCCAAAAAATGCACTCACAATTGCGTGTGAAACGCTATACAACAGCAATTCCAATTACAGTGGCATGTCTGCTCAGATAATCGTTAATGAGAGGAGCTTCTAGACATGAGGGGGTTGTGACTGTAGAGGTCACCACTAATGGGAACGCAGATTGTTAGCCGTGTTAAAATCGAAGTGTCATCAGCAGACCAGAAGCAAATGTTTCTGTGTTCAGAGAGGAACTGTTAGCAACACATGCAATTCTTTCAGAAGGTCATATAGTCTGAACATTTGATGGTAGAAGGGGTGTGTCCAGACTAACCACATCCTGAAGTATTATCAACTGTCATTTGAAAAGCAAGCTTTTGCACGGATATCTTTCTGAAATTGGAAACATAAACAGAAAATTAGTAGGTGCATGCTGTTCTGTGTTGGGGTGCTTATCTGCACACTGTGGCTGACCGTGCAGAAGTGTGTGTGCTATATATGGATGCTTCTCTGCACACTGTGGTTGACTGTGTACAATAGTGAGTTTGCTATATTTGGTTGCTTCGCTGCACACTGTGGCTAACTGGGTGCAGCAGTGAGTGTCTTGTCCTGTGTTTATTTGTATGAGGCCTCTAGTGGTCCTCGGCAGACTCCATACAAGTATTGTGTAATCTGTTGGGTGTGCAGGGTGTGGTAAATAAAGTTTGTGACACAGTGCGTTCAGTTAACGGTTGCATGCTGAGGAATAAAGATGTACAAACCAGAGCTCCATGTGTGGCGTGGTCTGTTACATGCCTCCAGGCTGGGGAGAATACTACAACTGGCAACGAGATAGGCGACACATGACCCCAAGTATACAAGACTGCTCTCCCTGAGAGTTTGCCATGGTCCAGGAAACTTCTCTTGCATGCCACATGTGCCACAAGGAGCAGTCTACAGTTGGCATATGTGGCATCAAAGCGCAACTCCAGCTTTTGAGAGGCCCTCGAAGAAGGCGAAGGCCCTACGGAGAAGCACAGTCAGTAAGCCTGCCAAACATTTACTGATAAGGCCGAAAGAAGAGATACCACATTGTTAGAAATGGGGGTCTCTAGTTGGCAGAGGTAGGTACCTTTGTCCAAATAGGGACCCTTGCTTCTAGTCTGGGTAACGGGGATACACTCCTAAAATAACCCCAGCTAACCCCCTTGGTGGCTTGGCACAAGCAGACAGGCTTATCTCAGAGGCAGTGTGTAAAGCATTTGTGAACACATACAGTAATACAGTGAAAACACTACAAATGGACACCACACCAGTTTAGAAAAATAAGTAATCTTTATCTAAACCAAAACAAGACCAAATGACAAAAATCCACAATACAGTATCAAAAATAGCCTTAAAAATAGGTTATTCGCTCAAATCAAGCTCCTAGCAACAAATAACCATCTGGAGTCATTACGACGTCGTGACAGATGAAAATCCCAAAGAACGGCGCCGACCGTGAGGTGCGCGGCGTCAGGCCCGGAGTCAAGCAGACCCACAAAGAACAGTACCTTGGAATTGATGAAAGCAACGGCAGTGCACGGCGTCGGGGAGGTGATGCTTCGTTGGCGCCTGCGGCGTCGGTTCCTTACGACCCCAGGGGAGGTGAAGCCTCTGTTCCTTACTGCGGTGCAGAGGAGGTGAGACGTCTGTTCCTTACTGTGTCAGGGTTGGTGACGTCACGATGGCGGCGAGGCGGCGGTTCCTTACGATGGTGCGATGTCGATGAATTCGGTGCAGGTTACGGCGGCGCTCGCCGGCGTCGGTGTTGCAATTTCCTTCTGTGGCAGCTGAAACAGCAGTTCCACATGCAGAGAGACAGAAGGGATGGCATCTTTGTGTCCCTGAGACTTCAGAACAGGAGGCAAGCTCAGTTTCAAGCCCTTGGAGATCTTTTCTTCAAGCAGGTGACAAAGCAAACAGCAAAGTCCTTTTCTCCTTTCCTTGGCAGCAAGCAGCCACTGCAGGCCAACCCCAGACAGCAAACAGCACAGGGGCAGTATTCCTCCTCAGCTTATCCAGCTCTTCTCCTTGGCAAAGGTTCCTCTTGATTTCCCAGAAGTCATCTTTAAATCTCGGGTGTCCAAGCCCCTCTTTTTATACCCAAAAATCCTTTGTTCTCTGAAGGCAGAGAGTGTCTGTACCCAGCCAAAACCAGTTCTGTCTTCACTGGTGCAGCTTCCTAGCAGGAGGTGGAGACAGCATTGTTGAAGGCAGACCATGCCCATGCAGTTGAAAGGAAATCTCCTCCCCCTACTCTAAATGCAGACCAGGTCTATTCAGCCCAGCCCTGACTCATCAGACTTCTGGAGCCACTGCCCCTCTCCAGCCCCTGTCATCCAAAAGCCAGACATGCAATACACAAACCTAGCAGAGGCACACTGGATGGTTAGGCAAGAAAATACCTACTTTCTAAAAGTGGTATTTTCAAACACAGAATGTAAAAATCCCCCTCACTAAAAGATGCACTTTAACATTCTGAGTTCAGGCCTTATAAACTTTACTTTTCTACCTTGTTCCCAGGGTCAGTTATGTTTATAAGATGTTATAAACAAACTCCCCATTCTGTCCTATGGGAACAGATAGCCTTGCAATAGTGAAAAACGAAATTGGCAGTATTTCACTATCAGGACATGCCACACACATCAGGGCATGTCCTACCTTTCACATACAATGCACCCTGCCCACAGGGATACCTTGGGCCTACCTTAGGGGTGACTGATATGTATAAAAGGGAAGGTTTAGGGACTGGCAAGAGTGTGCACTTGCCAAGTCGACATGGCAGTCCCAGACTGCCCACAGGCTCTGCAATGGCAGGCCAGGGTCACATTTTACAGGCTGCTTCTGTGGGTGGCACATTCAGTTCTGCAGCCCACTAGCAGCATTTGATTTACAGGCCCTGGGCACACACAGTGCACTGTACTAGGGTCTGACAAGTAAACCAAATATGCCAATCGTGGAATCACTAATCCATAACAACAATTCACAAGGAGCACTTTGGCACTGAACAGCAATGGCAAAGTGCCCAAAGCATCTAAACCAGCAAAAATGGAGTCCAACACACAGCAAAACACAGGAGGTAAAGGCAAAAAATGGAAGGGAGACCCACGCCAATGGTGCTAGGTCTAACACACACCATAGCATAACACAGAGTCAGCACCAATACACAGCAGAAATGCTAAAGACAGTGACAACCTGGTAAGAAGAAGCGCTAACTGCAGCGGCATCCAGGTGCAGGAAAGCGCTAAAGGCAAAGACTACCAGGCACAGAGAAACGCTAAAGGCAGCAATAGCCAGGCGCAAGAAAACTCTAAAGGCAGAGATACCCTGGTACAGAAAGTACAACTGTACTCACCAGAGCTAACAGAAAAGCACCACCTGACCTCCAATTGAGACTTGGCCGGAGGCCGGTGCGCTCAGAGTAGCACATGGCATCCCCAACAAACCAAGGATAAGCATGGAGGCGGTGCTTACGAAGCCGTTGGTCCCCGTGGAAGCGACTGCAGAGGCTACTGGTGGAATTCAGCATAACTCAAAAGGTCAAGCTTTGAAACTCTCCAATGGCAGTTGAAAAGAGCGCCAAATATGGCGCCGCCGTGGTCCTGAAACCACCACCTCCATTCGATACTGCCAAAAATCTGAATATTGGTGCCAGATGGACTGCCTAGATCGGAACGTTTGATGACTTCATAGATGCTATAGAAGAAGCAGATGACAAAAAGCGCATCAAATACTTAAAGAACCTTGTAGGTAACTGAGTAAAAGAAGTGATAAGATATCACAAGCTGATGAAGTATCATACCGTCAAATCAAGAAGACATTGGAAGCCAAGTTCAATCCAATGCCAAATATCGACTATGAAAGGTACATCTTCAACCAAGCAAAACAGCAACCTGGTGAGATGATAGATGAGTATAAAGCACTGCAAGTTCAGCAAAATCAATGATAAAGAAGCCATGAGTCTTACAGTTATCGATGGTTGCCTCTCCGATTCATTCCGATGATGCATGCTGATAGAAACACTCAGTTTGGAGAAAGTGCTCATGGCTGCAAGAGCAGAGGAACATGCTGATTTACAGGCTGCTGATATGGAAGCTGTAACAGCCCAAAATGAATCAGCATTGAGTATGAAACATAAGCAGAAACACAAGGCAGAGGCCCACAGAGTGATGTCTCCAAAGAAAAAGAAATCGTATTTCCGCTGTGGATTCTCCTTTCCACATGAAAGTAAATGTCCAGCCATCAGACAGATATGCAAAGGCTGCGGGAATGAAAACCATTTCATAATGGTTTGCAAAGCAAAAGAGAAACTAGGTGTGTCACAGAGAAATATAAAGATAAATGCTAGAAAGTTCCAGAAGCACTCTAGCCACTCCCACAAGGCCAAACAGCAACATTGACTAAGGCAAGTGGAAATGAAATGAAGTCAATCGTTATCAAATTCATCTTCCAAAGGTTCGTTAATGTAATCCTCAAGTGACGGTGAGGGAAATGGATGTGCGATGATGGTGTTAGTCACAGACTGACAAGCGCTTGTAGGATTGGCTGCTTGCAAAGAAAACCACAAATCTAAAAAGAATCGGCACACAAAGCAACATAGTTCATTTGGACATTGTCCTTAAAACATGCTCAAGGTGAATGGTTGCCCTGCAACTTTTATTATAGACAGTGGTGCATTAATAAACATCATGCCGGCAGAAAAGTACAGCGTCTCACAATGTAGAGAACAAAGGTATACACCTGGGCAGCTTCTACACCTTTGTAGAGTCAAGGATCCTTTGTAGCAAACATGCGCCACAAGAAAACAACAGTGCAAGTGTCAATTCATGTCCTCCAAGGTCCGTCGTCGAGTGTATGCCTATACGGCTGCTGACATGGGAATGATCTCTATTAACTACAACTTGAATGCCCATTCTGAAATAGTGAGTCAATTCCCGACATTGTTTCATGGATTTGGGAAACTTAAGCCAATGACGGTGCAGCTTCATATTAATGAAAACATTCGCCCTGTTGCAAAGCGCCACCGTCAAATTGCTTTTCACTTACAGCAGTGGCCTTCAAACCTTTTAATGCCGCGCCCCCCACTGCGAATAAAAACAAATCATCGGCCCCCCTCAATTTTTATCAATTATTCTGTTAAATTCGCTATGTTTACAAATGGATAAACATATTTAACAATTGCAGTTAAGTTCTGTTACCCCTTTTATACATACTCCCAGTCAGGATATAAATGACAAAAGATGTTAGTGGTGGCCCATTACAAAGTGCTGCTCAATTTTTATCACTTAAAACAAAGCTTGATGCTTCTCGGGTGTGTGGCCAGGCAGGATGGCGGAGTAGACGTGCCTGCCCGACCTCCCGCTAACACAGGCATTATCCTGCAATATCTTGTGCCTCCCTACCGATGATTAGACCCCGGATCACTGCCTGGGATTGCGGTGGTGCCCTGAGGTGGGTGGCGGAGCTCTATTTCGCTGCCCAGAGCGATTCCCCCGTAGCACTCCAGGAGCGGCACCAGGGAGACGGGCCAGTGCCATTTTCCTTGCGAAGGCCGGGAGGAAACAAGGCCTGTCCATGATACGTGCCAGCGGCTCTGGTGGTGCTCGGTTAGAAAGCTGCGGATCTGGTCGGCCTGGCGCACCTGTGTGGTGCTTGGAGACAGGCGGAGGCGGTGAGAATAGCCTGCCTGGGCTGCGCAGCAGGACGGAGATGAGAGAGCCCGCCGGCAAGAAGCGAGTGCTGTATCGTGTGGATGCTCCTCCTTGTTTGGTGCAGGGAAGTTGGCCGCCAGTAACTGGAGGACGTAGTGGTGGTCCTGAGCTGGAGGGGCCTCATGAAGGAGACGCTGGATGGGGCCATATTTTGAGGAGGCCTGATTGGTGCGGCCTTGGGGCAATATATTGAGGCCCGCGGAGCTGCAGAATAGAAGAGCCCTCTCCATGTGGCATCTCAGTGTGGGGCCGCCGAGATGTGGAGGCGGCTCTCTGCCGGGGAACCTGAGGTGAGGAGGCTGCTGCAGGTGGCAGGGAAGATGGAGGATAGAGGTGGGGGGCGCCCTCCCCCCAAGTGTGATGAACGGGGCTGCCTGGAGAGTGGTGCTGACTTTGTGAACCCCTGTATTTGGGACACTCAAAACTAAAGGAATGAAGACATAAACTCATAGAGTCCCCTGATACCTGAAATGGAAAATGCTTAACTGTGGGGAGACCTCTAACCTAGGTCCCTTGGTATCGGGCCAATGAGATGTCGTGTTTGGGTGGAACAGCTGCACTGGCTCAATGTGCTTTTTTGTTATAAGAGACTTAGTTTCTGCCTCTCAACAGCAGTGACCTACCAAAGTGACATTAGCTTTTGCCCCCCTTTTTTTGGCACCTGTGCGGTGATTTGTTTGCGAACCCCTGGTGTGCTGTGGGATTGGTGCTCTGGGGCTCGGGATAGCTGTGTGGAATTCAACACTGGGAAACAGACTAGGAGGTGGCACACGGCCTTCTATGGTCAGCAGTGGTGCCTAGAGGGCCATATGGGTGCCATGAGGCCTGGTAGGGTCTCTACTGCTGCCCCCATCTGTCGCTTGTTGTTGTATGGTGACAGCTACTATACTAAGCTTAACAATGGTAAAAGAGAAAGGAAACTTGGTGGCACAGTCCAACAATATTCTCAATTATGCACAGCTGGTTCCCCCAAAACAGGGGGCCCAGGAGGTGTCCGCAGATGGTGGTGGAGAGACACACTGCGGAGATGACTCCCTCTCTTGCAGACCTACTGGCGGCAATACAGAATTCAAGAGTTGAGCTGGTCCATAAGATCGACTCTGTCTCAATAGATGTCACCCTATTGCGAGCTGACCTGCATTAGGTATCGGAACGTGTGACCACCACAGAACAAAATGTGAACGACTTACAAAGGGAAGTAAAAACGCTATACTGTTATTCGTCTTCAAAAGTTAGCTGTTCGCCTGGATGATCGTATGGAGGACTCTGAGGGTAGGTCCAGTAGAAATAATGTGTGCTTCGTAGGATTTCTGGAAAAGGTGGAAGGGCAGTCTGCTGAACTCTTCTTCAAGGGCTGGATCACCACTACTCTGGCGCCCGAATGTTTCTCCAAATTCTTTACTATTGAAAGCGCACAGGGCCCTTGCACACCCGCCCAGACCTGATGCACTGCCTCGGGCAATCATAGCACGGCTATTCAACTTTCGGGATAGAGATGCAATACTAAAAACTACTCGGACATGTGGGCCTTTGTTGTTTGAGAGTCATTCCATATCCATTTATTCTGACTATACCTAAAGGGTACAAGATCAAATGAAAACCTTCTTATTAGTGAATTAGTGTCTTCGAGACCTCAGTCTTAAATACAGTCTCCTCTTTTCTGCCAAGCTCAGGATTGAATATCAAGGTAAAGTGCTATTCCTTTTCTCGGCTGTGGAGGCCAGTGACTGGCTGGATAGTAGGGGAAACTCCGGGGATTGCCTGGTGTCCCTGGCGGGTTCCACTCAACGCACGACATCCAGCCGGTCTGTATAAAGTCAAAGACGGCAGAGCCGGTGGAGGAATCCAGAATCTAATGTGGGATCAAAGAGGATCCGGATATGTCTGGAGGGTACTTTACAGGCCACAGATGTGGTCCTGGATTTGGATGTGATCTCTCAGGACCAGTTAGAGGACAGAGATCAAGTTGAGAATGATCCGGTCTGAGCTGCGGTCTGGGGTTTTGGTGATCTTTGGGATGGTTGGCCGGGCCTTAATGGACACAGACCCAAGATGTTATCGAGAAGTTTGCAGAGGGGCCTCCAACGGTTCGAAGGAGGGTAAAGTAGACCTGTGAATATGATGTATGTTATGCCTTGTGCTTTCCCTAGTTGTGCATTTGTTAAAGACAACACTGTTAAAAACATGTATCTGGGGGAGCAAGGGGAGGTTTTTTTTCCCCCCTTATAACTACCTGATCTATGTTGGTGGAAAGGCCTATTACCCCCTAGAGACGGGTGATTGTGGGGGAGGGGGGTGGAGTGCGCGAGCCTCGCTCCCTTCTCAGTAATCTTGCAAGGCAAGGCACTGAGGGAGGAGGTAGAAATATTATTTTGGTATTTTTTCTAATTTCTCTTCTGTTCTATTAACATTGTTGTATGGGGTGGCATTTGCTGACTCCCAACTTGTCTAAATGCGGACCGGCGGGAAGGTGGTACTGCCCATGGGGTGGTGGGAGTTGTGGGTGGGGTATGTTCTGTTTGTTCTGCTTTGGATCGGGATGTTAGTTCTGCTTTTGTGTCAAATGACAATGCCTGGAATGCAGACTGGACCTCCTTGCTAGTGCTGTGCGAGCATTGGGGTCGTGCTGATGAGGGGAGGTGAATGGATGCTAAGTGAAGAATGGCTGCCACTGTGAATACATTGATCTCTTGGAATGTACAAGGCATATCCACCTTTGAGAAATGTTGAGGAGTGTTAGCCTATTTAAAGTGCAATAGAGTGGCTGTGGCGTTCCTGCAGGACACACATCTAGGGTGACTGTATCCCATGTCTGGGGAAGCGATGGAGAGGACAAATATACGATACCTCCCCTTCAAACACCTACATCATGTTATAGATCCGGATAGACAATATGTTGTACATGGGACACTTGAGGGTCAGGAGCTCTGTTTTATCAACGTTTATGCCCCCCAATGCTGACAGTCTGGATTTTTTTCCTACCTTGATGTTGGCGGTGGCCCCTTACCTAAGTGCAGCAGTGATACTGACAGGAGACTTTAACTGTGTTATGAATGGGATGTTGGACCGGGACCCTCCGCAAACCCATACTAAACCCCAGTTCCCTGGGGCACTCCAGTTCTTACTGGATGGTCTACACTTAGGGGATGTTTGGCATGTACGGCATCCCGGAAAACATTTATTTTCTTGCTATACTCCAGCAACAGGTATATTCAGCCACTTAGATTACTGTTTTGTTTCTGTTCATTTAACGCCCTTGGTGGTAGATGTCGCCTACCTTGCCCTATATCTCTCTGACCACTTGCCAGTCTTGTTGAGCCTCGGCGGTGTGCTTGACCAATCGGCGATAACCCTGTGGCACCTTCGCGCAGAGGCTCTGGGGGGCACTCCCTTTGTGGCAGAAGTCACTGATGCATTAGGCCATTATTTTGAGGAAAATTGTGGGTTGGTGTCCACTTGGGTGCTTGATTGGGAGACCGGGAAGGTTGTCCTCAGGGGAGTATGTATGAAGGCCTCTTATAGGGTTCGGTGTCAATTGGCTAGAGACATCAAAGTTCAGGAGTCTCGATTGGGTGGGGTGGAGGCGGCATTGCCTTCGGCCCCTCATAGACTATCAGAATGGTGTGAAATATGGGAGAATCTTATGGAGGACTGGCATAGGTTTGGGAAACATACCTATACCGCCTACCGGCAGCGATTACATATAGAAGGCAATAGGACGGGTGCTTTGTTGGCTCACTTGATTAGACAGGAGACCCCTGGGACCTCTATCGTACAGTTGCACACGGCAACCGGCGAAATCGTCCATACGCAGTGAGCGATTAATGGAGTGTTTGCCGCCCACCTCGGTGGTTTGTACATGGAACCTGTACACCCTTCTCAGGAAGCAGTGCAGGGTTTTCTCACAGATGTTGAGCTTCTGAGCATTGACTCAGATGCCGTTGAGGCCCTAAATGGCCTGATCACAAAAGAAGAAATTCTTTCGGCAATCAAGCGCCACAAACCCCAGGGAGTGACATATTGCGAGTGGAGTTTTATCATAAGGTTGCTGTCCCAGTAGCATATTGCCTCTTGGAGGTATACAAGCAGGCCCTAGGTGCCGGGCCTCCACCGGCCTCCCGGTGGAGGCCTTGGTGGCCATGATACCAAAGCCTGACAGGGATCCCTTGCTCGCGGCTTCCTTTAGACCGATATCGCTACTAAATAAAGGTGTAAATATTTTGACTGGAATCCTGGTGGCGCGTCTCCTCCCACACCTGCCCCAGCTTATACACTCGGATCAGTTTGGGATTTATTCCACAGCGGAGTACCCCTAATAATTTGAGCCGTATGGCTCATCTATGAGATGGCCTGCGGCTTCTGACAGATGATTTTGCTCTGGCGTTCCTAGACATTGAGCAAGCATTTGATTCTGTGAACTGGTCCTATCTGTGGCAGGTGCTCCGGAAACTAGGGTTAGGTCCTGGATTTATCCGCTGGGTTCGTTTACTTTATTCTGCCCCATATGCTTGGGTACGATCTGGGGATGTGATCTCTGACTCATTTCAATGATACAGGGGCAGCAGACAGGGATGTCCTCTGTCACCACTCCTATTCGCGATAGCCATGGAGCCATTAGCGGAAACCCTGGAGGCAAGATGAGATCATGGGGCATTCCTTTGAGTGCCACCAATCTTGTGGTCTCCCTTAATGCTGATGATGCTTTAATATATCTTCAGCAACCGGCTTATTCGGCACCTATTCTGCTTAATGTTATGCAGTTATTTGGAGAGGTCTCTGGCCTCAGGATAAAACCGAGTTCCAAACTATTCCCTTTAGGAAGGCTGCTGGGAGTGCCGGAAGCTAATTTTCCTGTGGTGGGGATTCCTTGGGTGACCTCTGATGTTCGCTATTTGGGGGTTCGCTAGGCTCCTGCAGCTCTATCATTTCTAGATCTAAATATGAAAAGGGTGGTGGAGGGGGTGCGAGACTCGATCAGATTCTGGAAGGAATGACCCTTATCCCTCACGGGCATGATCATGATAGTTAAAATTATAATTTTACTGCTTTGTCTTTATGCCATGCAGAACACTTTCTATGAGATCCCTAGGCACTACTTTCGGACGCTAGACAGTTTGGTGGTAGGCCTCCTTTGGGGCTCCAAGCGTAGACGGGTTGGACTTGCCACTTCGCAGGAAACGTGGAGTCGGGGAGGGCTGGAGGTTCCCCGTCTGGAATTTTATTATATGGCAGCTTAGCTGCAACACACGGTTCATTGGTTGGATGATGATGATAATTGGGAAAAACAGTTTTTGCTGCGCACCGATGGCGGGAGACCTTTGCCGGCCCTTCTAATGTCTGGCTCTCGCGTCCACTCGTCATTTCCATATATTATACGGCATGTTGCAATCATCTGGGAGAATGTTGGTAAACGGGTTATCCGACAGGCTCCTTACGCTCTGGATATGTCTCTCTGGGCAGTGCAGTTCTCCAGTATCGCTGAATCCAATGTTGGTACGGCATTGGAGGAATAGGGGCTGTAATCAAATGGGTGACCTATATGTTAATCAAAGTTTTATCACGCAGGCTGAGGCTGTGGCCTCCTTTGCTTTGGGTGCTGGGCAATATCTTCAATACATGAAAATTTTGAGCATCGCTCGAGCGATATGGCCATCCTTCCCGGCAGAGCCCCCCAAGTCCAATATATTGGTGGTTATGTTGTACATGGCCCTGGGATGCCGGTTGATATCCCACCTTTATAGAGCCCTGCAGGATGACCTGCCGCAAACTCAGGTCCCTATTCAAGCAAAATGGAACACCCTGTTTTGCAGATTTGCCGGCTAAAGATTGGGTGAAGATCCATGAGGGGGTCCGCATGGTTAGTTACGGTTTAAGCTCCTCCAATATAACTTTGTCCATCAGACCTACCTTACCCTGAAAACGTTACATGTTATCTACCCTGCCCGCCCAGAGGAATGTCCATGCTGTAAGACCTTGAGGGCAGATTCTATCCAAATGGTATGGTCTTGTCCATCTTTGGCTTCATATTGGCAGAAGGTACTTGATCGCCTCAATAGTGCCTCGGTGTGGAATTTTCCATTAGAAATCAAACAAGTGCTGCTTGGATTGCTCCCATCCCAGGTGAAAAAGAAACTAAGCAGAAGGTTTGTCATGTTGGGTCTCGTGTTGGTAAAGAGGTGCATTGCCATTAGATGGCTTAGTCCTACACCCTCTATTTTTAGGGAATGTTTGAGAGATGTCTGTGAATGGGCGACTGGGGAGACGGTGCAAATGAGACATGTGAGAAGAGATGAAAAACTTGAGGATGATCTGTTGGCCTGGGCAACTATGCTCTCTGACTTGAGAGAGCCGCAGGAGGTGCCTACACCAGTGGGAGCAGCTGACAAGCCAATACCCCTCCCCGGGTATGTGAATGCAGGAAAAATTTAAAGTATCTGATTGGTACAGAACGCAGGGGTAACCAAGAGTTGTTTCAAATGTTCTATTTCCCCTTCTTTCTTTTTTCTCCTCTCTTCTTTTTTTGGTATTGTGCTGGTCTCAACACGAAAGCAGGCTGTGTAGGGGGGGTTTGGTTAACTGTTATATAGTGGCATGGTTATCGCAGAAGATGATGCATACAGTCCTCCTTTGTGTATAACTAAGCCAAGTTTGAAGGAAGATACATACCTGGATGAACATCACTGTGTGCCTTATTTCCACATGTGAAACAGATTGTATGACTTTTTGTCCTTCCCTTTTCTCTTACTCTGATACTTCTGAAAGTCCTGAACCAATATTGAAATCTGGATCATCTATGTATGTGAGGCAGGGCCGGGGAGGCCAGGGAAGTTCATAAGCTGACTCCTTATGTTATACCTTGCTTATGTGATATTCCTATATGTCAATAAAGTTATTTAGGAAAGAAAAATGATGCTTCTCTTGGCCAGAGCCTGCCCCCACCCCCGGGATTACGTAAAGCCCCCCAGGGCGGCCCACCTCCCAGTTTGAAGACCTCTGACTTACAGAAAGCCGTTAAGAAAGAACTAGAAACACTGTTAAAGCATGACATCATAGAGCGCTCTACTTGTCCAATGCCGTGGGGTTCACCCATTGTGGTGGTGCCAAAAAAGGACAGTGGAGGTTCAGTGAGCATTTGTGTTGAAATGTGACAGGCCAACAAAGCAATTGAAAGAGAAAGACAACCAGGTCCACACATTGAGTACATGATTATGTAGGTGAATGGCACCAAAGTTTTTTCCCGCCTTGATTTGAACAAAGGTTGCCATCAACTTGAACTGGAAGAAAACTGTAGGTACATTAGTACTTTTGCAACTCATGCTGGTTTGTTCAGATATAAAAGACTCAGTTTTTATGTGTTGTCAGCTGCAGAAATCTTTCAAGATGTCATTCGTGAAATAATTCAGCCTGTCACACATGCTTTTAACTACAGAGATGATATATTGGTGTTTGCGGCTACACGAAGGAACATGATAAACCACTGCTTGCTGATACAGGTCTCACACTAAATGCAGAGAAGTGTGAGTTTCACAAAAACAAACTTAAATTCTTTGGGCACATTTTCTCTGAAAAGGGAATGACTCCTAACCCCGAAAAGGTACAATCAGTGTCATCTACTTGCCCTCCAGAAGATGTGACTACACTAAGATCCATGGCCAGCTACTGCTCCAGGTACATTTGTGATTTTGCCTCTGTGAGTACCCCTCTAAGAGAACTAACAAAGCGAGATGTTCTGCTTAAATGGTCATCTGAATGTGACCGAAGTGCCAAGAAAATGTGACTGGAATGGATTACTTTGATCTGAAATTTTCTATAGAAATTGTGGTAGATGCAAGCCTGGTGGGGTTTGGCGCGATTCTTGCCCAAAATAATGGACAGCCCGATGCTCAGAGACACATTGTGGTCTATGCTAGTCCGAGTCTATTTCAGACCGAATGTGCAAATTCTTAACCTGAGAAAGAAAGCTTAGCTGTAGTATGGAAGTGTGAACACTTCCATGTGTTTCTGTACGGAAAGCATTTCATCCTTGTCAAGGATCATCAGGGGTTGCTCATCATTTTCGGAAACCCGAAAGCCAAGATGTCTCCTTGCATCGAGAGGTGGGGGTTGCATCTGCAGTAGTATGATTACACTATTGTGCACAAACCAGGGAAGGATAAAACCCTGCAGACTACTTTTCATGAGTGGTGCTACAGCATCATAGTACAACGTCCAAAGCGACTGAGCCTCATCAATTTCATAGTAAAGTCAAGTGTGTCTGCAGCTCTTTCCATTGACAGATTCTGACATCTGACAGCTTCTAGTACTGACGAAGACATGCTCAAGCTTAAAGGAATCATTGCAACGCAGTCATGACGGAAACATACTCGACCTCTTACAGATGATTTTGAGTACCAGAAATTCAAGAATGTTCAGGAAGAACTTTCTGTTACTCATGATGGTGTCATACTAAGAGGGGCA
The DNA here is from genome assembly GCA_963921515.1 of Calotriton arnoldi. Lineage (NCBI taxonomy): Eukaryota > Metazoa > Chordata > Amphibia > Caudata > Salamandridae > Calotriton > Calotriton arnoldi. The sequence goes on from CAWUFW010007255.1 coordinate 667,382, forward strand.
AGAATAGTTATCCGCAAAGCTTGAGGCAACAAGCTATTGAACTGGTACACAAAGGACATCGTGGCATTGCCGCCACTAAAAGATTCCTCAGGGATCGAGTGTGGTTCCCGCGCCTTGATGAAAAAGTTGAAAGGGAAGACTTATCATCAACCACACATGATAAAGTCTTCGAGGGGCTGGATGAAATTTTTGCAGCGTGGGGTGTTCCTTCCTTTCTCAAATCTGACAACGTTCCACCCTTCAATAGCAGAGAGTTCAAAAACTTTCTTAATCATTTGAACATTAAACATCAGACAAGCACGCCTCTCTGGAGACAGACAAATGACGTTGTTGAACGAATTATGAGAACTTTGAAAAGGTTGGTTCAGCGTGCTGCGCTGGAAGGAACTAACCTCAAGTCAGCTTTACGCCCAGCCCTCCGTGCCTACCGTTCCACTCCTTATTCCACAACAGGAGATAGTCCTGGCACATTGCTGTTTGGGAGAGCTCTTGAAACCAAGATACCACAATGGACCACCAGTCATTCAATAGACCTTGACGAGATTTGTGTTACTGACACTTCTCACAAATGCAAAATGAAGGCTTATGCCGATAAGCACTGAAGTGCTCAAGACACAGTCTCCGAGAAAGGAGACCGAATTCTTGTCAAGCAAAAGTGGACACGCAAGACTGATGCTCCATTTGATGCTGAACCGCTAAAAGTTGTGGCAAGCAAAGGACATATGGTAACTGCCTAACGACCTTGAAAATCTATAATCAGTGACTCGTCACACTTTAAGCATTTGCCTTGATGTTCGTTAGCTCCAGACCTCAGGAATGAGGCAAGTCCATCTGAGTGCTCAAATCAAGCATCCAACTCTTCTCCAGAGGAAGCCAACCCTCCTCTACCTCGCACAACTAGATCTGTAAGACTGGTGCAAGTACCTTGATGACTTATCGAGGAGTTATAATGTGTATATATGTATATATTTGTTAGTACTTTTTAGTTGACATAGGGGGAGTTGTTGTATCCTGTGTTTGTCTGTACAAGGCCTCTAGTGGTCGTTGGCAGAATCTTTACAAGTATTACTTAGTCTGCTGGGTGTGGTTAATAAAGTTTGTGACGCAGTACGTTCAGTTAACGGTTGCATGCTGAAGAATAAATACGTGCAAACCAGAGCTCTGTGTGTGGCGTGGTTTGTTAAATGCTGCCAGGCTGGGGAGGACGCTACAGTGAGTGTTCTATATTTGGGTGCTTCTCTGCACAGTATGACTGACTGGGCCTCAGTGAGAGTACTTTGTTCTGATGTTTATCTGCACAGTATTGCTGACGGTGTGCATCAGTGACTCAGCTTTGGGAAGAATATTTCTTGATGACAATAGACATTCTAGGGGGTGTGGCCAAGATGGGGATGGAGCAGGACGTGTAGCCTAGAGTTCCGCAGTGGGCCCGACAAATATCCGGCTGCTAATCCCTCCATCGCGAGCACCACCAGTGGCGGGATTGCTCGGGCATCCTCCCATGGCCCTGCCTTGCCGCCTGGGACTCCGATACTCACGATGGAAGTGACATTAAGGCGAGTTATATCCGGAACTGAGGCCAGGCCGTGGCCTGTCCACAGGGCGCCTGTCGCTGGATCACAGCGGACTCCAGATCTGACTGCTGCCACGGAGGGAACTGAGAGGTGTGCCTGCCGGTGGTGTGGGGCTTACACCCAAGATCCCCTTCCGAAGAGGGATTTCCAACACTATGACTGACCTGGCCCTCAATCGAATGAAGGGCTGAGTGTGGTCTACCTGGGATCGAGGACGCTCCGTTGTCTGAGTGAACTTCGGCAACTACCGGACACCTGTGCCGACTGGGACCTGCTGCCGGCGTGCACGGAGCCGGGATGTGGCTGGCATCCCGCTTGCCTCATGGGTGCTGCCGGAGTACTTCTGCGACCCACCCCACCATTGCTCCTGTGATCGGACCACATCCCCGGCGCTCAACTACCACGGGAGTCTGCTGAGGTGATGGTGACGGCCCTGCGCCTCACTTTGTCGTTCAGGGGCGGGCTGTGATGTGGGTGCGGGCGACCCGCTGCTTGCCATCGGCGGCGTCCCGAGGTGAGGGCTGTGGACTCCCTAGATACTGGCTGGCTGTGTGACAAGGCCCCGGTGCGCGCAGTCGGCAGGGGGGTGGATCCCTCCATCGCCCGAATACTGATGGGGGACATGCAAGGGATGCCTCCACTTACTTTCTGATCTCCTGCGCTCCCTCTGTGGAACAAGTGCTTTCGTGGCCTGCCTCTACTTGCCCTTGCCCGGCAGACAGCCCTCTGGTGCTGTAACACAGCCCGCACAGTGCTCCTTTGCTTCCTACACTGATGGACCCTGTGCACTGTGGAGCTGCCAAGTGAAGACGCTGCACTTGCTCCCTCCTGTGGTCCGGACCTGACTGGCCTGCCCGGCCTGGGGGACAATGACACCCTAGACCCTGAGGGAGACCACGTGGACCCGCCTCATGGTCATGAACGCTCCTGGCTAGACTAATATGCCTATACAGAGTATCAGGTCCTGGCGAGTCGGATCCCTTCGCTGAGCCTAACCTTGCAGTTTGTGGAGTGCCTGCACCTCTAGGGGTCGCTGAGGGGTCGTCTGACTGGAGATCTCAGACTCCTGATAGATGTTAGCGCACTGAGAGCGCACTGATCCTGTGGATACTGCACCTACTTGCTTGCTGTAATAACATGACCGCTTATGGCTGCCTGAGCCTATGCTCGCCTAGGCCGTGGCGCTTGCCCCCTTGATTGCTTTGTGACTATCTGCACCGCCCTACATGACTGCCTCCCACCTCCTGATTGACCTCTTCTGTTGATAGTGTCTCTGAAGCCCTGGCCTGACTTGCCGTTGTGGACATCCTCTGCAGTGGCCTACCCCATAGATAGAGCTACCTCACGGCCATGGGTAAACCCAAACCACAAAAATGCGCCAGACGATACTGGCGCGATAGGTTTGGCATGAGCTGGCAAGACTCTCACTAGTCTTCACTACTTGGAGCAGACCCTGCAGGCACACACAGCACAATTTGATAAGGTGCTTTAAGCCATCCTGGACACCAAGACCTCCCTGGAGGGCTGCATTGACACAGTATCCATTGAGGTGAACTTACTACGTGCCAACCACCGCAAGCTAACAGACTGGGTGGATGAAACCGAATCTGCATTGGTGATTCTTCACCCTTCCAATAGGGATTTGCAGGAATGCCTGAAGAAAGTGGAAGTGGAGGACGCTGAGGACAGGTCTAGATGCAATAACATCCGCCTGCTGGGCTTCCCAGAATGCTCGGAGGGCCCTGCATGGAACTGTTCCTTGAGGAATGGCTGGTGAAAAATGTCCTGGATGGGAAAGCACTGAATTTCTTCTCAGTTGAGAAGGTGCACCGTATCCCGGGCCGCCCTCCCCCCAGCCCCATCATAGCGCGTCTCCTCAACTACCGAGATCGTGACCTGCTCCTGCAGCGTTTTCACACCAAAGGTCCATGGACATTTGAAAATGCTCAGATCTGGGCCTATCTTGACTTCACACTGGAGGTACAACGTCGTCGTGGCTCATTCCTGTGAATCAAGCAATGCCAGCGGGAGCTCGACATCAAGTATGCACTTTTGTACTCTGCGAAGCTTCAAGTTGTTGACGATGGCGTGACCCACATCTTCCAATCCCCAGAGGATGCTTGTACATGGTTCCATGCGAAGGACTTGTTGAAAACGTCAACCACGGAGCGCTCTGAGGATAGCTGGTTTGACTCCAAGCCGCAGTGACGCAGACACCACCCACCGGGGCCGCGCCCGTCTAAGGTCCTGGTAGCGGAGGAACAGGCTCGGGCGGTGGTGGAAGCCACCCTTGACAGTAAAAACCCCTTTGCCCTTCTGCGAGCCTGTCACCCATCAGAGTCAGGGTCGGACTCTGGTGGCTCTCGCTCTACATTGAATGGGGTTCACTGGGGACCAGAGGTGACTCCCAGGTCGGCAGATGATCTGTAAATACTGCTGTGGAGCTGCGTCGAGACCCCAGCGCTGGTTGAGTCCCCGCATCGCTTGCTGAGGTCTGGTCAGTAGTACACTATGGGTACAGGTCTGAAAGCTGTTCCCATTGACTGGGCCCACACCACTGCTCCATTAGACATTGCTGATAGGGCGTTACTGCCGATTACACTCCTTTACTCGAACCCACGCCTCCTGTAGGTTCCTACGTGGACTTTATGCTTTCATGTAACACTGCTTCTGTTTTTGTTCCTTCTATTGCTTATGCTGTTTGATTTGGGGATGTTCAACTTGAAGAACCGGAATAACCCACTCACTGGGTCTCGGCGGCGGGGGAATTGCCCAAGTCTTCCATACCCTTCATACGTAGTAAAAGGAGACACAGGAGCCTTCGTCTGCAGGAGGAACCCAGATTTATTCAAATAGCCCGGGCTATGGAACAGAGTCCCAAGCTCGTTAGAAACAAGACAGAGGAGGCTGCTGCTTTACTCCGCAGCTTACAAGCCTTTTATACTTTTTCATTCCAGTCTTTTGGCTGTTAGTCCATTGTTCAATCAGGGCAGTGTTTGCAGTTGATAACCAGATCCAGACGGTGTTTGTAGTTGGTGACCTGATCAAGGCTTGGTACTCAAATTATTGTTCACTCAGCTTGATCAAAGCACGGTCATTCAGGTCATTGTTCGATCAGCTTGATCAAAGCTCGGTCATTCAAACCATTGTCCAATCACCCTGATCAAGGCCCAGCAGTCAGACCATTGTCCAGATAACCTGATCACGGTGTCAAAGATGTTTACCAGGCAGGGAGCAGGAGATGGGAAACAAATCATTTACACAGGGCGTGAGTGTCTCATGGTTTTCTGTCGAACTGCAAAGAACAGGGGGTTGGGTGTGCGACAGTTCCTGGGCAGAAATGCAGGCTGCAAGATGGTTTTTGTCGTGTTAGTTAGAATTTCCTCAGGCATCAGCAGAAACGACCAGGTGGGTCGTGTGGAAGTGTTTGACACGAAATGGCAATGAAAAAACAATGGAGTCCTGGTACAAATGATACCGATCAGAAGAACACTTTTCCTCAGACCCTCCTTTTGCCATTGAGTGGCAAATACTTTAAGAAATGTCAATGTTCATAAGGCCATCGGTTTCTTGTTGGAGCATCATCATCATATTGGTGTTGTGAATGTTGGAGGGTGGAGGCTGGATGGTCTGGACACACATTGTACAGAGCACTGGCAGGCACTGAAAGCACAAACAGCAGGAGACCAGGACAGTTATTCCCAAGGCAAGGAAGATGAGGACCCTCCACCCCCACTGGGAAAGGAGGCCCCAGATCCAGCCTGTGAGGGACCAGTTGCCTTTATCCAGGTGAATTTCGGAAGAAAGGCGATGCAGACGTTGGATGGCATAGTACACTGAAGGTGCGTTGTCTGGGATGTACACGCAGCAGCTGGAGCCGATCAATTTACACACACCACCACGATCAGCAAGGAGGACGTCTAGGACCATGCGGTTCTGCAGTGTTATAAGGCGGTCCGCCTGTAGTTCTGCAGTGATGTTGGAGAGGGCACCAGCCGTTACTGTGATGGTGGCTTCAAGGACCCTGGTCAGTCCTCGTACAGCCCGACTGTTTGCCATGGGGCCCCAGAATGGAAGGAAACCTTTAAGGAAGTCCCCGGTTTCCTGGCCTGCTGTATCCTCGGCTGATATGGCGCCCCTACGTGAGCGACGCAGAGCGCCCTTCATTAACAGGTGGTAACTCCCATGGGTAGAATACGTTGGCGGAAGGAGGAAGGCCAGATAGCAGGTACCAGACCAGTTACGGGGGAGCCAAGTGTAGGCGGCAGTGCCACAGATAAAATAGGTGTTGGGGGATGCCACCAGCTTCGGAGGAGATGTAGAGTTTAAAGATTTTGTGATATTACAAGTACTGGTACCAACTTTCTTAGTCCCTAGGCCATGGATGCAGACTCGGCCTTGCACATTTATGACATTCACAGTGTCTCGTTCATCGGGCAGTATCCTTCTTGTGCGGAATCTGGAAAATGTTCGTCGAGTGGTTGAGTTGAATACTACCATCTCACCGAGTTCATCTGGTGATAGTAGCGATGTGGATGAGCTGGTCGGGCAAAAGGAGCATTGGCATGGCCAGATCTGTTCCGCCAGAAGTCATCCTGAAATGTTCCAAGGGCAGAATTGGCAGTACCATTGACAGTGTAGGCCTCCTGTATCAACACCCACCATGCAAGACAAGACCCAGAGATGGAAAAGGGGTAGGGAAAGAATGGGACAGGGTGTATCATGGAATGCGGCATCAGTCCGCAAACCCAGCAGTTGGAAGTGTTCATGATCAGCTGATGATGATGCAACATTTGGATGAAGGTGTTATTGAAGAATTCTGCACGGCGGGGTAACTCGTGGGCTGGTAGCGTGTAATACTGGTGCTCTGTAGGAGTTGGGGTAGGGGTTGGTGAGGTAACAGGATGGTAGATTAGTAACAGCCAACCAAGAATAGACAGGATGAGGGAGACAAACAGCGTCACCACGGTGGCCATGAAGCATTTACTATGTCGGAGACTGACATATTGTTTCTGGATTCGAGTGTTTTGGACGGCAGCCATTGTGCTAAGCCAGGGACCTCTAGTGGCTGTCTGTGATTGGTGGTTGCTTCACTGGGCGCAGGTGCCAAGAGCCCTATGGCGTACCTTAGTCTGACACACCAGCACTACTCTCGGCCGGGAGATCACAGCCCTACAGCCTATAGGCACTTGGCGAAGTCAAAGGCAAGCCTTCCCTCGGGGCGCAAGTTATATCGGTCGGAAGTAGGGTCAGTATGGTCGGGAAACAATTGTTCTGGACGTTGAGCAGAGTTAAGGGAGGGTTCCACCCTTCCTTTCAGTATGCTGTCACTCTCTGCTTCCGTAGATGTAAAATGCAGTCTGGCATCGCTGAATGGGACAAACGTCGGGACTGTTTCTGTTTCTGAGTCTCCTTGTCCTTCCCTCACCCACTGATCATAGGGGAGGGGCAGAGGCACACGCCTACAGTGGGACGAATGCACCCAATTCTTCCGACCTTCTACTTTCACGGCGGTGCGGGTGGCCAGCAACACCTGACGGGGCTGTGTCCAGCGGTGTTCGAGGCTCTTAGTCCGTTGAAAATTTCTTACTAAGACCCAATCACCAGGTTGGATAACGTGTCCTGGGCCCTCGCTTTTGTCAGGTATGGCCTCAAACACCTGGTGATAAAGAGTACGAAAGGTATTAGTAAAAACTGTACAGTTAATCAGTTAATACAGGGTATTCAACATCAGACAGTTTCTTAGGCCGCGGGACACCCCATACATTGGCAGGCCTCCCGAACACAATCTCATGGGGGGATAGCCCTATCCTGGTGTGGGCTGTTGTTCTTGTAGACAATAGGGCCAAGGGCAGAGCATCAACCCAAGTGACACCTGTCTCGGCTACTATTTTGGCCATTTTAGTTTTTAGGATGCCATTGTACACCTCCACTAGACCCGCTGACTGGGGGTGGTTAGCTGCATGAAATTTTTGTTTTATACCCAATGCTGTACAGATATATTCCATAATTTGAGCCGTAAAGTGTGTCCCGTTGTCACTCCAGACCAAGCGGGGCAAACCGAATCGTGGGAGGTACTCTTTTAATAGCATTTTGGCGGTAGTGATAGCGGTGCAGTCTTTGACGAGGTAGGCCTCCACCCATCGGCTGAAGGTACAGACCACCACTAGGACATATTTTAAATTGTTACATCGGTCCATCTGGATGTAATCTATTTGGAGGACTTCAAAAGGGAAGGTAGGAGGAGAGAATCCTCCCTTAGGAGTAACTGTGCCTTTTCCTGGGTTATACATTAGGCAAATCATGCATGTTTTAACCAGCTTTTCAGCATATGTTGGTATCTTAGAGTTGTACCATGTAGGTTCCAACAGTTTACATATCCCTTTTGCACTAATGTGAGCAGGACCATGGGCCATCGTAACTACTGGTAGCACATGACTGTCAGGTAACATCCATTGTCTTTCCATAGTCGTGCGGACCCAGCAACCATCAATTCCCTCCTTTGCTAATTGCTCCTTCCACACCCGTAGTTCCTCAGGAGTAGTATGGGACTGAATATCGATCACACTCTGTACTGTGTTTTCAACCATGCCCTCGTCTGCCACCCACCTAGCGGGACCTCCTACATACATTCCTTCCCTTTTTCTAAGAGCTGTTTGTCTGGCCGTCTGGTCAGCCAGGGCATTGCCTTTCCCAACATCATCTGTCACTTTCTTATGGGCCTTACATTTTATAATGGCCACCTTTCTGGGGAGTGTCAGGGAGTCTAACAATCGGTGAATTAGGGGGCCATGTTGAATCTTGGTCCCATGGGAAGTAAGGAAATTCCTTTCTTTCCATAACCTCCCGAAGTTGTGGGCCACCCCGAAGGAATATTGGCTGTCAGTATAAATATTTACCGTCATCCCTTTGCTTAACTCACAGGCTCTAGTGAGGGCCACTAATTCTGCTGCTTGAGCAGAGCACTGCGGAATCTGAGCTGTTTCTACTACTTGTCCTCATGTCGTGAGGGCATAGGCGGCTGAGGTGTTACCATCTGGCCCTCTGAGACATGATCCGTCCACATATAGTGTACCTTCTGGTTCTGCTATCGGGGTATCCTGTAAGTCAACCCGTCCCTTCGTCTCCTCCTCTGTCCTTAATATGCAGTCATGTGGGTCTAAGCGGGCATCCTGAGTATCCAGTGGGAGTAATGTTGCGGGGTTCAGTACAGTGCATCTCTTGATGTTAATGTGGCTGGAAAAGAGTGTCAGTTCATATCCTGTGAGTCGTGCGCTAGTGAGGTACTGTGTCTTGGTGTTATTAAGGAGGGTATCTACAGAATGGGGGACCATCAGAGTCAGGGGGGAGTTCATGACGATCCCCGCACTCTGACGGACCATGAGGACGGCCGCAGCGGTCGCCCGTAGGCATCCTGGGAGAGCCCTTGCAACAGGTTCTAAGGTGGCTGAAAAATATGCACATGGCCGATGGTGACCTCCGAACATCTGGGTCAAGACAGCGCATGCACAGCCGTCTGTCTCATGTACAAAAAGAAAAAATTGCTTGCTATAATCAGGAGTACCGAGGACTGGAGCAGTACACAGAGCCCTCTTTAAATCTTGGAAGGCCTGCGCATGCTCTCTAGTCCATGGAAAGGAACTGTCTGATATGTCTTTAGTGGTGAGGGCAAGAAGAGATTTGACCATGGCCGAAAAGTTGGAAATCCACTGTCTACAGTATGAGGTTAGGCCTATGAAGGCTCGCACCTGCTTTTGTGTTCGTGGGGCCGTCATAGCATTGATAATGGCTACACGATCAGCGGTGAGCTGCCTTCCCTCCTTCGAGAGGAGATGACCTAAATAGGTCACCTTCTCTTGACAAAACTGAAGCTTTTTAAAGAGACTTTGTGATTATGGAGGGCAAGGTGACGTAACAAACAGAGAGTAGCTTCTTTACATGATGGGGCAGAATTTGCAGCAATGAGGAGATCATCTACATATTGTAATAGTGTGGAGTTATCAGGGAGTTCCAAGGAATCTAGTTGACTTTTGAGGGCTTGACTATAGATACTGGGGCTCTCGGTGAAACCTTGAGGGGCGCGGCAGAATCTAAAGCTTCGCCCACCAAGGGAGAAACCAAAAAATGTCTGCTGTCAGGATGTATAGGAATGCTGAAAAAGCATTCTTCAGGTCTATGACAGAAAAGTGCGTTGCGTCAGAAGGGACCATCGTTAAGAGGGCTGTAATGTCGGGGACAACAGGATATTGGGAGATTGTTATTTTGTTAAGGGCTCTCAGGTCAATCACGAATCTGTATATTTTAGGGAGAGAGCATCTCCATTGGTCTTTTTAAGAACAGGAATAATGGGACTGTTACAGATATTGCCACGTGTTTCCTCCACTACGCCCTTGTCCATTAATTCAGATATTATTGTTAAAAGGGCCATTTCTCCTTCCGCGGGTAGTCGATACTGCCGGAGGCGGGGGAGAAGTGCACCTGGCTGGATGCGTACCACATGAGGGGATATGTTGAGACACCCTACATCAGTGTCTGATGATGCCCAGAGGAGGAAGGTAAAAACTGCAATTCTGGTGGGAGGGGACCAGACAGATACATATAGGAAGCTGCGGTGGGAGAAATTGTTAGGGATACACCTTGGGGACTACATGATATGGTCGCATACAGAGCTTTCAGTAAATCCATGCCTAACAAGTTTTCACTGCAACCTGTAGTAAGGACCAAGGGAGCGTCAACATGTGCAGGGCCAATATCGAGAGGGAGGGGTTCAGAGACAGGGCTCGTCACAGGTGTTCCTGCAAAACCCACGGAGACATTTATTTTGCCAGAAAGGGTGCCTCCGGGACTGACAGACGTGCAATAGAAGACCTGGTGGCCCCAGTATCCAAAAGAAAATTCTGATCGTTCCCCACAACTGACATTTGAACATACGGGCCCCTTTGATCCACTGGAATTTGCACTCTGGTAATACCCCTTTCCTGGCTGTCCTATGCTTGGTAGGACCCTATCTCATCAACTTCGTCATAATCATCATTGTAATAAGTGCGTGTTGCTTCGTACCCATCAAACCTATTGGCCGGGCGCGGCCGGACGGGAACGTGATCCCTGGGCCTACGTTCTTTATCCTGTGGATGGGGCGGGCCATGCTCCCTAGTCGGCCTTCCCTCCCTGGGAGCGCGAGGCCGAGTCTTCCCTGTTCGGATGTTTTCAGCTAACACGGGACACTTGTCTATCCAATGGCCGTACCCCTTACAATAAGCACACTGATCTGTTTGGAGGGTTCCCGTATGTTGAGGGCTGGAGGGGGTAGACTGGCGAGCCCTCGGAGGGTGTTGGGGTTGAGGTCTGAAATTCCCGCGGGCATCGGGACCTCGGGGAGGGTAAGCCTGCTGCAGAAGTGCCTTAGTCTTAAGATCCCTAACCGTCTTACTTTCCTTGTCTCTATCTTCATTCTCCCTATTCTCATGATATTGTGCCATAGCCAAGATACCAGTCATAGTTTGGGCAGACCACGTACTTTCAACTTTCTTAAGCCTGGTGGAAATCTCAGGAAGCAAGTTGCTGACAAACTTATCGACAAACACTGGGCCAGAACCTGGGGTCCGGGGATCCAAACCACTATGTCCCTTGTATTCTGTCTCAAAACGGGTAAAAAAGTCAGCCACATTCTCATCTTTTCGCTGCCTACAGGCGTTTATTTTATCCCAGTTAATGACAGTTTCCGGCAAAAGTGTTTTCATAAACGTTATTATTTTACCGGGCAAAGTCAGGATGGCAGCTTCTGGTTTAGTCCCTCCTACCCTTGCTTCTTCTATAGCCTCTAGGTCAGCCCATTTACCTCCCAACGCCACTTCATGATCAGTATGTCGAATCTTGTCCCAAATTTCAGTGGGGACAACCGTACCAAAAGTAAATCTATATCCTCAAGAACGAGAGTACCTGCAGATATAATCTGACCTAATTCTCTGTAAAAGGCAGCCGGATTCTTCCGGGGAGCTGGTAATTGTTCTTTTAACTGCATTACTTCTGACCTTTTCCAAGGAACATGAACCCAAAGCCTGCGCCAGTGTGCCTCAACAGCCCCTCGGCCATTATTTTGGGCATCGGTAAGTGCGTTAACAAAGACAGGGGCCGCTCTCTCATTGGCATAGCTGTCTCTAGAGGGGTGTTGGAAAAAGCGGTCATATCACGGTAAGCCATTAAAGCAGACACAGCACCAAACATCCCCTCTCCCTGAACATCGCCTCTTCTTATTTGTGACCTAAGGTCCATTAATCCAGTGGGTATCTGCATAAGCGCATTCTCAAATTTTTGCATGACCAGCGGACACATGTATTCAGCCCAGGTGGTCTGTTCCATAATCGTCCACTGGGAAAAGGTGGACCATATGTCTTTAAAGGCATAAATATTCCCGTTCTTTATCCAACATTCACACTGTTGCTTCTGTAGGTCATTTTCTCGAAGGGACGAAAAGCTGACTGCAGAGCGCAAGGAGGCCAGTCGGGGGAATTGAACATTTTATATAAATCCTGCTTAACTGTAGACCACGGGGAAGTAGGAAAAGGGCGGGTAGGGGTAAAGCCGCAGGGGTTGGGCGGATGGAGACTTGTTGTCATTCCCGCAGTGAGGACAGGGTTAGCGGGCATCGTCGGTGTCATAGGAAAAATCGGGAGGGTTGGTGTGACAGGAAGAACAGTAGGAGGGGCAGTGGGGGCAGGAGTGGGCGGTGGCGGGGGGACATGTGGGGTGTGAGGCGTCAGGGCAGGGTACATTGGGGCATATGCAGGAGGGCTTTCTAGCATGGTATCAAGCAAGGAATCACCTTCTTCTCCCCATCCATATGGCCCTTTCTTTTCTCCTCACGAGCTGGATAGCATTTTTGTACCCGGGCCCCATGCTCCCTGTTGGCTATTTCTACCGATTTTGTCATTTGATTTTGTAAATTTACTCTGGCGTGGTCGAACATTGACATGCGTTCCTGTTTTCTTTCTTGAGCCTTCTGCTTTCTAGCTCTCTGCTCTATCTCTTTCCTCCAAAATCGGACAGATTCAAACATAGACGGGCGCGTTTTTCTTTTCATTAATTGTTCCTCTAAGTTGGCGAGAACTTGGGAATTAAAGGAGCCATAAAGTGGCCACTGTAATTCCGCGTTACTTTGTTTCGTATATTTTACCCAGAATGAGGAAAACATTATGGCAGAAGGGCCATGTTTAACATACATCGTATGGCCAGGAGTCCCTTCTGGAGGAAGCGGACAAGCCGCCTCCAGCTGGGAGTCCTGCGTACACATACAACAACATAATTTCTTGAACTTACTACTGACTGGCATGCTTGTAAATAGGTAACAGACACCGGCGGGTTTTAAAATTCACCTCGCCTGCTTGGCTTTTGCAAAGGTCAATAACAGCAGAATCATACAGACTTGGTGGGTGATCAGTCCACCCTTACCTTACAGGGGTAGTTCTCTTCTGCAGACGTAGGGTTGTGTCCTGCTCCAGAAATTATTTGCTAGGGGACTCCAGCGAGGACGCGGTCATGTGGCCCAGACCGGGTGGGGAGGAACAGCGGGCGAGTCGTTCGGCTTACCGGATTGCAAGAATCCCTCGGGTAGGGCGCCTCCGTCGGAGTCTCTCCGTGCACCTCCTCACATCCACCGGGCCTGACCTTCGTACTCGTGGAGTCCCTATTCGGGCGCCATTTGAAGAACCGGAATAACCCACTCACTGGGTCTCGGCGGCGGGGGAATTGCCCAAGTCTTCCATACCCTTCATACGTAGTAAAAGGAGACACAGGAGCCTTCGTCTGCAGGAGGAACCCAGATTTATTCAAATAGCCCGGGCTATGGAACAGAGTCCCAAGCTCGTTAGAAACAAGACAGAGGAGGCTGCTGCTTTACTCCGCAGCTTACAAGCCTTTTATACTTTTTCATTCCAGTCTTTTGGCTGTTAGTCCATTGTTCAATCAGGGCAGTGTTTGCAGTTGATAACCAGATTCAGACGGTGTTTGTAGTTGGTGACCTGATCAAGGCTTGGTACTCAAATTATTGTTCACTCATCTTGATCAAAGCACGGTCATTCAGGTCATTGTTCGATCAGCTTGATCAAAGCTCGGTCATTCAAACCATTGTCCAATCACCCTGATCAAGGCCCAGCAGTCAGACCATTGTCCAGATAACCTGATCACGGTGTCAAGGATGTTTACCAGGCAGGGAGCAGGAGATGGGAAACAAATCATTTACACAGGGCGTGAGTGTCTCATGGTTTTCTGTCGAACTGCAAAGAACAGGGGGGTTGGGTGTGCGACAGTTCCTGGGCAGAAATGCAGGCTGCAAGATGGTTTTTGTCGTGTTAGTTAGAATTTCCTCAGGCATCAGCAGAAACGACCAGGTGGGTCGTGTGGAAGTGTTTGACACGAAATGGCAATGAAAAAACAATGGAGTCCTGGTACAAATGATACCGATCAGAAGAACACTTTTCCTCAAACTGGACGAGGCCTCTGTGGAAATTGTCCTGGGGGGGGTTTGTTTTTGTGTTATTGTTCTATTCTTACAAGATGCTCTGCTTGGATCCAACTCACTCCACAAAACTCTCCGCCATATACTGGGTTCCATTTACAGTGTGCGCACACTGCTGGGTGGGCTTACGGATAGGACAGCATATAATGCATTTCAAACTCCCTGACGCACGCTGCCCTCCCATGCCTGATCTCTAGAAAAACATACATGTTCCCCAGTATCATCTCACGACCTGGAATGTACGAGGCGTGGCCACGCCACTGAAATGTCATCTTATATATGCTTACCTGAAAAGGCACCATGTCCACATAGCAATTCTCCAGGAAACACACCTCGCCGCCACTGAGTTACAAAACTCCGGACGTGTTGGTGCGGACAGGTACATGGTACCACGTCCTCCTCCCTTGCCCACGGTGTTCTTATTTGGATAGCACTGGGTGTTCCATATGTGGTGGCTACTCAGAGGGTGTACACAGAGGGTAGATATGTGGTCCTTGAGGGTCACTTTGATGGCTCTCCCCTGGCCCTACCTGCGATATATGCCCCCAACGCACGTCAGTGTGACTTTCTTGACACTTTAACCCCGGCACTCCTCCACAATCCATCCTCTCCCGCCTTTTGGGGTGGTGATTTTAATTGTGTTCTAGATGTGACCGTGGATCGCTATGTGCCTCCACTTCGCGCAACGCCATCCGAACACGCCGTGAGTCATTTCTGCAGATGGGTATCCCACATGCATCTGCATGATACATGGCGGCTCACACACCAAGTAAATCGCGAATACTCTGTCTACTCTCCTGTACATGATGTTCACACCAGGTTTAATCTTTTATTCTGCACACCTCACCTCAGCGCTCAACTGGCTGGTGTAGACTACCTTATACGGAGAAACAGAAAAACCTCTACACACTCCCTTCAAATAAATATTAAGTGTACCTCCAATTCTTTAATAAATACACTATGATAAACTATAGAGCCAGCGACCATATATATGATACAAGTAAAATTAATTTTCATTTATTTTTATTCTCACAATTATACACAATTTGTTTTCTTTTTGTCAAGTAAGTTATACATAGAAATTCGGTCATTTGTAGAAAAATAGAAAAATAAAACCTCACCTATCCCTCTAAATCAAATTCATCACGTTAAAACCTCAAGCAAACATACCACATTCTCTCGCATCCAACCCATATGCTTAAAAACAAACTTAACAAGCAATAATGTTTGGTACAAATCGGTTTTTTTAACCTATATTACAAAAATGTAATCTCTGAGTACTGTTGTAACATTAAACATAATGAAAGCAAAAAACATTTGATGATTTACATATCCTGTGGAAAAAACAATGATGTTTAACTTGATCAGCTAACCATATTATAGATAAAGGTCATAATTTCCTTTTATGCAGAACAAACAATACATCAATAATTTCATATGCTTTGAAGACGAGACGCCATGATCCAAGAGCCAATGCGCCGACATGCGTTTCGGTGAAACACCAGCAATTAGGTGGCACCTTCCTCAGGGCAGCAAAGGATGAATAAGACACATACTGATGAAGAGGGGCGGGGAAAAGGGAAATACTTCAATAACTGGCTCTGTTTTAGGCCTGGAATAGGACTTCCAGAATTCAAGATCGTATGAGTGAAGACTTCCCAGACAGGAAGGGAGGAAAACCAAATCTAATCTCTCAAGATGCACCCACATGGGGTAATACCAAAGGATGTGAAAAAAGATGTTTTTGCTCTAAGGAATACAATATAAGCCCGTCCGGATAAAGAGTAGTAGGGCTCACTCAAGGCAAGATGTCCAAGATATACGGAGGGCGACATGTGTGAGTCGGACGAAGATACACACCAAACGTCACGGAAAAAGCAACCGGTAAATCCTGTAAGGTGGGCGGATCCCTCACCAAGTAGATCGTGAATACTCTTTCTACTCTCCTGTACATGATGTTCACACCAGGATTTATCTTTTATTCTGCACACCTCACGTCGGCGCTCAACTGGCCGGTGTGGAATACCTGACACGCACTTTGTCCGACCCCTCTCCTTTGCTGCTCACCGTTCGGTGGGGGCACTCCTGCCCCCTCACACCCACGTGGCGACTTCAAGCAGAGGAGTTGTCTGATCCAATCTTTCAGGCGGACCTCGCCCAATGTATAGACCGATATTTTACACTTAATGCTGACACTGTATCATCCCGTGATATTGAATGGGATGCCCACAAATCAGTGATTTGAGGCTATTGCCTCTCGTCCACGTGGGGTATACTCAGGAGACTAACCGGGGACCTCCTGACCATTTAACGCGATCTTCACCTACTAGAGGAGGCTGGCCAACTGGGCAGCAACCAACACACAGCTCACACATTTACGCAAAAAGCGATCTGAAGCGGAACAGATCTTAGGTAAGCACGATTATAAACAGTGATTAGCCTTACAGCATGCTGAGGGTGACTGTGCTGAGAAGCTGCTGTCATGGCTAGTACGTGAAGACCAACAGCACGCCCTTATAGCCGCGATAAGGTCGAGGGATGGCACCTTGTTGTTCACACAAGTGGATATTTTAATGGAGCCTTTTGCAGTTATTACAGCGGTCTCTTCTCCAGCTGGGGCACAGAACTGCACCTTGAGTGGCTTTCTTAATGCACTACTGTTACTGCGCTTGGACGCGTTATGGTGCGCTGACTTGGATGAGCCGCTGCGCTTAGATGAGGTGCTCGCTGCTGTGTCCCAGATTGCCCGTGGTAAGAACCCGGGCACTGATGGACTGCCCATCGAGTATTACACCACATTCCTCACCCATACTACACAACGCCCTTTAGATGTCTTTAACGAGGCCAGAGAACGTGGTCACTTACCTGATACACTCCGCGAGGCTCTAATAGTGGTACTACCCAAACCAGGCAGGGATCACCTTGACGTCCACTCCTACCGTCCATTATTCCTACTTAATTTAGACTGCATGATATTAGGTAAGGTCCTGGCCAACCGCCTCCTCCGTAGTATACAATCACAGATAGACGCCAAAACTAGATCGGAGTACTCTCCGTCGCGCTGTTTGAGATTAAGGACATTGATTGCTTTTGTGAAAACTAGAGATAGATTGAAGCTGAACTTTTACTTATTTCGTGCAGAAAGTGCCACAACTTGAGTTTATCTACTGGATAGTTGAATCCGAAGACGTTTGATCTTGGTGGATATTGATTACACCATTTGTAGATTTTCAGTCCATGCCCTGACGAAGTCTTTGGTTATTACCATTAGACGAAACACGTGTTGGCAAAACTGTAACTGTCGGTTGCTTTGATGAAGAACTGAAGTGCAATCCAATTTTACAAGATATGGAATAAAGACCAAAGATGAACATCTAAAGAAAATTTCTGTGTGAATTCATTATTATTGGACACTATATGATTGCGGCTCAGGAAATTGATTTTGTATACAATCACAGATACATCCGGACCAATCTGGGTTTATCCCAGGCCGTAGTACATTTTTGAATGTCCGTCGCCTCTTATGCCTCCTGCACAGCACTCCATCGGATGCTCGTGGCCAAGTGGCAGTGTCGTTGGATATCGAGAAAGCATTCAACACACTGACACGGGACTATTTACTTGCAGTCCTCACTAGAATGGGGTTTGACCTGGGATTTCTGAGATGGGTGTGCACCCTTTACGCCATCCGGAAGCGCGTGTCAAAACGGGACAGGTGATCTCTGATAAATTCTTTATCCGTAGGGGCACGAGACAGAGCTGCCCCCTGTCTCCCCTCAAATTTGCCCTTGCTATGGAACTTCTGGCCTGCCAACTTCGACAACATGCAGCAGACTGGGGCATATGGGAATGTGATCTACATCATATAATCTCGTTGTACATTGACGATGCCCTGATCTTCCTATGTAATGTGGGATTGTTCCTCCCCGACATAATGCAGATCTTAGAAGATTTCGGTTCTCTATCCAGTCTATGGGTAAACTGGTCCAAGTCTTGTGTGTTCCCACTGATGCACATACCGGTTGCAGACCATCTGACGCATCCGGAATCACGCCTACAATGGTGCTATGATACTTTCAAGTATCTGGGTATACAGATATTCCACTCCGACCGTGATCTCAGGGAGGGTAACCTGGACAGGGCCATCAGCTTCATACGTCGCTCGCTTCCCTTCTGCCATTCGCTTCCGCTATTCCCTATCGACGGGTCGCAATCTCCAAAATGCTAATATTACTCCGTCTGTTGTATTATTTTGCAGCTCTACCCCTCGTGCTCCCTAGAACTCTCTTTCACGATCTGAATGGATTGCTGCTGGAGTTAATTTGGAGCTTGGGCCGCCAGCAGGTGGCTCCGACGACACTGCAGTGCCCAATTACGGAGGGAGGGATGGGAGTGCCCAATTTTGGGTGGTACTACGCTGCGGCACAGCTAGAGTGGCCCATGTCCTGGCTGTGCGCGCCGACACGCCCAGAATCCTCGCTTGTCCACACAATCCTACGGGGAACAGCTATTTATACTTGGATGTCTGATTCTTCTATCTGTCCTATGCGTGAATTCCGACTAATGACGGTGGCTTGCACTTGTTGGCGTCACTATTTGCACCCTAAGGGCCCCAGCATACCATACTCTCCCTCCATTTCCATTTGAGATCAACCTCTATTACGCTGAGCACCGAGGTTGACTCATGCCCCTGGATCGATGCTGCATTCACCCAGGCAGGGGATCTATATAATGAAGGGACACTCATGCTATTCCCAGAAGTGATCGAGACATACGGAATACATGCTAGACTATCCCTATCCTATCATGTTTTACGACGGGTGGCTCATGAGACGTGGGGTACCGGAGAGACCGAACTGCCATTGTCCCAAGCGCTGCCCCTATTGCTGATCATGATGTCTGACTCTACGCACCACGCTGCCACCCTCCTCTACTCTGCCCTTTTGCTCACACCACGAGGGCTCGCGTCTGATGGGATGCGGTACTCCACCAACCTTTAACTGACACAGGGTGGGCCCGTGCCCTACAACTGACTAAGGAGGTTTCCCGTAATCTCAGGTTTCGCTTCACCCAATTTAATTATATACACCACACTTACCTTTCCCCACTCCGCATCCAGCACGCTACCAGTAAGCTTCCCGGAATGTCCACGCTGCAGGATACAGAATGCAGACTTTATACACATGGTATGGTCGTGTGCTCCATTATTGCAGATGTGGACAAAGGTGACATCACTGGTGGCAGAACTGTCCACACACCCCCTCACCCCCTCCCCTGAATCTTGCTTATTGGGGCTGCGAGCGCGTGTGAAGGGGGACAAACACTTACATTGCTTCATTGACCTAGCTTTCGTTTTGTTTAAACAAAACATTGCTGTGGCATGGAGATCCCCCACCCCTCCAGAGGTTTGCAGCTGGCTCCGTGTATTGCTGCCATGGACCAGGGCCGAGGCACATACTCTCAGATTATTCCGCACGAGGGGAGATTCCCGCGCGGGAGGTGAGATATGGGAGACGTTCTTGATAGCAGTTGAGTCTAAGAATGATGAATGCCCACCAGGAACCTTCAGGCACTGAGCACTCCTACATGAATACCATCATTGGTCGATGCTCAGTCGATCTCGGCAGCGCTCTATCCCACGCCCGGTGCTGTCTCCCTCTTTATTACACCTGTGTACAACCTGACACAATTCTCCCACAGTGTGTTACTCCCGGCCGGCACTGATGTCCCCCACACATCCAACCTGCCCGCCACCCCCTTAGCCACGACATAACTGTCACATTTGTACCCTCGCTTTTTTTGTTAGGTAACGTCACTTTTGCAGGTCTGGCTGCATTGTACTCCCTTACTAATGGTGGAACAGTTGGATACGTGGATCCTCACTTACAAGTATCATGGGCCGCAGAGCTCTCACACTGTTATAATGTTGTCCCCCCACTCCTCCACCCTTTCTCCCTTTCCTGCACCTTTTCCCACCCCTAATTCTCTCCGGATGTCAATGAAACAGCACACGAATGGTAGCTCTGCTAATAGCAGGTGTCTGATAAACCACGCGATCTACATCATGACAATCCTCTGTATGTGTAACCACCATATTGTGTGATTCACTATTTCTTGGCGATCATGATGTCTTATACTGTTAATAAATACATTTTAAAAAAAAGACAATCTAGCTTCAATGAAAACAATCTCAAAACTATAAAGCAAGGGGAAAGATTATAAGGTTCCACTTTGGAAGTCACAACAATACCCTATTCTTTTAATTGGATTTGTTGTGTGGGACCATTAGAATGAGAAATCCAAAGTTACGTTTTTGAGTACATTCTACAGAGGCAACATATGCGTTTCTTTGCATCACATTCACACACTACCTATAATGCACAGGCTTTGGATAAAAGCTATGGATGTTTCTGTTAAAAAAAATGAAAAAACATGTTGGAGGAGCGAGGCCAAAGTTTAGTTTTTGCAGATAACTTGGGCTCTCATTTCAAGCATCCAGAAGGGTTATGCACTGCAGTTGAAGAGTTTAGTTATTTGATAACATATGTGTACCTGCATTCTCAGGTCTCTTAGTCAAGGTCTCTATTGGGTGGACTTGAAAAAAGCCACAAGGAAGTCCTGTGCCAATAGAGGACATGTTGAAACCAGACAAAGTTAAGGTTACTAATCCTTGAGAAGGGCAATGGTGTAACTTACAATTCAGCCCAAAATCCAGCTTCAAGTTTTGCAGACTGACAACGCACTATTGTGGCGTTGCGTGGCTTGGTAAATCTGACTTAAGGATCGCATTGCCTTTGCATCTCCCTGCATTACGGAAGGGCAACGCAATCCTATGATAAATCTGGGCCTTAGTTCACCAAATTGAGCATAAATGGTGCCAGTACTATGACCCTGTGTTCCAAATTAAATCCTCTAAACATTGTGAGTTTATAAAGATCAGCTCAAGGCCACCAAAAAAGCATACTTCTCTGAGAGAATTGCGAAAGCCCTCCATTTAGCTAAGGAACTTTTTTTAAGACCATCAATGAACTTAAGTTTCCACAATCCTGTCTTCCCTCGTTTCTCATTCTGATAAACTTTGCAACTATTTTTCCTCTTTTTTTGGGATAAAATTATAAAGGTACAGGCTGAAATTTCCACTGATTCTATTCCAAAACCTTTGATTTTGCAATCAACATCACAAGTGGTCCATCAGCCTTCTCATTCAGTCAATTGAAAATGGTCACAGTTTTTTTCTCTTGGAAGTACTAGATTCCATATGGCGCACGGGATCCCCAATAACCCTAAGCCTGCTAAATGTATGAAAGCCCTTATTTACATTATACCAAATATCCTTATTACTCTTTTTAACTCCTCACTTAAAATGGTACTAGTGCTAGCACCATGGAAAAAGGCTGTACTCAAACCCCTCCTGGAAAAGCCTTTTCTTGGTTTCGAGAATATGTGCAAATCTAAACCTATCTCTTTGCTCCCTTTTATGAGTAACATGCTTGAAAATTGGCCTTTAATCAACGCCATGGGTTTGTTGAGCACTGCAGCACTTTGAACGTCCTCCAAGTGAGCTTCCACCGATGCAGGAGTACTGAACTTGTTGTTGTATCAGTTTTCAGCAATCTCCACAGAATGGTTGATGATGGTGGTAGCGTCAGGGCCGTGATCCTTCTCGATCTGTCTTCAGCCTTCAACACCATTGATCATCCCATTCTGATTTCCACACTAATAGATACTGGCATCTCAGGTTCAAACCTAAACTGTTCTTACTTGGAGAACCACCATCAAGTACTGGTCCTACTCCCTTTTTCGTCTAAGCCCAAATCTCTCAGCTATCCGTCACCCCGCTCGATAAACATCTGTATGTTTCTTTAGTCAAAGTACTTCATCAGGAGGGGGCACACTTTTACATGTATGTGTATGTTACCCATCTGACTTTGACCTTGCCAATCGACAGAATGACATATGGTCTATTCAGCCTGTAATGGCAGACTGTCTAACTCTCCCATGTTGGTGGATGGCCAAATATTTCTTGAAGCTTTATTCGTTAAAGACAGCTCTTTCTGATTTTCCCTGATATCATGAGCCCAAACCCTTGAATTGGCATTATCCCAACCCCTGTCACTTCTGTCCAGAATCTCAGAATTCACTTAAATTTCAATCTCTCTCTGAGGACCCAGGTTGGAAAGGTAGCCAATGCTTCTTTCTGGGAACTTAACATTATTTGATCAATTCTTCCTTTCATTGACAGCCTTTTCCAGGTTCTAGTAATCAATGCCCTAGTTCAATCCAGACTGGACTATGGCAACTCAATTTGCATTTCTATTCCCCAGTATCCCTTACTCAGCTTCAATTAGTTCAAAATGTAAAGACCAGACATATTACAAACGTATTTAAACGTGCATATATTTCACCAGTCCTAAGGACGTTACACTGGCTTCCCATTAAAAGCAAATTGTATTCAAGACACTGGTCATAGTTTATAGAGCCATATATAGCAAGCCCCTGTATTTCTTAACTCTGAAATTCTCTTGTACTATTTTTCACTTTGCTCATCAATGCCTAGTAGCAGTTCCCAGAACTCGCACTGCCACTTATGGAGACAGATGTTTCCCGTGGAAGCTGCCAAAACCTGAAATTCTTAACCATTTCATCTACATTCACAATCTGACCGGTTGCGGTTCATAAAAAAACTCAAAGTCTACCTATTGAGACAGTACTTATTTCTTTATTTTACATAGAGGTTTTCTTTGCTGGCAACAAGAACATGTGGTGCACAAGAGCCACAAGGCCAATTCTCTTTACTATCAGTAGGCAAGCTGTTCATTGGTCAAAAATGTAGGCAAAGCCATTCGCATTGATTTGGTGCGTATATGATACAAAATTGTGAAAGAAGATTTTGTTCCAATACATATCATAGAATTCATTTTGTTGAGATTATAGCAATGAGATCCTGGTCCTCCGTTCAAACGCCTTTTAAAAAAAATAATAATAGAAGCAAATTAATTGTGCACTATTTATTCACTTTTATGGAACAGACTGAAGCTTCCACAGATATGGCTTAAAATTTCAAATATAAACGGTGAAAACATATATTTTCCTCTTATTATTGAGTAAATAAAGCGAAAATGACATAATGTCAGTCTGTTTGCTCAGGTGCAGATACCATTTGTACATTCACCTATTACACAAAGCAGCAAAAATGGAGCAAATGCTTTGCCCTTATTTGGTTTGATCTTAACCCTTTTACTATTGATGTTTTACCCCTCAGCACCGAGTGTTGGGCATTTTTAGGTCTCGCAGACCTAGCGCTGGACTCCTCGCTCTGGGAGGCTTATAGTGATCGAGGAGATTTCAGAAGGGGACTTGAAGCCCCGCCCATCATTTTCATTGGGTCGCATCAGCGTCAGGGCCGGACTGGCTACCGGGCGTTTTGGCATGCTGCCGAGCTGGGGGCTGATTTCGTTGATGGGGACCTGCGTGCGCTGAACGAAATTCGTTTTGCTTTGTTTATTTCGTAGCACACGCAGGTCTCCATCAACGAAATTAGCCCCCACTGCAGTGACATCAGCCCCCAGCTCGGCAGCATGCCAAAACGCCCGGTAGCCAGTCCGGCCCTGATCAGCGTTTATGCTAAACGCTGGCTTCCCATTGAAAAGGAGGCTTTTAGGTTACCGCCCTGTATCCTTCTCCAACGGCCCATCTGGACTCGATCGTGCACTGGCGGCGTTAGACGTCTGCTTAAATTACTAGGTAAGCACTTTTTTTTGTATTATTCGCAAGGTGACTGCTGGTTTAACATTGCAGTAGAAAACGGGTCTTTCATCACGCAATGCGTTTCCACCACCTTGGAATTGTGTAAGTTTAACAGTGTGCTTGGTTAATGATTATAATGTCTAAATTAAAGCATGGGTTTCTATTATAACTTAAATATTTTTCAACATATTATACTAAACATTATTTTGAAATAAATTTACTAGTTTTTACCTGAACAGTTCACGCTTTCACATTTCAAGCAGTCGGGATACAGGTTCGAACCCGGCTACCCAGCTCCAAAGTTGGCAGCTTTGGCCCTAAGGCCACAACCTCTCCCGTGTTTCACGCCGCACTTTGGCTCTTTTTAACTGCAGTAAATATCAATTCAATCAATTTATTTTAGAGCGCTCGAACGACTTTGGGTAATATCTGCGCTATATAAAAATAACAATAAATAAATGTTGACGCACGTTACATTTTTCTGTAATTGGGTTATGAATGGGTGGCTGAATTCCTTTTAGTAAACGCCTCAGATAGGTGATGGCGAATGCGATAATTAGGCCAGGCGCCGCATCACGTGTTCAATAATGGTAATAATGGTGTTCGGTGTTTTAGCCTACCACCACTGGTCACTGGCCCTTGCTGGTCTGCCTCGTGTGCACACAGCTCACAAATCAGACAAAGCGAGAGGAAGGGTCCTGCCCTCCGTGGAGCCTTCTGTGTCCCATTAGTTGAAAGTACACCGGGTGGGAAGGGCACAGCTCTGAAAAGCAACCTCCCCCCCCCCCCCCAACTAAGTGGGCAGTCAGAGAAGACACCTTGCCAAGGGGTTTTGGGCTGCCTCCAGCTGTAGGAGGTGAGTACAGTCGGTATATTTTTTCCTTGCATAAAGATAATGTTTCATGCATTTTTACAACGGTTTAACCGGCAGCCCCAACAAGCTGTTGAGGTCCCGTGGGTGGGAGAGAGGGGGGGGGGGGGGGGTGACGCTGCTCAATGCCCTACCGGTGAAGGGAAATAGATGGTGCGCCTAATGTGTATCACTGGTGTTATTGGAGAATTCCATGTCACTGGGACACCTTGTTTCCTCTTCGGGCCACCAATTTAGCAGATCGGTGCATTATGGGAGCTGTTGTTTTATTTCCACCCAATTAAACAGTTGATTAATACAGCTAACGCAACCATTTGCACAGGGAAGGCGCAGGACTCGAAAAGCAATGCCCCAGTAGCACAGAGTCATCCAGTAACCCTAAAAGCCACGGATGCTTCCTGTGTTTTACTGAAATAGGCCCCTTTCATCACTGCGCACATCGTTAATCATCGGTCTGATCTGCCTACATATGGAGCCATTCTTCTCTTCACCTGTTTGATGGATGTAATATACAGCTAGGCCCCTCTTTATTCTGCACACGTATTGTAGGGTCTGTCCCGGATTATCGCACCAGGGTCGGTTCCGAGTTGTGTAATATCAATACTCATAAGTAATCACTTACCACACCAGGGTATTGTGTGATCTGTGTCATGTGCAGTCATTTTGATCACTTCGGGGGTATTTAAGAGTGTGTGTAAAACACAGGCATGTCCCGGTTCATCCCTGCACATGTATGTTCAGTATGATCTGTATAATATACAGCCATGCTCTTGTTTATCATACTTACAGCTCACTCTGCCAGACAATGAGACAGCGTGGTTGGTGACATTTTATACAGCAGACGCTTTGCTTTCGCTGGAGTTCGTGCCCCAATTAAATAATTTAAGGAATGTTTTAAATTATACACGCACTTAAGAGGCAGAACCTCTAGAAGGAAGCCGTGTATATATATTGTGTGGCAGGGAACTACACTACAAACGTGCTAAATCTGTTTGTGTTTGGGCCAAACACGCAACAAAGCAGCTTGGCACTGTAATGTCTTTAGTATGGCATGGGGCTGAAGGGGGCTTCTCTGAATGTTTTATGCATACCTTACTTTGGACGGCCCGGAATGCCAATGCGAGTGGCCCTATGTCGTTTTGCCAACATGAAGTGGCCTGCCTGTTTACAGTCCGATCTGGCGCCTTGTCATTGAAACAGGAAGAAGGCGTTCTTACAAACACGGGGCACCCTCAGTGGGCATGTGGATAAACGCGGGAACGTGAATCTGTCACAAATAATAAACCGGTAATAGTAAAATAAATTGGCTTTAAAATGTTCATTTTTGAGGCAGAGATGACCACGGTATCCAGTATTACACCTCTGGCAGATGTGTTGCATGCGTCCTGCGCACAGATCTGAAGTTATGTTCAGCTGGAAAGAGGGGTTGTTGCTCCCCCGGGTTGGTGAAAGAGAATGGTTTACGGGCTTTCCTAAAGTTTAAGTCTCAAATGTTCCCTATATTAATCTGTGAAACTCATTATTGGCTTGGGTTACAGAAGTACTGTAGGTCTGTTCTGTTACAGACGAATGTAAACCAACTGTTGAATATTGGGGCCAGTTATTAGCATTTGTTATTGACTGTCTTTTCCTAGGAATTGTGTGGTTGGTAACTCATTGCCTCCTTGAATAGCAGAGTTTTTCGGCGGTGCATCCAGGATGGCTCATGTGATTTCAACAATGGCGACTAGCAAATTCCGCAAGGTCATACGAATGGCAATAGCGCTATGCAAATTTCATCACTCAGCTGCATAAAAAAAAAGTAAAAAACATTGTAATTTTCAACACCAACAGTAACTTTTACAAAGGCAAAACCGATTGCATTGCAAATGCTTGTTTATACTGTCTTGTGGTTTGTGGCCTCCGGGCCTGCCTTGCTACGTTGCCTTAGGCCTGGCTGCCATGATGCTTTTCTTTGCACACGTTACTCTGGGCTGTTGTTCTACCGGCCTCTGCTCCTGCCAAGTTATTTTAGAACTGTCTGCATTTTCTGTTTCTCACCTTTTCTCCTGTTCCCTTTGGGCTCGATCTGCACAACAGTTACAAGGTCGAAAAGCAACTTCCCTAGTTCTTGCTGCTTTGGCCAGTCCCTCGCACCTAGACATAACACTATGTACAGCTGCCATGGAGAAATTGGTGTGCTTTTAATATTGCGGGTTTCCCGCTTAAGACACACTTGGAGAAAACCTTTCGAGGGAGAAGAGCTGTGATTGTCTGCTGATGTAGTTTTGCATCTAGAGACTGAGGTATGGGGGTTTGCTGGTCAAAGCCCAGAGGTCTTCTATTTTTATAATACACTAGCTACGAGCACGGGGAGGGTGGTAAGGTCATTTAGCCCTATAGCCACTGCTTTATGAAATGCTTTCCCCGTTTGTATTCTATGGAGTTGTAACTATGCTGATTCTATTATTCTTATGCATTATGCTGATAGTACTGACACGTGTACTGTATCTTAGAGCACGTAAGTTGAAATAAACATTTTAAACTATACTGTGTCTCTTCTTACGCACGTTGTGGACAGGTATGAGTGAGTAGCGAAAGGGTGTTCTTGCTTCTGCGAGTCCTGAGAGAGAAATACCGTGTTCTGGGTTGTCTAAGCATTGGTAACCATGTTGCCAGTGGGACGCTAAGGCTAGTCGGGTTGGGGTTTTAGGTGCTACGGTTTATGGTAGGCTCACCACTATATTCCGAGGTCCTATTATCCTGTGCATTGCTCTGTGTGTGCAGAATCCCTATAACATGGCGCGACCAACGAGTGGGCTTATCTGCGAGACGCTTGAGTAGTACTTGTGCTTGTCCACAACTACCCTCACGGACGCTTCTGGAAGCGTGTGTGATGGTGATACCTCCTATATTGACGTTTTTGTAGGTTCTTTCAAGCTTGAAGTTGTTAAAAGGTTTCTTAATAGAACCCTATATTGTGCTGCCTCCTGTTAGGTTGTTGAATATCCCCGATCATAATGGCGGGTGTAAACATACCGGCACATAGCCGTGCAGCGCTTCGGGCTCACTTGACAGTGTATGGAGTGCCTGACGCGGGTGTTGATTTGATCTTTGTGGTTCAAGCCGATCCGGCTTTCCACTTTGAGGTGTTCTACTCTTGGGTCACCTTTCCAGCGGTGGACGCGAACGATAATTTGTTCCATGAATATGAACCCACCGATGTTCCTGCTGTCTATAGACCTTATAGGAATCTTGAAGTACCGCTCACGGCTTGGCAGCACCGTGTTTGGTTTGATGGTGCCCTCCCCCAACCGGTTACAACGGTTCGTTTAGGCCCCTTATCTATTGATGGGGCCACTTGGCCTGTTTTGGCCGGGTACACCCCACATCCGCGATATATGACGATACCAGTCGCGGACCTGCGCAACATGTATTCGGCTTTAGTGCGAGTGCATCGAGCCTTAGTGCAATATGTTACAGGCAACATCCAGGGAGCCCCACCTGGAGTTTCAGGCCATCCAGCTGGTGCAGGCGGCGTGACCATAAGTCCTGTCATGGTGAACTCGGTGATGGGCAAGCGCCCACAAAATAAGGATGATTTTCCTTATTGGCTTGCAGAGAAATTTGACCAGCTGGAGGCAGTTTTTCCAAACACAACACCGGTGGATACACATAGAATTCTTACGATTAGTTTGCCAAAAGACTTAATCCCCGAGTTGACAGCATGCAACAACTGGGGTAGGGTATTCGCAGCAGTGTATTCGAAGTGTTTCGGCACTCCTTCCATGACGGTTCTCCCCTCTGTAATTAAACGAGTGCAGGATGAACATGGCCCTGAAGCGGCTGTGGAATTAGGGATGAGACTGGTGGGAGTGTTCGACGTAGTAGCTGAGTTGATCCTTGCGAATGTCAAGGGCGATGCAGTGAACTTTCAAGTAGCTAATGCTTTGGTCCCAGAATTGGACAAGCCGCGCGAATTACCGAAAATTATTGCCCAGGCTTACAAAACTATTGGCAGAAATAGCCTGGGCAATAAGCCTTTTGCAAAACAGCAAACACAATCGCAACAACAACAACAACCCAAACCTCAATCTGAGAAAGATGAGAAACCAGTCTTCACTAAAAAGAGCTGGACGTTGAAGAAACAGGGTAAGCAACAAAAGAAGCCGGGGTCGAGAGGCGCATCCCTGGTTTCAATTTCCTCTGAACGCACTTATGATTTGCGCGATAGGGCGAGAATTAAATCTCCGGATAGGTTTCAGATCCCTGATACGCGTTCTCCTCGTTCTTCACAGGCACAGACAACTTCGCAGGCCAGTGGAGGAGATCGCCAGGATAGAGGAAGGGGTCGAGAGGCTCCCCAGGGACGAGACCAACCTCGACAACAGGTCAGAGGGAAAGCAGAAGACTTTCAACGTTCTCGCCCACAATTTCAGAAGAAGAAAGTTGCCGCTGTAACAGCGAAATATGCCACAGACGGTGAGAACGAGACTCCTGAACTGGACGTGGGCAGTGACCCTCCTAGACAGCGCCGCTGAAGTTACCATAGTGCGGGAGGCGCTACGTCCTCGTATGGAGGCGACAGCAACTGAAATATTCATTACTGTTGAGACAGCTGACACCAGAGTGGCACCCCCTGACAGACTATATAATATTGTTCTCCAAATTGAAGGTGATATACAGCGTGTAATTAAAGGGATTTTTTGGGAAAATCTGACCTCTTCGTACGACATTTTGTTAGTGGAGGCGGATTGGCCGCCCCCATTCGTTCTTGCTGCACGTAAAGGGGAGGAGGTAATCCTTCCGAGCTTTTCTCGACATGTCCCAAAGGACAAAGCGGAGGCTCTTGCAGCTGAGTGGGCTGTGTCGCTGGCTCCGGCGTTATACCGCATTCACGTGGGCTGGGATGAAGATTCTCCCCCCCATGAAATACCTTTGCGGTCCCTACCACAGCCACAACCCCAATATCCCATCAAACGGGAAGCCAAAGGCCCCGTTTCTGAAATTCTGACTCAGTTAGAATATCAGGGAGTAATTGAAACATGCGTATCACCAATGAATAATCCCCTATTCGCGGTTTCTAAACCCGATGGATCGTACCGCTTAGTTTTGGATTACCGGCATTTGAACTCTCATTGTCGGACCTTTGCGGTGCAAAATACTCACAGTTCTGCACTTGTAGACAGTCTTGTTCGTAAAAAATATAACACAACACTTGACCTATCAAATGGATTCTACACGCACAACTTAGCCCCGGAGAGTAGCCAATGGAGCGCTTTTACCTCCGGTGGTAAATTATTCAAATTCAGGCGTTTACCTATGGGCTATAGGTACAGTCCCGGCGTATTCGCCGCCCGTGTTGTCTCTTTGTTAGACGGCATCGACCCAGATGCATGTTCGTACGTCGATGACATTTATCTGACAGATGACGAACTATTCCCGCATCTCTCCCGAGTCGACCGCATTATTCTAGAATTTGCGGTTCAAGGTTACAAGTTTAACTTTGCCAAATCTCACATTGCTTAATTTACCGTTTTGTTCTTGGGCTACGAGCTCAACAATGAAGGTAAGGGATTAGCCCCCCACTTCCTAGAAAAATTTGCACTTTTGTGCCCTCCTACTACTCTGAAAAAACTTCAGTCTTTGCTGGGGTTTCTGAACTTTGGGCGTACTTACATTCCCGAATACGCCCAGCGTATCAAGCCACTGTATGCTTTGATACAACCTAACTTTTCGAAGTCTTGCTGGCTTCCGGAGCATTCCTCCATTCTGCAGTTTTTGCAGACAGACCTTCTTGAGTCTAAATACCTTTTGACGCGTGATAACCACACGAACCTGGTGATTAGAATAATTCCGGGGGCAGTGGGTTTCACGTACCTAACCTTTAACGAAGGTGACACAGTGCTGATCGCGTACAAGTCACATCTTTACACTTCCGTAGAAATGCGCTTTTCATCTGTGGAGAAGGTTCTGACTGCAGTGCAGATGGCGATTCTAAAGGAACGCGCACTGGCACAGGGAAAGCGCATTCTGGTGGTAACACCATATCCTGCCCTAGAGGCAGTGACAAAGGCGAGTGTCCCGAACTCTAAGGCGTTGCACCCCCGTTGGATTCAATGGGCAAACTCTTTGACGTCTCCAGATGTCACTTTCATCTTTGATTCATCTCTACAGACTCAGGAGTTTTTACAGTATGAATTCGTTCATCCTCCTCCTCTGTCATTGCTCCCACTTGAGGATTACGACTGTGTGATCTACACCGATGGTTCGGCACAACCGGCCATGGGGTCCAAGCACGCTTATTCAGCCGCATGTGCTATTGTTGCAGGTACCTTTGTGAACGGAAAGTTCAAATCCACTGTGGTGCACACTCAGGCACTCGGGGACAGTACTGCACAATTGGCCGAGCTGCGCGCATTGGTGCTTGCGCTTGAGTTCGTTAATGCGGATGTGACCACTCTCATTGTATGCGATTCTTACTACTGTGTTCAATCTTACAATGACAATCTGTTCTTTTGGTCGCAAAACGACTATAGAGACGCTAAAGGTAGCACAATCAAGCATAAAATGCTTTGGGTTCGGGTGGCAGAATTGAGACATCTGCCACTCACACAGGTGGTTCACACCCTAGGCCATCAGCGGGTGGGCGCACACGCTGTTGGTAACGGTCTGGCAGACGAAGCTGCCAGATCAGCAGTAGTCACGTGTTCAGTAGCGGCAGTTACTAGATCCATGTCAAAAATTGACACCGATATATTGGCAGCTATTGCTGCAACAAAGGAAGGTGCTAATTACCCTAGGGGTTTTCCTTCAAAATATTCTTATCAGTTAGGTCCCGAACAGGCTCTTTATGTAACAATACCCGACGTTGGTGATCGGCTGATCCCCAACGCGGACCGCAGACTTTCCTTGATAACGGCCGCACACGAAGGCATGGCTTCGGCTCATGCTGGAGTGTCTGCGACCGTTTCCATCTTGCAGCAGCGTTACTGGTGGCGCGGTTTATACAAAGACACCCGTACTTATGTGCTTTCTTGTGACGTTTGTCAACAGATTAAGCCTTCCACGGTTACACGACCACCACAGACCTCGCTCTGCATTTCTAACAGACCCTTTGTGTGTGTTTACCTTGATCACTGCGGTCCATTTTCTTCAGACACTGCCTATAAATATATCTTAGTGGCAGTGGACTCGTGCACACGTTTCATCTGGGTCTGGCCACAACGGAGTGCTGATGCTGGAAATGTCATCAGGGATTTGCGTGTCTTTGTGGGAGTTTTCGCTTGTGGCACCTTCCATTCTGACCAAAGTCCAGCGTTTGCCTCTAAGGCTTACAAGGACGCAATGGGTTCACTGGGGGTGCGGGTGAAATTTTCGTCTCCGTATCGGCCTGAGGGCAACTCGATCGTTGAACGAATGAACCATGACTTAAAGCAATCCTTGACAGCTAGAGTCTTAGGTACTGGCAGGAACTGGCTGGATCACTTGTATACTGTACAACGTGCACTTAATAATGTCCCTAGAAGACCTCTGGGTGGGCGGACCCCATACGAAATGCTCTTTGGCATACGAATGTTTGTGCCTGACCTTGATGGTCTAGACATGGCGGCGCAAACCGCCAAGTTTGATGTAGATAACCATTCTACTATGTTACAGGACTTACAAGAAGCCCGAGACAAACTTGCAATCGCACATTTACCTTCAGCCACAGACCCTGCTCTGCAGATTCCGGTTGCCGGCTGGCTTCCGAAGATTGGAGATCTGGTTCGAGAGAAGGTGGAGAACAAGAAAGAATTCGGC
The DNA here is from genome assembly GCA_963921515.1 of Calotriton arnoldi. NCBI lineage: Eukaryota > Metazoa > Chordata > Amphibia > Caudata > Salamandridae > Calotriton > Calotriton arnoldi. The sequence goes on from CAWUFW010007255.1 coordinate 699,870, forward strand.
CCCTCTTATCGTGCACCGGTTCCAGTCCTGGGCTTGAAGGGAACACGTACAGTCATCTTACCACCGCTTCCTGGTCGCAAGGAGAACAGATACATCTCAGTGGAAAATGTCAAACTACAACATCTGGCCGATCCTGAATAGTGTTACACCAGCGGTCTCTTGTCCTGCCATTTACCGGACTTGTGTTCGTGGCCCTCCTGCCCGAACGGTCACTGATGTTACAATTGAGATGGTTGATTTGCCTGAAAGTATACTCAAACCCCCTGTCTCCCCCTGCATTGACGAGAACGAGTATACCTATCCCGATACAGAATCGGTGGCACACCTACCAACAACGCCACTGAGTCCAACCCGTTCTTCCTTTGACTCGTATTCCACCTCATCAATTGTCCCGTCCAAGTTCAGTATTTTTGTATCCTGGTTCAGAGACAATTTTTTAATTCCCCCCTGGACATACATCTGGTTGGTGTTGTTCCTGATTTTTCTGTTCATGTCCATTGGCTTTGTCACAGTATTTTTTCTACTCATTAATGGTCACTATTTACCTGAACGCTCTGCTGTGAACAGTGTCGCTGGAACTTTGGCTCCACATTCCTCATCTCATATCATGAAACGTGACCACACATTTGTGAACATTTCAGCTTTTCCAGTTGCTGATGGCATCGTTTGGGATGCGGTAAATTTTCAAATTCATGGACCGACAGAAATTATTAATGTGCCAAATGTCCTTCGAGTTTCGATGGGTGATGTAGTAAAAAGTAATATTCATTCTGATGATTGGGATGTGCATGCAGTAGAAGCATTATTTGCTGATTTAAAATATTATGCTTCCTTTAATGCTGAGGATTTGTATATGAATTCTGCAAATTACGCCGATTTGTACTGGTACCAGCATTGGGGCAACCATTTTGTCCATAAACCAAGTGCACTCCGTGGCTCTTTCGCCTACACCCAATGGGAACATTGCCCAAACCCTTTACCGGGTAGCTCCCAGACTCTTAGAAATAAATTCACATATTTCACTGATTTTAATAGATCGAACCCTGGGTCCTATTATTTTAAATTGACCGCCCCATTCACTCAGAAAATTATGTTGACCCACACCAAATTGCTATATTCGGGTTCCTTTTTGAGCGCCTTAGCTGTGGGTGGTTCTGAGTACTGGAAGGACACTGTAGATTTGAAATCAATATGGGGCTCAAAACCTTGGCAGGTGCAAGGCACCGAGGCCTTGCACCGTGCCTGCCTTATCCCGGCCCAACTCGTGTTTTTGAATGCTTCCATCTATCAGACTACGTGTTGGGGCTTGGCTACCACCAAACAATTAAACGCTCCGTCAATTCCATCCCTATCTTCCACTACAAACAACAGCTTGTATTTTAATATGTCCCTTGCGACTTTGCAGGCTTTGTTTCAGAACAATTCGTTTAATGTTTCTACGCTTGTTCAGTCACCCTGGTTGGCTTGGCCCACATCGTCTAATGCGTGTCAACTGCGTTTTCACGACTCGGTCCCTGGCTATAAACAGGACAGGCCCGATCCGATGTTTTCTGACTCCCGTACTGTCACAACATATTCTGTTGGTAAATTATGTAAACAGTGGTTGCAGCATTCTTCCCTAGACTCTGTTACACAACATTTGTCCCTCCTATCAGGCACTATTGATCTGTCCGACTTTATATTGGGACCTCGTGGTCCACGACCAAAGAGATTCATTTATGAAGCTTATAATGAACTCTGGAAGCTGTCGCAAATGGAAGCTGCTTCCCGTCTACGGGAAATAGACCAAGCAAATTTGGAAAAGGTGCTTGCTGTTGTTGACAATAGTATTAATACCCTGTCTTCCCGCATTTACACGTTAGAGAATATTGTGTCCTCTGTTGTTGATATTGTACAAGATGATGTTTCTGTGTTATATCATGGTCAAAATCAGTTACGTTCTGTTATGCAGTTTGCGTGGACTTTGCAGACACTTAAGTTGGGTAAAGTTCCCTGGCATTTTTTGAACACCACTGCCTTATTTCTGCCTTTTAATTTAACTGACAAACAGCAGTTCATGTCCATGAAAGATGCAGCTTACACTCTGTTACATATCGAGAAAGTGGAGCCCTTACCATTCTCTGTGGCGGAATTGGATTCTGCTGTGTGGCTAGTTCATGGGGTTATTGCTTTGCCTTTTTCCTTGTTTGAATTTAGTTTGTGCATGAAACATTATCCTGTGGGCCGTTTCCAGCCCTTGGGTAGTGCCTTCCTGCATGAACTTTGGTCCCTCCCTTTCATGTATAAATCCCTTAGAGACGGAAAGGAAGTTTTTCTCACGGGGGAGTCCTGCGATTCAACTGTGGGACATTCCCCTGTTTGTAAACATATTAAGTTGCACGGAGCTTGTAACGTTTCCGCTCCGAATCTTGCTTGTGTGTTGAGGGGTATTTTCGCTCCTGCTATTTCTCCTACCTTTACTTTGCTTACTAATGGTAGCTATTTACTTTTAAATAACGAAAACTGCTGTGGCATGCAGGCCTGCATACCCTATATTGTTACGGTTTCGCACAGGGTTGTCTGCTGCAAGAATGTGCTTTTTCCTCCCCCTCACGACATCATAGATAATTCTATTTGGCCTTCCATTCCTACCATGGAGGCGGATTTCAATAAACTGAGCAGACTAAAGGCGCTATTATTGAACCAGGAGGTTATGCTCACATCCGCCCGGGAGACATTCATTCTCCAGGTGGCAAGTACCCACAGTGAAATACAGGCCCTTTTGAACACTAACCTCCCACAACATTTCGGTGAATTGATTCACCGTATTTTTAACGCATCTAGCACTGGAGGTCTGGTGCACTTTTTTAAGGTGGTGGGGTCCGGCCTTGTGTCCACTTTCCAAACTGTTTTTGGTGTGATACCGGCATTTATTCATTCGATTTTTTTCCAGCGTCTTTGGTGGCTTTCCGTTAATCCTTGCCTTGGCGGCTGGTGTACTGCTGTTGGTCTGCTTCCTCCGCAATGGCTGCTCCCCCCATGGGCCCTTCTCGACCCCGGACGCCTCCAGCTGCTCCGTGAGCGCCTCCTGTCTGGTTTCGGCGTTCTGCCATTGGCGACACTGAGTGTGTCCTATACCCTTTCTTTTCGTTTTGCGTATTTCACTTGGGTGCAACCTGTGATGTCTTGCATCCGCTGTCCTTTCACCTGGACTATGGATTATTGCCTCTCCAATTCGTTGTTGTCTGTCCCGGATTTTGTTCGGTTGGTGGGTCCCTTAGAGGCCCATGAACGGGACTATTCCGCTACAGGCTACATGACGCGTGCGGCTGCACTGGGGATTTTGGCGCAATGGGATATTTGGGCGGCTGCTCAGACTCTCCTCCAACAAAGTTATATTGAGTATCACGCAAGTTGTCCCGCATTGCTTTTGGATGCTCCCTCCTGCGAGGAGCATTCCTGTTGCTTTGATCTATTGGACTGGATGGCGTCTATGTTTTCTGACGATTCCAATGATGTCCTCTTGGATGCTATAGCGTTTTTCTGCACGTACACGCTGTTGTATTGACATGGCCATCGTTTTCTGTGAACTGCCTCGCTGGCTCTCTTTTTTCATCGACTATTTTTTTTCCTTCTCTCCCATTCGTTGTCCTTCATGGGGGCTACCTCCACTATGGACGTTTCTGTTCTGCTCGGTCCTTTTGAACTTTGTCTTGGCCGATGGACTGTCCAGGGGAGGGTGTCTTGTGGTTTGTGGCCTCCGGGCCTGCCTTGCTACGTTGCCTTAGGCCTGGCTGCCATGATGCTTTTCTTTGCACACGTTACTCTGGGCCGTTGTTCTACCGGCCTCTGCTCCTGCCAAGTTATTTTAGAACTGTCTGCATTTTCTGTCTCTCACCTTTTCTCCTGTTCCCTTTGGGCTCGATCTGCACAACAGTTACAAGGTCGAAAAACAACGTCCCTAGTTCTTGCTGATATGGCCAGTCCCTCGCACCTAGACATAACACTATGTACAGCTGCCATGGAGAAATTGGTGTGCTTTTAATATTGCGGTTTTCCCGCTTTAGAGACACTTGGAGAAAACCTTTCCAGGGAGAAGAGCTGTGATTGTCTGCTGATGTAGTTTTGCATCTAGAGACTGAGGTATGGGTGTTCGCTAGTCAAAGCCCAGAGGTCTTCTATTTTTATAATAAACTAGCTTCGAGCACGGGGAGGGTGGTAAGGTCATTTAGCCCTATATCCACTGCTTTATGAGATGCTTTCCCCGTTTGTATTCTATGGAGTTGTAACTATGCTGATTATATTATTCTTATGCATTATGCTGATAGTACTGACACGTGTACTGTATCTTAGAGCACGTAAGTTGAAATAAACATTTTAACCTATACTGTGTCTCTTCTTACGCACGTTGTGGACAGGTATGAGTGAGTAACGAAAGGGTGTTCTTGCTTCTGCAAGTCCTGAGAGAGAGATACCGTGTTCTGGGTTGTCTAAGCATTGGTAACCTTGTTGCTAATGGGACGCTAAGGCTAGTCGGGTTGGGGTTTTAGGTGCTACGGTTTATGGTTGGCTCACCACTATATTCCGAGGTCCTATTATCCTGTGCATAGCTCTGTGTGTGCAGAATCCCTATAACATGGCGCGACCAACGAGTGGGCTTATCTGCGAGACGCTTGAGTAGTACTTGTGCTTGTCCACAACTGCCCTCACGGACGCTTCCGGAAGCGTGTGTGACGGTGATACCTCCTATATTGACGTTTTTGTAGGTTCTTTCAAGCTTGAAGTTGTTAAAAGGTTTCTTAATAGAACCCTATATTGTGCTGCCTCCTGTTAGGTTGTTGAATATCCCCGATCGTAATGGCGGGTGTAAACATACTGGCACATAGCCGCGCAGCGCTTCGGGCTCACTTGACAGTGTATGGAGTGCCTGACGCGGGTGTTGATTTGATCTTTGTGGTTCAAGCCGATCCGGCTTTCCACTTTGAGGTGTTCTACTCTTGTGTCACCTTTCCAGCGGTGGACGCGAACGATAATTTGTTCCATGAATATGAACCCACCGATGTTCCTGCTGTCTATAGACCTTATAGGAATCTTGAAATACCGCTCACGGCTTGGCAGCACCGTGTTTGGTTTGATGGCGCCCTCCCCCAACCGGTTACAACGGTTCGTTTAGGCCCCTTATCTATTGATGGGGCCACTTGGCCTGTTTTGGCCGGGTACACCCCACATCCGCGATATATGACGATACCAGTCGCGGACCTGCGCAACATGTATTCGGCTTTAGTGCGAGTGCATCGAGCCTTAGTGCAATATGTTACAGGCAACATCCAGGGAGCCCCACCTGGAGTTGCAGGCCATCCAGCTGGTGCAGGCGGCGTGACCATAAGTCCTGTCATGGTGAACTCGGTGATGGGCAAGCGCCCACAAAATAAGGATGATTTTCCTTATTGGCTTGCAGAGAAATTTGACCAGCTGGAGGCAGTTTTTCCAAACACAACACCGGTGGATAAACATAGAATTCTTACGATTAGTTTGCCAAAAGACTTAATCCCCGAGTTGACAGCATGCAACAACTGGGGTAGGGTATTCGCAGCAGTGTATTCGAAGTGTTTCGGCACTCCTTCCATGACGGTTCTCCCCTCTGTAATTAAACGTGTGCAGGATGAACAAGGCCCTGAAGCGGCTGTGGAATTAGGGATGAGACTGGTGGGAGTGTTCGACGTAGTAGCTGAGTTGATCCTTGCGAATGTCAAGGGCGATGCAGTGAACTTTCAAGTAGCTAATGCTTTGGCTTTGGTCCCAGAATTGGACAAGCCGCGCGAATTACCGAAAATTATTGCCCAGGCTTACAAAACTATTGGCAGAAATAGCCTGGGCAATAAGCCTTTGCAAAACAGCAAACACAATCGCAACAACAACAACAACCCAAACCTCAATCTGAGAAAGATGAGAAACCAGTCTTCACTAAAAAGAGCTGGAGGTTGAAGAAACAGGGTAAGCAACAAAAGAAGCCGGGGTCGAGAGGCGCATCCCCGGTTTCAATTTCCTCTGAACGCACTTATGATTTGCGCGATAGGGCGAGAATTAAATCTCCGGATAGGTTTCAGATCCCTGATACGCGTTCTCCTCGTTCTTCACAGGCACAGACAACTTCGCAGGCCAGTGGAGGAGATCGCCAGGATAGAGGAAGGAATCGAGAGGCTCCCCAGGGACGAGACCAACCTCGACAACAGGTCAGAGGGAAAGCAGAAGACTTTCAACGTTCTCGCCCACAATTTCAGAAGAAGAAAGTTGCCGCTGTAACAGCGAAATATGCCACAGACGGTGAGAACGAGACTCCTGAACTGGACGTGGGCAGTGACCCTCCTAGACAGCGCCGCGGAAGTTACCATAGTGCGGGAGGCGCTACGTCCTCATATGGAGGCGACAGCAACTTAAATATTCATTACTGTTGAGACAGCTGACACCAGAGTGGCACCCCCTGACAGACTATATAATATTGTTCTCCAAATTGAAGGTGATATACAGCGTGTAATTAAAGGGATTTTTTGGGAAAATCTGACCTCTTCGTACGACATTTTGTTAGCGGAGGCGGATTGGCCGCCCCCATTCGTTCTTGCTGCACGTAAAGGGGAGGAGGTAATCCTTCCGAGCTTTTCTCGACATGTCCCAAAGGACAAAGCGGAGGCTCTTGCAGCTGAGTGGGCTGTGTCCCTGGCTCCGGCGTTATACCGCAATCACGTGGGCTGGGATGAAGATTCTCCACCCCATGAAATACCTTTGCGGTCCCTACCACAGCCACAACCCCAATATCCCATCAAACGGGAAGCCAAAGGCCCCGTTTCTGAAATTCTGACTCAGTTAGAATATCAGGGAGTAATTGAAACATGCGTATCACCAATGAATAATCCCCTATTCGCAGTTTCTAAACCCGATGGATCGTACCTCTTAGTTTTGGATTACCGGCATTTGAACTCTCATTGTCGGACCTTTGCGGTGCAAAATACTCACAGTTCTGCACTTGTAGACAGTCTTGTTCGTAAAAAATATAAAACGACACTTGACCTATCAAATGGATTCTACACGCACAACTTAGCCCCGGAGAGTAGCCAATGGAGCGCTTTTACCTCCGGTGGTAAATTATTCAAATTCAGGCGTTTACCTATGGGCTATAAGAACAGTCCCAGCGTATTCGCCGCCCGTGTTGTCTCTTTGTTAGACGGCATCGACCCAGATGCATGTTCGTACGTCGATGACATTTATCTGACAGATGACGAACTATTCCCGCATCTCTCCCGAGTCGACCGCATTATTCTAGAATTTGCGGTTCAAGGTTACAAGTTTAACTTTGCCAAATCTCACATTGCTGAATTTACCGTTTTATTCTTGGGCTACGAGCTCAACAATGAAGGTAAGGGATTAGCCCCCCACTTCCTAGAAAAATTTGCACTTTTGTGCCCTCCTACTACTCTGAAAAACTTCAGTCTTTGCTGGGTTTTCTGAACTTCGGGCGTACTTACATTCCCGAATACGCCCAGCGTATCAAGCCACTGTATGCTTTGATACAACCTTACTTTTCGAAGTCTTGCTGCCTTCCGGAGCATTCCTCCATTCTGCAGTCTTTGCAGACAGACCTTCTTGAGTCTAAATACCTTTTGACGCGTGATAACCACACGAACCTGGTGATTAGAATAATTCCGGGGGCAGTGGGTTTCACGTACCTAACCTTTAACGAAGGTGACACAGTTCCGATCGCGTACAAGTCACATCTTTACACTTCCGCAGAAATGCGCTTTTCATCTGTGGAGAAGGTTCTGACTGCAGTGCAGATGGCGATTCTAAAGGAACGCGCACTGGCACAGGGAAAGCGCATTCTGGTGGTAACACCATATCCTGCCCTAGAGGCAGTGACAAAAGCGAGTGTCCCGAACTCAAGGCTGCACCCCGTTGGATCAATGGGCAACCTCTTTGACGTCTCCGGATGTCACTTTCATCTTTGATTCATCTCTACAGACTCAGGAGTTTTTACAGTATGAATTCGTTCATCCTCCTCCTCTGTCATTGCTCCCGCTTGAGGATTACGACTGTGTGATCTACACCGATGGTTCGGCACAACCGGCCACGGGGTCCAAGCACGCTTATTCAGCCGCATGTGCTATTGTTGCAGGTACCTTTGTGAAAGGAAAGTTCAAATCCACTGTGGTGCACACTCAGGCACTCTGGGACAGTACTGCACAATTGGCCGAACTGCGCGCATTGGTGCTTGCGCTTGAGTTCGTTAATGCGGATGTGACCACTCTCATTGTATGCGATTCTTACTACTGTGTTCAATCTTACAATGACAATCTGTTCTTTTGGTCGCAAAACGACTATAGAGACGCTAAAGGTAGCACAATCAAGCATAAAATGCTTTGGGTTCAGGTGGCAGAATTGAGACAACATCTGCCACTCACACAGGTGGTTCACACCCTAGGCCATAAGCGGGTGGGCGCACACGCTGTTGGTAACGGTCTGGCAGACGAAGCTGCCAGATCAGCAGTAGTCACGTGTTCAGTAGCGGCAGTTACTAGATCCATGTCAAAAATTGACACTGATATATTGGCAGCTATTGCTGCAACAAAGGAAGGTGCTAATTACCCTAGGGGTTTTCCTTCCAAATATTCTAATCAGTTAGGTCCCGAACAGGCTCCTTATGTAACAATACCCGACGTTGGTGATCGGCTGATCCCCAACGCGGACCGCAGACTTTCCTTGATAACGGCCGCACACGAAGGCATGGCTTCGGCTCATGCTGGAGTGTCTGCGACCGTTTCCATCTTGCAGCAGCGTTACTGGTGGCGTGGTTTATACAAAGACATCCGTACTTATGTGCTTTCTTGTGACGTTTGTCAGCAGATTAAGCCTTCCACGGTTACACGACCACCACAGACCTTGCTCTGCATTTCTAACAGACCCTTTGGGTGTGTTTACCTTGATCACTGCAGTCCATTTTCTTCAGACACTGCCTATAAATATATCTTAGTGGCAGTGGACTCGTGCACACGTTTCATCTGGGTCTGGCCACAACAGAGTGCTGACGCTCGAAATGTCATCAGGGATTTGCGTGTCTTTGTGGGAATTTTCGCTTGTGGCACCTTCCATTCTGACCAAGGTCCAGCGTTTGCCTCTAAGGCTTACAAGGACGCAATGGGTTCGCTGGGGGTGCGGGTGAAATTTTCGTCTCCGTATCGGCCTGAGGGCAACTCGATCGTTGAACGAATGAACCGTGACTTAAAGCAATCCTTGACAGCTAGTCTTAGGTACTGGCAGGAACTGGCTGGCCCACTTGTATACTGTACAACGTGCACTTAATAATCTCCCTAGAAGACATCTGGGTGGGCGGACCCCATACGAAATGCTCTTTGGCATACGAATGTTTGTGCCTGACCTTGATGGTCTAGACATGGCGACGCAAACCGCCAAGTTTGATGTAGATAACCATTCTACTATGTTACAGGACTTACAAGAAGCCCGAGACAAACTTGCAATCGCACATTTACCTTCAGCCACAGACCCTGCTCTGCAGATTCCGGTTGCTGGCTGGCTTCCGAAGATTGGAGATCTGGTTCGAGAGAAGGTGGAGAACAAGAAAGAATTCGGCCCCTCTTATCGTGCACCGGTTCCAGTCCTGGGCTTGAAGGGAACACGTACAGTCATCTTACCTTCGCTTCCTGGTCGCAAGGAGAACAGATACATCTCAGTGGAAAATGTCAAACTACAACATCTAGCCGATCCTGAATAGTGTTACACCAGCGGTCTCTTGTCCTGCCATTTACCGGACTTGTGTTTGTGGCCCTCCTGCCCGAACGGTCACTGATGTTACAATTGAGATGGTTGATTTGCCTGAAAGTATACTCGACCTCCCCTGTCTCCCCCTGCATTGACGAGAACGAGTATACCTATCCCGATACAGAATCGGAGGCACACCTACCAACAACGCCACTGAGTCCAACCCGTTATTCCTTTGACTCGGATTCCACCTCATCAATTGTCCCGTCCAAGTTCAGTATTTTTGTATCCTGGTTCAGAGACTATTTTTTAATTCCCCCCTGGACATACATCTGGTTGGTGTTGTTCCTGATTTTTCTGTTCATGTCCATTGGCTTTGTCACAGTATTTTTTCTACTCATTAATGGTCACTATTTACCTGAACGCTCTGCTGTGAACAGTGTCGCTGGAACTTTGGCTCCACATTCCTCATCTCATATCATGAAACGTGACCACACATTTGTGAACATTTCAGCTTTTCCAGTTGCTGATGGCATCGTTTGGGATGCGGTAAATTTTCAAATTCATGGACCGACAGAAATTATTAATGTGCCAAATGTCCTTCGAGTTTCGATGGGTGATGTAGTAAAAAGTAATATTCATTCTGATGATTGGGATGTGCATGCAGTAGAAGCATTATTTGCTGATTTAAAATATTATGCTTCCTTTAATGCTGAGAATTTGTATATGAATTCTGCAAATTACGCCGATTTGTACTGCTACCAGCATTGGGGCAACCACTTTGTCCATAAACCAAGTGCACTCCGTGGCTCTTTCGCCTACACCCAATGGGAACATTGCCCAAACCCTTTACCGGGTAGCTCCCAGACTCTTAGAAATAAATTCACATATTTCACAGATTTTAATAGATCGAACCCTGGGTCCTATTATTTTAAATTGAACGCCCCATTCACTCAGAAAATTATGTTAACCCAAACCAAATTGCTATATTCGGGTTCCTTTTTGAGCGCCTTAGCTGTGGGTGGTTATGAGTACTGGAAGAACACTGTAGATTTGAAATCAATATGGGGCTCAAAACCTTGGCAGGTGCAAGGCACCGAGGCCTTGCACCGTGCCTGCCTTATCCCGGCCCAACTCGTGTTTTTGAATGCTTCCATCTATCAGACTACGTGTAGGGGCTTGGCTACCACCAAACAATTAAACGCTCCGTCAATTCCATCCCTATCTTCCACTACAAACAACAGCTTGTATTTTAATATGTCCCTTGCGACTTTGCAGGCTTTGTTTCAGAACAATTCGTTTAATGTTTCTACGCTTGTTCAGTCACCCTGGTTGGCTTGGCCCACATCGTCTAATGCGTGTCAACTGCGTTTTCACGACTCAGTCCCTGGCTATAAACAGGACAGGCCCGATCCGAGGTTTTCTGACTCCCGTACTGTCACAACATATTCTGTTGGTAAATTATGTAAACAGTGGTTGCAGCATTCTTCCCTAGACTCTGTTAAACAACATTTGTCCCTCCTATCAGGCACTATTGATCTGTCCGACTTTATATTGGGACCTCGTGGTCCACGACCAAAGAGATTCATTTATGAAGCTTATAATGGACTCTGGAAGCTGTCGCAAATGGAAGCTGCTTCCCGTCTACGGGAAATAGACCAAGCAAATTTGGAAAAGGTGCTTGCTGTTGTTGACAATAGTATTAATACCCTGTCTTCCCGCATTTACACGTTAGAGAATATTGTGTCCTCTGTTGTTGATATTGTACAAGATGATGTTTCTGTGTTATATCATGGTCAAAATCAGTTACGTTCTGTTATGCAGTTTGCGTGGACTTTGCAAACACTTAAGTTGGGTAAAGTTCCCTGGCATTTTTGAACACCACTGCCATATTTCTGCCTTTTAATTTAACTGACAAACAGCAGTTCATGTCCATGAAAGATGCAGCTTACACTCTGTTACATATCGAGAAAGTGGAGCCCTTACCATTCTCTGTGGCGGAATTGGATTCTGCTGTGTGGCTAGTTCATGGGGTTATCGCTTTGCCTTTTTCCTTGTTTGAATTTAGTTCGTGCATGAAACATTATCCTGTGGGCCGTTTCCAGCCCTTGGGTAGTGCCTTCCTGCATGAACTTTGGTCCCTCCCTTTCATGTATAAATGCCTTAGAGACGGAAAGGAAGTTTTTCTCACGGGGGAGTCCTGCGATTCAACTGTGGGACATTCCCTTGTTTGTAAACATATTAAGTTGCACGGAGCTTGTAACGTTTCCGCTCCGAATCTTGCTTGTGTGTTGAGGGGTATTCCCGCTCCTGCTATTTCTCCTACCTTTACTTTTCTTACTAATGGTAGCTATTTACTTTTAAATAACGAAAACTGCTGTGGCATGCAGGCCGGCATACCCTATATTGTTACGGTTTCGCACAGGGTTGTCTGCTGCAAGAATGTGCTTTTTCCTCCCCCTCACGACATCATAGATAATTCTATTTGGCCTTCCATTCCTACCATGTAGGCGGATTTCAATAAACTGAGCAGAATAAAGGCGCTATTATTGAACCAGGAGGTAATGCTCACATCCGCCCGGGAGACATTCATTCTCCAGGTGGCAAGTACCCACAGTGAAATACAGGCCCTTTTGAACACTAACCTCCCACAACATTTCGGTGAATTGATTCACCGTATTTTTAACGCATCTAGCACTGAAGGTCTGGTGCACTTTTAAGGTGGTGGGGTCCGGCCTTGTGTCCACTTTCCAAACTGTTTTTGGTGTGATACCGGCATTTATTCATTCGATTTTTTTTTTTTTTTTTTTTTCCTTTAGCGTCTTTGGTGGCTTTCCGTTAATCCTTGCCTTGGCGGCTGGTGTACTGCTGTTGGTCTGCTTCCTCCGCAATGGCTGCTCCCCATGGGCCCTTCTCGACCCCGGACGCCTCCAGCTGCTCCGTGAGTGCCTCCTGTCTGGTTTCGGCGTTCTGCCATTGGCGACACTGAGTGTGTCCTATACCCTTTCTTTTCGCTTTGCGTATTTCACTTGCGTGCAACCTGTGATGTCTTGCATCCGCTGTCCTTTCACCTGGACTATGGATTATTGCCTCTCCAATTCGTCGTTGTCTGTCCCGGATTTTGTTCGGTTGGTGGGTCCCTTAGAGGCCCATGAACGGGACTGTTCCGCTACAGGCTACATGACGCGTGCGGCTGCACTGGGGATTTTGGCGCAATGGGATATCTGGGCGGCTGCTCAGACTCTCCTCCAACAAAGTTATATTGAGTATCACGCAAGTTGTCCCGCATTGCTTTTGGATGCTCCCTCCTGCGAGGAGCATTCCTGTTGCTTTGATCTATTGGACTGGATGGCGTCTATGTTTTCTGACGATTCCAATGATGTCCTCTTGGATGCTATAGCGTTTTTCTGCACGTACACGCTGTTGTATTGACATGGCCATCGTTTTCTGTGAACTGCCTCGCTGTCTCTCTTTTTTCATTGACTATTTTTTTTCCTTCTCTCCCATTCGTTGTCCTTCATGGGGGCTACCTCCACTATGGACGTTTCTGTTCTGCTCGGTCCTTTTGAACTTTGTCTTGGCCGATGGACTGTCCAGGGGAGGGTGTCTTGTGGTTTGTGGCCTCCGGGCCTGCCTTGCTACGTTGCCTTAGGCCTGGCTGCCATGATGCTTTTCTTTGCACACGTTACTCTGGGCCGTTGTTCTACCGGCCTCTGCTCCTGCCAAGTTATTTTAGAACTGTCTGCATTTTCTGTCTCTCACCTTTTCTCCTGTTCCCTTTGGGCTCGATCTGCACAACAGTTACAAGGTCGAAAAACAACGTCCCTAGTTCTTGCTGATATGGCCAGTCCCTCGCACCTAGACATAACACTATGTACAGCTGCCATGGAGAAATTGGTGTGCTTTTAATATTGCGGTTTTCCCGCTTAAGACACACTTGGAGAAAACCTTTCGAGGGAGAAGAGCTGTGATTGTCTGCTGATGTAGTTTTGCATCTAGAGACTGAGGTATGTGGGTACGCTAGTCAAAGCCCAGAGGTCTTCTATTTTTATAATACACTAGCTACGAGCATGGGGAGGGTGGTAAGGTCATTTAGCCCTATAGCCACCGCTTTATGAAATGCTTTCCCCGTTTGTATTCTATGGAGTTGTAACTATGCTGATTCTATTATTCTTATGCATTATGCTGATAGTACTGACACGTGTACTGTATCTTAGAGCACGTAAGTTGAAATAAACATTTTAAACTATACTGTGTCTCTTCTTACGCACGTTGTGGACAGGTATGAGTGAGTAGCGAAAGGGTGTTCTTGCTTCTGCGAGTCCTGAGAGAGAAATACCGTGTTCTGGGTTGTCTAAGCATTGGTAACCGTGTTGCCAGTGGGACGCTAAGGCTAGTCGGGTTGGGGTTTTAGGTGCTACGGTTTATGGTAGGCTCACCACTATATTCCGAGGTCCTATTATCCTGTGCATAGCTCTGTGTGTGCAGAATCCCTATAACAATACGTCCACTCCAAAGCAAAACACATGGGTAAAAGACATTGTCAATTACAACACCAATAGCTCTAACTCTCTCAATTACGAGACCTATTGCATTGCAAATGCTTGTTTATTGTTTGGAGAAGCTTGTCCCTAGGCCTTCATAACTTTTTTTCCACAAAAGGTATCCAGGCCGAATTAGCGTCCTTTTTTCACCATGTTACAGATTCTAAAGGTACTCTGGGTTTTCAGATTCCACTGGAGAGAACTGACAAAATAGCCAAGGTGTAGCAAACACTTGAGAGTTTATTGGAAAATTGGGAAAAATTGTTGTGCAAGAAAGTGCATGTTTTTTTCCTAAAAATGGTATTAAGAAAAAGTTTGGAGTAGAAAGCGTTATCCCCCGGGTAACGTCCCCCTATTGCACAGCCAAAACTCCCGACGGGAGGTTCATCCAATGTTACTCAGCAGATAGACAATGATAGTTTTTAAGTGATGTTTATTCAACACTGTAGTTTGAAATCAAATTCACATTCCTTCAAAAGAATGGTTGTTTAAACCAGATGGTTGTTCAAACCCAATGCATTTCGGGCAAACCCTTCGTCAGGGGAAATTATGTCCCCATTATGGCATTCGAAATGTTTCCCGTGAGCCTGTCCCAGAGAAAGATGTCTTAGCTCAACAAGTTGGGGAAGAGGATGAGAACCGAGATCTCCTGCCCTTCCCAAAACCACCCTCACCTGCAGTTAGTGGCAGAGGCCACTCTAGTAATAGAACTGTAAGTACGGTAGTAGGAGACCTCAAGGCCAAGCATGCCCAACTTTCTCTGGAGGAGAGAAAGCTTGAACTTGAGGAGAGGATACTAGCCCTAGAAGAGAGAAGGGCTAATCTGGGCCTAGAGCCCAAGGATGGTGGTAGCAAAGTTAATAGGGTCAGGGATGAATCCTGTTACCCTAAGATTCCAAAGGGTATAGTTCCCAGTTACAAAGATGGAGATGACATTTCAAAATGGTTTGCAGCATTTGAGAGAGCCTGTACCATGAGAAGAGTAGGTCGCCAACACTGGGGCTCACTACTGTGGGAATTACTACCAGTTAAGGGCAGAGATAACTTCTGACCCTAGATGAAGAGGCAGCTGAGTCCTATCATCACATGAAAGACAACCTCATGGAAGGGTTTGGACTCACTACAGAGGAGTACAGAATCAGATTTAGAAAGACCAATAAAGGAGAAAACCAAACTTGGGTAGATTTTGTTGACTTCTCCGTCAAGGCACTGAAAGGCTGGATAAAAGGTAATGATGTGAAAACGTATGGAGTCTGTATAATCTATTGACAAAAGAGCACATTCTCACAAATTGTTCCACTGGGAAATTATGACAGCATCTGGTAGATTCAGAGTTGTCTTCTCCCAGAGAGCTGGGGAAGATAGCTGATAAATGGCTGTGGTCCAGGGTAACCCAGACTAAGTCCCAAAGTGGAGACTCTAAGTCTACAAGAAGGGTGCACAGTCTTCTCACCAGGGGAGAGACAAAGGCACCGACCAAGATAAAAAGGGAAGCCACTCTTAAACAGAGATCCAGCGAACCAAGGGCCTTCTGACCCAGTAGGGGTGAAGCCCAGAGGTGGCACTGATGAGGCCTCACCTGTTCCTAAAGAAGTCCTAAGCAGTCAGGCAGCTGGGCAGAAAAAGGGTGTTGTCCCTGATCTGACAGAAGGGAGAGTGGAAGAAGGGTGCCCGCCACAGAATGTTGTAGCCCCCCCACTCAGAACAGCAGGAAAGGTTCCAAGAACCGACGGTTGTCCCTAAAGCAGCTCACCCACCTGTCAGAGGAGAGCTTAGGGTGTGGTTTTGGATACTGACAGCTGTCAGTAGCCTCTGCTGGTGTGCTGGACTTCATGGCTGCACTGTACTTTGCATGGGAGCCAGACCTCATAGCCAAAGGCAAGTTAGGCCCCCTGACCCTGTTGGTCTAGGTGGGGTTGCTTAAGTGTTGGGTAACCTCTGTGGGTAAGCTATATGTTGCATTAGCAAAGTTAGGGATAGAAGAGGTAGGCACCTCACTACCCAAGGTAAATGGGGAACACTGCTGTAGTAAAGTTCAACATTAAAATGGATCCTATAACTGTTGAGATGGGTCAGCTTCCCAAAGAAAAATTACCTTTACAGGAGGATGTGAGGCAGAGTACGCCCTGCAAAAATACAACCAGTTTCCTTACTTCTCCCTCACCTGACAAGCCAAGAATACTCTCCAAGGGGTAGGCTGAGCCTCCAGGGCGTGTTGACTGGGAAGTTGTTGTGTCGTAAACTAGGCTACTTGCAAATGCCCCACCCCACTTTTCGCCCTATTTTGACCTGCGAGATGCTGTGGTAGTTGATCTGAGAGTGTTCTGGATCCTGCTAACCAGGCCGAGCACCCGTGCTCTTTTCCTTAAACTGCAAAAGTGAATTGGTACACCCAATTGGCAAGTACTCTTACACCCCTGTAAGGCCCTAGTATATGGTACCAGTGGTACACAGGGCAAGGATTTAAAAGGGGTACCAGGGCTGCAGCACTTATTGTACACCCCGAGTGACCCGAGTAAAACCAAAGTCTGCAGGTCTGCCATGTCAGCCCGGCACAAGCAGCTTGTCTGGTCGAATTCGACCCTGAACACACCATGAGTAGTCATGAGTTTACGGTCTAAAGGGGAGGGGTTTCAGAGTATTGTAATAGATACGAGAAAGTTCTGCCACCTGATCATAACGTATTGATGTGCGGGATGACAAGGATCTTCAGAGAGCTAGAGCACAGAGTGTGTAAGGGTGAGTAAGGCTCAAATAAGCCTTTCAGATAGGCGGGGCCACACCTTATGGATCGCTCCATGGGCAGTGCTTAATTTGTAAAAAAAAAAAAAAAACATAGGTGCCAGGGCCCTTCTCATTAAGCCACTATAGCCTGCACCACCCATTGCCCCTACCAGCGTAGCCAATACCAGTACCATACAACTATTACTCCATTGCACTCTTACAAGTGTGAAAATTCAGACTATTCCAGGCTACCCAAAGCCTTCATAATGGCGTTTGTAGCAGGTATTATTCATTTTGAATGTATTTTGAACTATTAAGCACTGTTTTTGAGCACATTTTAAAATTAGACAGACAGCATCGCCATGTGGTGGACTGTCATTAGTGCCGGTCAGGGCCGGCGCTAGGCATGGGCAGTGTGGGCAGCTGCACAGGGCCTCGCGCCTGTTAACTTGCAAGAGGGGCCTCGCACAGTACCTTTTAAGAGACCCTGTTATGATGGTGCTGCAATGCTGTGAGGTCCAAGGGAGGGGGCCGCCTTCCCTGGGCCTCGCAGTCATTGGCCGAAAGGCCTTCAGTAATCTAATCGCTGCATCTGCATAACAGCGATTAGATGGGTATGTAAAGTGACCTTTTGTGTGAAGTAAACCCTGTCCCTGCATGAATGAAAAGCAGGGTGTCCTGCAGGGCTCACCATAAAAGACAGAAACGCATCACAATGAACAGTGCTCCCCTTAGGGTTGCATGCTTTCAAAGACAAAAATACCGGCCATTTGTTGTTTTTTAGGAGTCTGCAAAGGCTTAGACGTTAGACTAAATTGGACTCTAAAATAATAGTATGTATTCAATTGTAACATGGCTTTTCTGCCTTTCTTTACTTTAACTATTAGTCAGGTACTGTTAATGCATCTCTATAGCATATTTAAAAGTACTTTCTATTTATACCTGTTGTTTGAAGTATATACAGGTAAGGGTTAAAAATACGGGCTTTAGGGGTAGAACACCGGCTTGTGGCAACCTTGTTCCCCTAGGATAAAGAAAGAGGGTGAAAGAAGCACAGAGAATGGAGGTGCAGTGCTTATAAAGGGAATACGACAAAGGAAAGAACTAAGATAAGAGGTGGGTGTGAGAGATGATTGAGTAAAAGTACAGCAGAGAGGTGGCAGACAAAGATAATGGGTGTAGAACAGCAACAAAGAGCAAGAAGCTTGGGAGAAGAGGAGCAGCGCATGCGACAGGCTGAATCAGTGAGAGAAGGTAAGAGTCTGGGCAGGGCCAGCTCTAAGCATGGCAATATGGGCAGCTGCCCAGGGCCCTTTTCTCAGGTTGAAAACATGGGGCCCTGCTTCTGTGTGAAATGCCACCCTATCAGTCAGCCCACCTTCCGATCACATCACAAACGTATTTTTCAAGGGAGGTGTCTTGACCTCCCTCATCCAAGGGCAAGGTGGCATTTCTGTGGGTGCAGGGGTGAGGAAAGGAAAACAGTGGGTGGGGAAGTGGGCAGCAGTAAAGCCAACAAATGTGTTGGCTCGCAACCTCAGAAGCAGGGTGTTAGGAGCCGGGTAGCACCGCACTTAACAATCTGCCCTGAAGCCTTGCCTGCCTTTTCTGTTTTGCGTTGCCAAGGGCCCCTTTGTTCCAAGGACCAGTTGGACATTATCAGGTGAGTAGAGGTGGGTTGGGGAAAGAGGAAGCACCCAGAAAAGACTGATATGGCAGGGCAGGATTTAGCACAGCTCAGTCACCTGGGCCTTGAAGCGCTGCATCAGGCTGCAGGGTCCAGGTATGGGGCCCCTTTCCCTGGGCCTTGCTGCTGTTAACCAGTGCTGTGTGGCCCAGGGCAGGGGCACCCTCTCCTTGGCCTCAGTGCTGTGAAGCCCAGTGGATAAAACTCCCTCACCTGGGCCTCGCAGCACATGGAGTAGTTTAGTGGAAGTGGGGAACCAGGTACAGGTCCTGGCGTTAGCTCAAAATCCTGAGATTCTGGACAAATCATTAAACCTCCCCATGCCTAAAAAACCGTGACCTTTTGTAATGGGATTGGTACTTTTGTAAAGTGCTCCAAAGACTTTGGGCTGAGTTTGTGCTATATAAAAGTGCGAAGAAAGGAACCACAGCGCCATGTTACAATCACCTCACATTCTGGCACTATCCATCATGCATGACACGTTAACCCCCTGCTGATTGGATGGGTGGAAGAGTGGGTGGATGGAAGTGTGAAAGGGATGATGGATGGATGGAGTGAAAGGGTGGATGGAGTGAAAGAGTGGATGGAGTGAAAGGGTGGATGGATGAGTGAAAAAATAGATGAGTGGATGGATGGATAAGTAAAATGGTGGCTGCAAGGATGGATGGAGTGAAAGGGTGGAATGATGGAGTGGAAGGATGAGCGAAAGGATAGGTAAATGTGTGAAAGCATGAACGGATGAGTAAAAGGATGGGTGTAAGAATGAACAGATGAGTGAAAGTGAGGGTGGAGAGATGAAAGAAAGGATGGATGACTGAAAGTGTAAATGGATGGACGGATGAGTGGATAGATAAATGAATGGATAGATAAATGAATGGATGAGGGAAAGGGTGGATTGAAAGTGTGGCTGAATGGATGAGCAGTGAGATTGATGGATGATTGAAAAGATAGGTGGATGGATGAGTGAAAGGGTGGATGGAGGGATGGATGAGTGAAATTATTGATGGGTAGGTTTGGATATGGATGGGAACATGGAGATGGACAGGCATACAGAATGGTGAAAGACTGAATAGATGACAGAATGCAAAGGGGAAATGGTGGATATCAGTAGGTGGATGGGAGGATGAAAGCATGAATGTATAGATGCTTAGATGGAAGAGACAAGAGAGTTCTTCTAGGGAGGGTTGCAATGGCTTGTTTGGTGCCAAAAGGCTTTGGTACAAAGTGGGGGTATTCTAATTTAATTTTCTGGCTATCCTGTGCCTATGTGTGACATTTCTGTATTTGCCCTATGTTTACTTATGGCATATCTACATCATATGCATGACATTTTGAATGCCACCCAACATCTAATTGAATGTTACACTAGTAATTGTAGATTATAGCATGTTTTGTTTTAAGTATGGGGCTCTAAGGAAAGCCTTATAGTGCCACGAGCTGTGCTTGAGGTGTATATTGTGCTTGTAGCAAAAGGCAAGGTGTCCAAAATAAATAACTATACTAGTGAAACAAAAACACACACATGCGTGAACACACTCACACCAAGGCTGTCCACTGCCTTAGCCTCACAACTGGCTTCACTAATGGTTCCAGAATAAGGGCATCATCAAACTTTTTTCCTGTCACAGTACAAGGGATTTATGTGAAACCTGTAACTCTCACCAGCACAGACTTCCACCAGAGGAGGCCTCAAGTTGCTTCTTTAAATCACATGTAAGCAGTTTTGCAGTTATTTTCTTGCATTCTGGAACTGGAGTTTTCATTTTTCTATCATAAATGCAGCAGTACAATATCCAAATGAAAGGAATAAATCAAATTACGTATAAGTTTGGGAATTGTAAAAATTCACATTTTAAACAGCTTTTTCAGTACTGGGGTGACTTTAACCCTTCTATGATGCAGCCTCACATGGATGCATGGTGCTCGTGACTACATGCTTTGCTTTGTTTCTACAGAACTCTGCTACCCTTTTAGTTCTAACCTGTGATTTATAAAGCTTTCTAATAAAAATGAAAAGGTACATGTACTCAAACTCAACTTTATTTAGCTATATCCGGTTGCATAATTATTACCATAGTGATGCCATTCAAATAAGATTCTGCAGTGCTCTGGACCTTTTATCGTGCACTAAACTGGAAACAATCAGTTAACATTGAGTAACGAAGTCCATCTTTGTGAGACCTGTGCCTAGCTTTTCCGTTCAATGTGACAATCCACTTAATACAGCTTTAAAATAGACGGACCTGTTTCATTTGGGTGTTTATCTTTTTATCCATGTGACTGATTTGCACATATAAGGTCCCTTGGCGATACCAAAGAAGATTAGAAGTCCTGTGATGTTACTTTCTGTTATGTCACTTCTTGTGATGTCACATGCAAATTAGAGGGGCCTCACTTCTTCTTTTTTGCCCGGGGCCCCAAAAGTCCTAGGACCGGCCCTGGTGCCGGTGATGAGAATTAAGTGCTGGTGCCGAGCACCGGATATCACTGGCTCAAATTAAGCACTGTCTATGGGTTTAGCACAATGCTTTGAGTATACCTCATTTTCCTACCGGCAGCCAATGCAGTTTTTTTAGATGTCTAGGTGCAGAGGAACAGGATGGAAGATTAACAATAAGCCTGGCTGATCATATCTGCATAGTCTGAAGTCTGAGAATGAGGTAGGTGGGCAGACCCAGGTAAAGAGTTGCCATAATTCCATTGTGCTAGTCCACACAAACACCACAAGTGGCCCTCTTTCTACCCCTAATCTGGCTCAAGACCCTTATTTCCAATTTACTTTTTATTTTATTTTAGTAACTCCATCTGTGTTGACCTTCCTCTCCTCAACAACAGTTGAGTTGGCGCACTGACCATGCCTTCATCCCCCCTAATCTGCCAGTTAGTTGTATTTAAATACAGATGTATTGTTAACATCATTATAAAATAAATACATACTTGAATCCACTATCCCTGACATTTCAACTAGCTGACCACATTATTTTCTTCTCTTGGAACTTTGTGCCTTAATCTAATGTACTATACTACCATTGGCCATTCAATCTTTACTGAAACAATCTGTAATTGTCTACAACTATGCCACCTGTATATAAAGGAGTTTTTTTTTCAATTTGATAATGTTAATACAAAGATCTTAAAATCAAATGAGGAGGACAAGGTTGATTAGTGGAACCTGATTTAACCTTGGCCATAAGTTTATTCTTCTGTTTCATCGTGAGGTTTTTGAAGTTGGTAAGGACCTGGGAGTGGCCAGGGGCCTGATGGATTAATGAGAAAATAGGATGTTCCTATGGGTGTTGCATAGGAAAATGTGCTTGCAGAGATGTAATTGTGCTGTAGAAGAAGGCAGAGAGGCTGGATCATAGCTTCAGGGAGGGAGCAGTGTTTTTGCTGCATGCAGGGAGATTAAGCAGACCTTTGATTAATATTTCTCTGGGGGCATTACAAGAGGTTTCAATTTTATTCGAACAGTAGGTAACGCGAGTAGCATGAAGACGATGTTTATAGATTTTAATGGCTGCTTTATAGGTAGTTTTACCCTGCTGATCATAGGAAGTACGCCATAATTAACCTAATTGTTTACACTGGTATTGCTATCTCTGAGCTTTTCATTGTACCAGGGTGCAGTAGGTGTTTTACAAAAGACCTTGGTTGGAGGCCACAATTGGAGCCAAGGCTTCACCCAGCCACCTGTTGAGGTATAAAGAGGACTCAGATCTTCTGAAAGACAAAAAAGAGTGTGATATAAAAGAGCAAGAGAAAAACAGGAAATTTGGCTAAATTTCGTAGTTAAGTGAAGAATTTCACCCAGATGAAGGCACATTATCCAGAACACAATATGAGAGGGAATTGTGTTATACGATGGCTAAGCCAACTCACTCTCCTTTGTAGAATAATGTGGACAGTGAGGTAGTAAGATGGTATGGCAGCAGAAATATCTGGAAGCAAGGTATCACAGAGTCAGGTTTCTGTGAGAAAGATTGAATCTGGGTAGTGGGAAGAAACAAAGTCAAGCTGATGTTGTGGTAGAGATCTAACATTAATTAGGAAAACTGGGGAATGGCTAGTCTGTTTAGACTTCAAAATCTATGGACACGGTAAGAGGAGATAGAAAAGTAGAAAACATGACTGTGCCAGCAAGACAGGAGGATGCAAAGTATTGGGAAAGAGTTGACAATGATAGAGCGGGATGGTTCTCTTTTATTTGTAGGGGTGCATCATAGTCCTGAGTAGTTTGCACCGACATTTATATTTTTGTCGAATTAACATGGAATAGTAGAAATGTGCTGTAATAATGTGAAAAGTGATGTATTAGGCTTATTTTCCATCTAAATGTGAAGAATTTAAAGTTGCAATTCATGTGTGTTTAGCTAGAAACATTAACGTGCAAAACTGTATTAGATGCTTACATTTATTCACGTATTTGATGTGCTCATGTAACGTGTCGATTTAGAAATGCTTTGTAAAAGAGTTCATTTATATGTAAGTCTATGAGGCCTATGTGCTATTCTTTTATGATGACCTATTTTTGTAGGCCTGAAATGTTTTCTCCCTGGCTGCTCTTGTAGGTTGTTAGTGGTTGAATCTCATGCACGTTGGATTTGTCTTTTCTCACGTTTCTGTTGCAGGTGGAGAAACTCGTCTTTGTTAGCTAGAATAACGCTTTTGTTTTTAGGAGTTAGGCTCAGGGGAGGAAAGAATACATTTACCAGAGAAATGCTGATAATGGGAGACGGTGTTCTTTCTCACTGGAGAAGGCCTAGGAATCAAGGTCACTGAGCGAGGAGCTGGGAGGTATCGAAATTGAGTGGAAAATCACCCATGAGGGATGCCCAGCAGGATGAGGTGATTGGAAGACGGACAGTGAGCGTGATCTGAGATTTTGGTGTTTGAATTAGGGACAGTGCCCTAGGGGTTGAGTCAGGAGAGGAGAGGAGAGGTGAGGAGAGGAGAGAAGAGAAGAGAAGAGGAGAGGAAGAGAGGAGAGGAGAGAAGAGGAGAGGAGAGGTGATCAATGCTGAGGAAGGAGCATCTTAGAACGAGCTCTGTAGCCTTTGGCTAGTTGACCCATACATCGTGAGTATACTTCTTAGGAAGTCTTCACGCGCTGACACCTTTTTCCTGTCTTGCCTGGGAAATGCTAAGTAGGGATGACACTTTAGTGGAAGTGTAGGGACAGACAAATGATTTTACTTACGAACCCCCAATGAAGTCTGACCTCGATGTGGGGGCACTTATTGCCTGTGTTCTTGTGTTGGAATTTGTCATCCTTTACATGTTCCAATGCCTACATTTTGCTCATAGGTTTGGCTTTGTATTAGTTCCGATGTATTTTTACAACCTCGTTTTGAGGTGCCTGTATGTCCAGTTATTTTTGGCTTTGTAATAAACCCATTAAACTTAGAGTCCTGAAGTCATTGATTCTTCGGAGTCCTGCTTCATTGAGTCTTTGAATCTGATGTGGAAAACTATTTCTCCCCTCTACACTTCTAGGCAAACACCAACGGTCCATCCACTGAGGGTTCTACAATAAATGAGAGAAGAAGACCCAGCTCCTTCAGTTGGTAGCAATATCGGATGGTTGTCTCCTGGAGTGGGGGGAGAACCTAGAAAGAGTAGGGAAAGTCTAGCCACAGAACCCCAAAGACCCCAAAAGATGAGAGCACAAAAGACTGAGAACGGAGAGCGACAGGACCTGGCGGAGACCGAAGGAGATTGACGGTGTGGCAGGGACAACGGTTCACGGTGGAGTGAGTATGAATAGGGATGTGTGTGTTAGATTGCGGTGATGATTTGATTGTGTGATGTCTTGCAGAGTTGGGATGAGAGTCGAGTGAATGTGGTTTCGGGCCGAACGCGCAGGCTCCATGTGATACGATTTGATCAGTTTGATGTCGGGCTCGACGAGTAGCCTAAGATCCCGGGATAGATTTGAGGTGTAGAAGACACCAAGTTGATGTGATTGTCTGGCCAGTGATTGTGGGAGTCATGAAGCGCTATCGATTACCCACTGGAGATAGGGAACGTGTGTGAGAGAGCTTGTTAGAATCGTGTTGGAAGCTAGTGCACAAGGGCGGACCACAACGATTCGAGTGGCCAACGCATGTCGTGGGTAACTGTGTGTGAAAGATTTGAGCGATTGGATCCTATCGATTTTATTTATGACCGTCCGGTCTTTTCGTGGACAGACGGTCTGAGGTGCAGCTGTCCGGTCGTCTCACTGACAGACAGTTGCCAGAGGTGAGGCAGACAATTACTTGACACGGTCTGGTCGTTTCGTGGACAGACAGTCGGAAATGTAACTATCCGTTCGTTTCGTGGACAGACAGTTACTAGATTCTATGAGTGAAATGCGTGAATGTGTAGAGAGAGATTGTAAAGGAGGGTGAACCGTTGTGTGAGGAGGAAGAGTGATGTCGAAGTGTGCAGCGCTGCGATAGGTCGGTTGGTGTAAAGCCGCACTGGGATTGGTGGATTGTCATCAGGAAGTGGAAATGAAAACATCTTGTGGAGAAAAGAATTTGATTTAATCATGCGATGCTTTAGAGTGTTACGAGATCTTTGTAGGGGAGATAGAGGAGTAGTGACTCGAGTGGGTGAGGAAGCACCACCCGAGGATACCCGAGCACAATATATGGCCATGAACGTAGGACTTCATACCATAGTTTGGCTTCAAAATTGGCATACAATGACTGAAAAGGAGGGAGATTTGGCTTTTCCACGTTATGGCTCATTTAGATAAGAGGTGCTATATCAGTTGAGGGGAGTGATGGCTTCATTGTGACCTCCACCTAGACCAACACAGTTCGAGTCATTGGATGCATGGATAAGAGCAGCACAGGTAAAGAGTAGGGAGCGAATTCAGGGAAGGATGAAAAGGGCGATGAAGGCGTATCAGGATGCGCGATGGGATGCGCAGTTGAAGAAGTGGAGAGTAGACAACATCGAGGGAGAGAGGTTATTCCCACTATTAGTGAAAACAGGAGATGCCCGAAAGAGGAAGGAAGAGGACGACAGTGATACTGATGACAGCTTGTTAGATAGGTTGCTAGTAGAACGTCCTCCTCCATACAACCCAGACTCAGAGGAGGGAAAGCGAGCACTCACAGAGAAGACAGGAGAGCCACAGACAAACCCTAGTGCAAGAGTAGTGGGAAAGATTTCAACGGTAATGGAAGGAACAGGGGCACCAGCACTGAGAAGTACAGGTAGGCACGGAGTTAACGCTGCCACGTGGTTTCGGGAAGCCCTAACGGTACCGGTCACCATTGGACCCATAGTGTCAGTATACGACCCAAGGGTGGGGGAAAACAGTAGTTAGTTGCAATCAGAAGTAGGAGGAAGAGCAGATGCTGGAGGGAATAGTACCGTGAACTTAAATGGTCCATTTTTGGTGCCTATAGAAGCTAGTACTCCATTGCTAGCTACTGCAGACTCTTCAAGAGGGTGTGTTGGGTCGAGTGCTGTAAGATCAGTGTCATTGGCGAACTCGCTTTCTGACCTAAGGATGTGGGAACCTCCAGTTAGGGGACTCACGGGGAGGATACCAGAAATGGGAACTGATCAGGGAACCTCTGGGAGTCCGAATGTTCCACGGAACCTGACAGAATGATCAAGGCGGCAATAAAGGCCAAGGTGCTAGATGTGGTAAGGTTAAAGGTAGAAGTCGGTGAGACAATAACCCGAAATTTACCCCTGGAAAGGTTGGAACTCTATGAACAAGATGAGTTGTTGTTTGAAGGATGTCACCCGTAAGGCAAGGAAGGCACATGAGAAGCTGACAGAATTAGCACAGAGGTATAACGTGGACTTATCTAAAACAAAAATGTCACAGGGAAGTCATAGGTTAAATTACAGTGATCAAGAATTGGAGGCGAAAAGAGTCATAGGATTGGAAACTCATATTCGAGAATTGATTGTAGGGTTACATGCATGGAGCATGCTTGATAAGTGGGAGGAAAAGTGGTCCAAGTAAAAGAACGTCAAAAAGGGAATAGGAGATACATCACCTCCAGGTGGGGGGAAAGCAGGAGTAGAGGTTTACCCATTGCGAAAGGTGGGTATGTGCATGTGCCTTGGAGCAGGGGTGATTTGGCAGCTTTTACAAATGAATTTCCTCAGCTGAGGGAAAAACCTGTTAAATGGTACAAGCAGGTTGATCACTTTGTCAAGATTTCAAAAGTACTGTGGATTGATTTGAATACCTTGTTTGACATTGTGGTCCCGAGTGATTTGTTGTCTGCTTGTAAAATTGCAGTCAAATGGCCAACTTCTGAACCCGATCGAGACCCTGTAATGCATGGTCCTTCACCCATAGTCATGAAAAAATTTGAGCAGGTAATCACGTGGTTGCAGTCCAGAATTTCACCGCAGGATAATGATTGGGTTAAAATACATCGGACTACCCAAGAGCCCAAGGAATCAGTGCATGCTTATTATAAGCGGCTCTTGCAAGCCTTTAAACAGTACAGTGGGTTGGACATGTTAGATTCAAAAGACATGGGACAGTTCGTCTCCAAATTTGTGCTAGGATTGAGACCTGAAATCAGTTTCATGATCTAGCAGCATCTGATCTGTTGGCAAAACAAATCCGTGCACAAGATCCTACGGTATGCCAGATATTGTAGTGACGAAGTGGATTCGAAGCACAGGAAACTAAAGGATAAGCTAATGCTGGTCCAGATGAGAAATGCAGATAGGGTAGACCAAGTGCAGTCAAGTGGAGGAACACTGGGACGAAGGCCGGGAAACAACCATGGAGGGGCCCAGAATGCGCCGGCTCATACAGGTCAGGGAAGAGGGAAACCCATAGGTCCCAAAACGGGGATAGACGTTGGTACCCTAAAGAAAATCACTGCATGTCATTATTGTCACAAAATCGGGCAATGGAAGCGCGAGTGTAGGCAGAATCCAGCTAATCAGATCCAAGATGAGGAGGTAGTGCAGGTACCTGAGGTCGTAAACAGCATGACGAGACCTCGGTCCATGCATGGAGGGGGTTTGAGTCCACAAGTGCAAGTCCTCCAGCCTCCGAGGGTCCCACAAGGGAATAGAGTATACCAGCAGAAGCCCTTTATAGAGACCCTAGAAAATTTGACTTGGATCCGTTTCAATGACGGTGCCTGAGGGGGGAGGAAGACTGAACCCTTGGAGCAGTCTTAGAGGTAGACCAGAGAGGAACGTATGTGGAGGCACATGTAGACGGTCATCCCATCACATTCTTGATTGATACTGGTGCTACCGGGTCTACTGTGAGATCCGCAGTAGCCCCAAACCTACCCCTCTCGGGACAATCGATCCAAGTTGTAGGAGTTGCTAACAAGAGAATGACCAACCCTTTGACAGATGAGGTGCCTGTGAGAATAGGAACCTTTCAAGATTGACACCAATTTGTGGTGTGCGATTTGAGTCCAGTCTGTTTGTTGGGACGTGACCTTCTGTGCAAACTGAATTGTACCATCTCTTGCACACCCAAGGGAGTGGAGTTCCAGACTAATGATAATGACATTGCATTCAAATTGGCAAATTAGAATCTCTGTATAGAGATGTTTCCCGCATTGACAATTAAAGATCTGCCATACGATTTGAGGGACTCAGTCGCTCCGGAGGTGTGGGATTTCACAGGAGAAGAGATAGGACTGATCAGAGGGGTTGAGTCAGTCAAGATTCAGATCAAGCCAAATGCGGAATTTCCAAGAACACCCCAGTACAACCTGACACTGGAAATGGTGGCAGGAATCAAACCAGTGATCAAGTCCATGATCGAGCAGGGCATTCTGAAAGAAATAATGGGGAGCCCATGCAATTCCACTATAATGGGACTGCAGAAGCCAAGTGGGAAGTTCAGGATCGTGCAGGACCTGCGAAAGGTCAACACAATTGTAGTTCCATGTTGTCCCGTGGTACTGAATCCATCAGTGATTTTGTTTTAAATCAGATTGATCTATGTCAGGCATTCTTTTCGATACCCTTACTCGAGGAAAGCCAATTTTTATTCACTTTCCATCTGGAAAATCGTGTGTTAACGTGGTGTCATATCCCACAAGGGTATACTGAGAGTCCATCAATTTTTAATCAAATCTTGAAGAAGAATCTTGAGAGTCTGGTACTGCCGCAGAATTCAGTTCTTGTGCAGTACATTCACGACCTCCTGATCGCATCAGAAACGGAGGACGCCTGCAGTATTGATACTGTTGCACTGTTGAATCACCTGACGATCGTGAAAATGAATGCGCCTACCACACAAAAGGAAGTCAGAATGTTTCTGGGAATGGTTGGGTACTGTCGCCAGTGGATTCCCAACTTCTCCTTGAAAGCAAAACCTCTGCAAAGGTTGACACACAAGGATGTGAGTGATCCGGTACCATGGTTGTCTTTCTGGACCTGAGAGAGAGAGTTCGTGTCTCGCTCTAGGAATGCCTGATACAATAAAGCATTCTCGCTGTTTTGTTGCGAGAGGGAAGGTTGCGCACTGTCAGTACTCACACAGACTCATGGGGTGTCCGTAGACCAGTTGCCTACTTTTCAGCTACCTTAGATCCAGTAGCTTCAGCATTGCCCGGATGTCTCAAATCCGTTGCTGCATCAGGTGTCAGCATTGAAAGTTGTGAAAGCATTGTGATGGGTCATCCTCTTACTGTATATGTTCCACATTCAGTTGAGCTTCTGATGGCGAGAACCAAAACACAGCATTTGACAAATAACAGACTCACACGCTATGAGCAAGCCATACTTGCCTCTGAGAATGTGACTCTGAAGAGATGTTCTGTACTGAATCCTGCTACCTTGATGCCTATTCCAAATGTTGATGATGAAGATTGTGAAGACCATGACTGTCTCGATGTGACTGAACTTTGCACCAAACCGAGACCTGACATTGTTGATGAACCTCTGCCTGAATCAGATGAAATCCTTTTGGTAGATGGTTCATGCTTAAGAGACAATGAGGGTTATCTGAGAGCAGCGTGGGCTGTATGTACCATTTCTGGGGTTGTGGCAGCTGCTTATTTACAGGGAGTACACTCCGCACAAGTAGCTGAAATCATTGCCTTGACACGTGCATGCCTAGCTTCTGAGCAGATCCGAGTCACTATCTACACCGATGACCAGTACGGATTTGGTGTGGTTCATGACTTCGGACAGCTATGGTCTCAGAGGGGGTTCTTAACATCATCAGGATCTCCCATCAGAAACGGGGAATATGTGAGACAACTGTTAGAAGCCTTGCAACATCCAAAGGAAATAGCTGTGGTGAAGTGTGGCGCTCATGGGAGGGGGAACAACTTTGTGACCCTCGGCAACAGGCACGCTGATGAAATCGCACGTTTCTGTGCTGAATAAGGGTGCATTTTTGCGGGAGAATATACTGGAGAGAGCACAGAGAGAACCGAGCTCAGCATGATGTTAGCCATAGCAGACACTTGGGATGAGGTCAAGCGTCTGCAGGGAGAAGTGTCAAAACAGGAGGAAGCTGGTTGGATTAAAGCAGGTTGTGAGAAGAGAGATGATGGCATTTGGGTTTCAACTGATGGTCGAGCAGTGTTGCCGGATGATTTACTGAGCCCTATGGCGAGGCATATTCATGGAGCAGTTCACATTGGAAGGGATGCCATGGTGCGAGTGTTCAGATGGATGTAAGAGATTGTTGTGTGTATGCAGTTGCCTGCGTCAGTGGAGGAGGGTATACGTTACCATCACCTGCCCCTGACTTTTGGGATTTCATGTAGTTTATTGATTAGTATGTTTTACGGTAAGGGTCATTATGAATATTATTTCTCGAACTATGATGCAGTGTTTTCTGAAGTTCCAGCTTATAAGCACCTGAACAAGTATGATTATTACGAGCAAGAAGAGAGAGTCTGGAAGTATTTCATACCTACTGTTACCCTAGATACAGTTTATGCTCATCGTCCTAATTTGACATGTTTACTAACGGGTATAGAAAAGAAATTCATAGATCAAGTCGAAGATAGACATAGACAGCTAGCAGTGAAACTTAACAGTAGGGAGGGAAAGTTTGAGTGGACCAAGGAGGAGTTAGCACACAAAGCGAAGGGAAGCTATGGTCCAATAGCCCTAGATTTTGAGCAGCGAGGAAAACTTTGCATTAGACAGGTGCAAACCTACTATGATAAAATTTTCGTTTGACAGAGTGTATGTGATCACATTTTCACAATTGAAGCTACTGCAAAGAAATTATTGCAAGAAGCAGTGCAAGTTGTGCCTAATGTGTATTTTGTGTGTGGGAAAAATGCATATGTGCGGTTGCCACTAAATTGGTATGGCACATGTTATGTGGCTGTTGTGTTTCCCAAGATTTACCACGTTGAGGATTTGGGACCGCTGGAAGGTGGGATTACATCATAGGGAGAAATGAGGTACGAGTGCAGGAAAGATTGTTGGAGATGTTTTTGGAGCAATGATACCAAGTTTGGGAGTGTTTTTGAATGATATAAAGATTAGAAGGTTGTCAACTATTGTGGATAAGTTGTCAGCGAATACAGCTCAATCTTTGTTGCTTGTAGATGGAGAGATTATGTCGATAAGACCTATGGTGATGCAGAACAGTCTTGCCATTGATGTATTATTAGCAAAAGAGGGCAGAGTCTGTAAAATGCTGAGGGCCCAACAGTGCTGTACTTATATCCCAGACCATAGCAAGGGATCTGAGGAAGTATTTAAGTAACATCGCTGAGATTCACCATGAGGCCCATGACTTGGCAACAGAAGGAGTTTGGGACAAGGTTGGGAAAGGACTTGGAAAAGTTGGACGTTGGTTTGCAAACCTTGGGTAGGGAATTCTTGGTTACATCTTGAAGCCGATCATCATAGTGGTGGTTTGTGTGATACTTGTGCTTGGAGTGATAAGGGCCTACAAATGGCATATGGCAGGACAGGCTGAGAGATCTCTTAGAGAGCGGGAGAGGAGGATGGAGAGACTGCAGGACAGTCACTATGAGAATCTCAAAAGTCTAGAGAAGTTCCGGCAGGGAAAGTTGGCTACAACTTCTGTTTAGGCTCGGTTCTCTCTACAGGGAGTTGAAGATGGTTGTGATGACACTTGTCATCAGGGGGGACTGATATAGCGCGATGGTGCTCTTTCATTTCTAGGGGTGCATCCTAGTCCTGAGTAGTTCGCACCTACATTTATTCTTTTTGTCGTATTAACATGGAATAGTAGAAATGTGCTGTAATAATGTGAAAAGTGATTTCTCCCTGGCTGCTCTTGTAGGTTATGTTAGTGGTTGAATCTCATGTGCACGTTGGATTTGTCTTTTCTCACGTTTCTGTTGCAGGTGGAGAAACCGGTCTTTGTTAGCTAGAATAACGCTTTTGTTTTAGGAGTTAGGCTCAGGGGAGGAAAGAATACATTTACCAGAGAAATGCTGATAAAGGGAGACGGTGTTCTTTCTCACTGGAGAAGGCCTGGGAATCAAGGTCACTGAGCGAGGAGCTGGGAGGTATCGAAACTGAGTGGAAAATCACCTGTGAGGGATGCCCAGCAGGATGAGGTGATCGGAAGACGGACAGTGGGCGTGATATGAGATTTTGGTGTTTGAATTAGGGACAGTGCTCTGGGGGCTGAGTCAGGAGTGGAGAGTAGAGGAAAGGTCAGGAGAGGAGAGGAGCTCAATGCTGAGGAAGGAGCATCTTAAAATGAGCTCTGTAGCCTTTGGCTACTTTAACCATACATCGTGAGTGTACTTCTTAGGAAGTCTTCACGCACTGACACCTTTTTCCTGACTTGCCTGGGAAATGCTAAGTAGGGATGTCACTTTAGTGGAAGTGTAGGGACAGACAAATGCTTTTTACTTACGAACCCCCAATGAAGTCTGACATCGAAGTGGGGGCGCTTATTGCCTGTGTTCCTGTGTTGGAATTTGTCATCCTTTACATGTTCCAACGCTTAATTTTGCTCGTAGGTTCGGCTTTGTACTAGTTCCGATGTATTTTTACAACCTCATTTTGAGGTGCCTGAATGTCCAGTTATTTTTGGCTTTGTAATAACCCCATTAAACTTAGACTCTTGGAGTCTGTGATTCTTCGGAGTCCTGCTTCATTGAGTCTTTGAATCTGAAGTGGAAAAATATTTCTCCCCTCTACATTTCTAGGCAGACACCAACGGTCCATCCGCCGAGGGTTCTATAGTAAATGAGAGAAGAGAAGAACCCAGCTCCTTGAACAAGAAGAGACTGGGAGGTTTCATGCGAACAAGTCTGAGCCGCCTCAATAGGTCAGACGAAGATGGGAGCATGGAGGACCAGGGTTTCGGCACAAGTTGCAATGATGGACGGGTGCAGATGGGCTGGTGGACGTACAGCTGTACTAGTTTTAAGTGTCTCCATAATAAGGGGTGTGTCTGGGAGTGCGCTGAGGAGCTGAAACAACTGTTGGGAAAAATTAAAACCTTATCTGGAGCCCAGCTGTTCCTGTTGTGTCCGCCATACTCCCTTGGAGGGTGCAACTACTGGGAAATTAAAACAAATTAAATGAACAAAGTGAAAGGGTAAACTCATAAAACCAATCAAATGCGGTGCTGGTAGCCGCAATGATACCATAAATGTGTGCTGGATTCAGGCACCTCCAATAAAAATGTACAAGAAAAGTAGATCGATGGGACTTCTATCCCCAGTTGTCAGCTGCTTGCAGAGGAGGGATGTGCAGTCACTTCCAATCTGGACACACATCTATACTGGTTTTAAGTGTCTCCAGATTGGATGTGTGGTTGAGGGCATGCTGAGGCACCGGAACAACTGGTGGGGAAAGTAAAAATATTGCCTGGAGCCTAGCCTCATGGAACGTTTGTGGCCCATACAGCTAGCTGGTCAAGAGCAACCGAGAACTGTGACTGTTCCAGAAAAAGTTGCCACTCTAGAACGGTGACGTTTTGATCTTACTTGGATGTTGCTGATCTCTGAGGTAGGTGGCAGATGAGAGTTCCACAAGATACACGTGTGGGAGATGAATGCACAGGCCCTTACACTGGTGTGCAAGCAGTAGTTTGACACTAGCATGCACCTACTTGGGTGGGCTTTATAGCTGAAGTCAATTTTTCAAGGCAATCCGTATTTGGGACATCGTGCTCTTACCTATTATGGTTAAGTCCTTGAATTTCAATCTTACTTCAACCACCAGCCTTATGATCTCAGGTGTCATGCATCCTCATTGAACAGTGTTTGTGATTGCACTAGCCGTAGATTTCTGATGGACCAAAAGCTTCTACCTGCTCTTGTTTGCTCTGCCAATGCCAAGCATATTGCAGTGATTCGCCCTTGTCATTGTGCTCGTCTTGGTTTCTTGCAGAAACAACAGATGCTGCATTGAGGTTTACCGCAGTAAGCAGTTATGAAGTTTCCTTTTTTCTCATTTTCTGATAGAGCAATCAAAGAGAAGCCAATCTGAAAGAAATTCAGTTATTTTCAAATTTCTTAACAATCTCAAATCAGAAAGTGGATTTTGGACTCATTCATACAAAGCCAAATTGTTTTAAGTTCACATCTGGATATCAGAAAAATATTAGCTGAACGGTCTTCTTGTAATTTCCAGCTTAATATGACACATTCAACACCACCTTTGTGCCTTCAGCATAAGTGCAGAGCCCAACTTCAAAGTTCCCCAGCAGCTGATATTATGAAGGAGTTTCATTGTTAAATAGTAGACGTGAACTAACAAGACCTCTAAATAACACCACAGCTGACTAAATGCAAGTTGGGTAAACACACACCCAGACAGCGATGACTGTCTAGTCTGCAGATATCGAAGCAAAGCATCTCCTGCCTTAGACCAACAACCCAAACACCTCATTAGTCTGTGGCAGCAGAAAATGATGGTCAAGGTTCAAAGCAAGGTTCAGTGACATCAGGTCAGCGGATCCATCATAAAGGATATCTAGGATGGATGGTGAAGCTCCAAAAGGGCAGTCTCTATACTATTATTTAGGCGAAATCTCAACTGTCAATCAGCCATGGTGAATTTTTAAGATTGGACAGTCGTTGCTACTTGAGGTGGGAGAAGTTGTGAGACTTTTGAAAAACTTTGGATATTTCATAAAGATAATAAAGTTAGATAAGTTTTAAAAAGAGCTGTCAGACATTTTTGTGTGAACAAGTTTTCCCAGGCAAAGCTGTGCAAAGCGCATAAACTAATCAACTTCATGAAGGGCAAAATGTCTGCACTTGGCCCAGTTACACTGGCATAATTACATTTTCATGCATCCTTAGCTGTTATATTCTGAAGGATAGTATAGGCTGCCCTTTTTTTTTTAATGTAAGGGACCCCTATGCTTGTTTCAGTATTGAGGGATCGACCTAGAATAAAAAACATTGTTCACTAATAAAAGGTAACACTTTCTTGCTACAATCTGCAATTAATTTGATTGGACTTTGTTCACCAGCACAGTGAGTCAGATTTAGAATTTTAGTGAACTGTTGTCTTAAATTCAGCCAATCTAATTTTCAGTATTGTAAACCCAGGCACTCTATTGTGTTTATTGCATTAATGGTAAAAATTTATGCTAACGTGATTACTATTTATTTATTCACTAAATGCAGTTTCAGTGTGATGAGAACATATCAATATTACAGCATGGCATTATCTCATCATGCAAATTCTGCAGCAAGATGCCACCAGCAAAGCGTTGGTGGTAACACAGTGCTGCAACTTAAATGAGGGCTAAAGAGAGGTGCTGCAGTGCTAAATCACCCATCAACTCACTGATTTTCAGCATATTGGATTACTGCTTCCCTAACTACTCTTTCTCTCCCACATTATCCAATCTCGTCCGGCGTGACCTCATCTCCATCTACCGCCACCAAACAGTATGACTAAAGGCAAAAAACAGAGCACTATATACCTACTAATATTAGTATAAAAATCAATTAACAACCTGGCAACCATCTATCTTGCCGAAATCCTATCACACTACTCACCACCATGGAACACTTGAGCCACTAATCACAACCTTCTGACTACACTGAAGCCGCCTTGTGCCTCTTCCAATGTTGGTGCCTTTTACCTTCGAGGCCAAGTCCATTGGAATGCCTCGCCATGTATCATTCGGGCTTCAAACGTGCTCATGGTGTTTATAACTTCATTGAAAAAACACCAGTCACTACAGGAGATAGAAACTAGATAACCATCTAGTGTGCTGTATATACATACCATCTATAGCTGCATTAGTCCTTAGTTAGATATAGTTATTAGTGTCTTTGTCCTACTTATTCCTTGACACTCACATACATATAATTGTGTATATTATCATGATTAGTCTAATGAATTCACTATCTAGGTAAAGAAATGCAGGGGCATATTATCAAGGGCTCGATCGCCGCTTTAGCGGGACTTTTTCCCGCTAAAGCGGCGATAATGCAAACGCCCTATTAGCAAGCTGTCACTAACTGCTGTTAGCGACAGCTTTTAGGCGATAGCGACCGGGTTGGGTGCCGCTTTGCATGCCAGCGATATTTATCGCTAATGGCATGCAAAGTAGGCGTTCCCAACCAAAAAGCTACTGGAAACAGTCGCTAAGGTCGCTATCGCCTATTAGCGAGGCAGGGGAGGTGATTAACGAACCAGCGCTAAACACGTTTAGCGCTGGTTTGTTAACGCCTGGTCTCACCCTGACTTAGCCATGTAATCCAATGGGAGGTGGATTACATGGCTAAATCCCCCTCGCCCTATCGCCAAGCTAACACTGGTCACAGTGTGAATATCGCTTGTTTTCAAGCGATATTCACACTGTTCTCAGGGTTTCTATCGCTTGGAGATAAGCGTTGCTGATAGCACGCTATCTCCGCGATAGAAACCTGCGATAGCCGGTGATAATTATCCTAGCGCTAACTGCGCTTAGCGATAATTATCGCCGGTTATTGCTAATAGGCCCCGCAGTCTTTCTTGACCTATGTACAATGTCAGGTGCTAGTACAACGTTTTTGATTGGAAGTGTTATAGTGTTCTGCTAATTAAGTAAAAATAATATGAAGTGTGTGGTTGTATGCTTCATGCCCCTAGATGGAACAATGCTAATTCCTTTGGGATTCGCATTTGAAATTATCCCCTAATCTTCAAAACTGCGGATTTGTGCTCGATGTGGCACTTTTTTTAATAATACTTTGAGCTCATCTGACATTTTTTTCTGCTTCTGATGTTTGATTTCTTTGTGCTGTTGGTTGACCAGATACTCCAGAATGACACGTGATTTGGGGCCAACTAATTTATTTATTCATTCATTCATTCTTTTGTTTGTGCTGTTCCTAGAATGGTGGGCTGTTACTTTATTTCCACTTTGTGGTGCTTTAAAATGGCCCGAATAGAGGTTTTTGGCGGTATCTTCAATAAGGAGCTATCTGTCCATGCTGGGACAGTTGGTGCCTCTTCCAGAAGACCTTGTGCATGGTGCAGCAGACTTTGAATGCGAGTCTCTACTCCATCCTGAGAATTTGGGGTGTTTTTAATGTTTCCTCAGGTTTAGGCTCAGGATGGTTGCATGATGTAGCTTCAATTTCTGCTTGTCCAAAAATATTTGAGAGTATCTAGTGTGGATTACATTGCTTCCCTCCAAGCATATATTGACCATGCTCTCATCAGCTCTACTGGGTGGCTGATTTGTAGGAGTGGTAGGATCTTATAAAGAATAAAAAAAGAGCTACTTGTCACCTGTATTTCTTTATAGGATAAAGTGAAATGTTAGGTCTGAGTTGTGGAATATCTTTTTTGCATCTTCTATGCTGGGGCAGGAGTTTTTCACAGGGCTCTTGCCACAAAAGCACACAAACTATCTTTTCTTTTTTTTCCAGACATGCTTAGTATACTTGGCCTACTACTCCATTATTATAGCCCTGCTCCCGACTCATTTAAGTCGAGGTGCATCTGGGTGCACTTGATGCTTTTCACGTACCTGTGTCGGTAAGTCAATCTAGATGTTCAACAACAAGGGGAACAATGGCAGACAAAACGTTGAGGCACCTGAGATAAAACCGTTGGTTCGACAGACTCAATTGTACCTTATCAGGCGGCGGTTTCCGCTTTGAAGTGGCAGGGAGATCAGAGAGTATCAACCCTACATGGTAGCCTTTGTCAAGCGCAAAAAGAAGTGAGTTCTTTCCTGTTGTTTGTATGTTATGGTTTTTCTCCACATGTGTATCCAAAGCCTAATTGGTGGTAATAAATGGTATTGCTGTGGTGAATGTACTTATGTATATGTCTTTTAAATTGTCGCTGTAGAATTGAGCGAGGATATGGGTAGTTTGTGATTGTCATAAGTTAAATAGCACTTTAAGGCAGCAGTATGTATCATCAGAAATGGGGTGATAACTGGAAGCTTCAATAGTTTTGAGTTTGTGAAGTGGCATCCCTGCACTGAAAGATTAAAAGTTTTGATCTTGTAAACTAACCTTGCCATCTCATAGTTGTCAACATTATTTTGGTCACTATAAAAGTATGTAGAGAAGTATGTAGAAAAGGCAGATAAAGGAAGGTGGGTTGACATGGGAATGCCTTTGGCTTGCAGTTCCTCAAAACTCGGAAGATTTTAAAAATGAAGAAGAGGAGATTGCATCAATTTTAAAGTCAAACAAGGGAAGCTTTTCAGGCCTCCTACATAGTTATAAGTTATAAATTACTACATCAAGGTCTACCACTTCGACCTACATCTACTTTGGAGCCACTACATTCTACCTACTATTACATCGTAAAGGAAAAGTATACAATGTATTTAATAGCTACAGTGACCCTAAATCGACATTTTCGCTAATCCTAACAGTAACACTACCCCTCATACTGACCCTGATCCTCAACATAATCTTTCACCTAAACTTGAAACCTAAGTTTCACTCTAACCATAATCGTACCAAGGCCTAACCCTCGCCCATAGCCTTCTACCCGAACATTAACCTCATCATTAAGCCTAAACCTAAATCTAACCCTAAGCCTACTCTTTACCCTTAGCCCAAACTAACTCCTAGACCTTTGCTTAACCCCACCTCATACCCTAACACTATTCATAATCTTAAATCCTATGCTACCCCAAGACCATAGCTTTACCACAACCCAAAGCTTTACCTTAAGCTCCAACCCTACTCTAACTATAAAAGTAGCCCTAAAACTTATTCTAACTTTAACCTAAATTTAATATAACCCCACCCTATCCCTAAAACGTACATTAACCTTAAACCTAGCCCTAATCCTAATCTCATCATTTACTCTAAACTAAAACAGCTCTTAAACATTACCATAATTGTAGCCCACTCCTACCCCTAAGCCTAAACATGTACTTGCATCACCGCCATAATAAATAAAGTGACCTTCGCGAAGGTGGTGTTATCATGGGGTGTACCTTCAGGATAAGGTGGATCACAGAATATGTTGATCATATCCTTTGCTTTTATGGTTGCCTCTTTGATAGGATTAGAGGAATACAGCAGCCTCTTGTCCCTCTCTTACCCTCTGTAATAACTCAGCAAATGTTGTATCTCTCATTGGTTTCTCGTCAGACCATTTGCTGTTAGTAAGTTCCAAATGTTACAAGCTGTTGGTTGTTTTGCTCCATAGTTTTCTTTTCTGTTTCCAAGAGTACATCTATCAAGTGTGTAGGTTATTTTGACATAGAAAGATCCTCTGAGTTTAGCTAATTTTGTGTTTTTATGCAAATTGAGTTGAAGGTCTTTAGGAGCTCACTCATGCGTAATCCATCAAACCATCTGAACAGAATGGGGTCAACCTGTGATTTTGTACCAGGGTGTGGGCTGTGTTCATAATGTTGAAAGATGGTGACTAATAAGCGAGTTGTCTGACCATAGCTGGGGTTGCATTGTTTTTGTTGTGTCTTCGATGGTATGCATAAACACAAGTGCCGAAATGTGCTTGGTTACATGAGTGAGGTAACTTACCACGTCCCTGAAGCTCATGGTATTTAAATTCTCTATTAATCTCTGTCACCGATTTATTCTCAGCCCCGTTCACACATAAGTAACATATTTCTAATAAGAGGATTAACTGGACCACTTCTCTTGGTGTGATAACAATTCTAGCGCTTCATCCAAGAAGGCATTGTTGTATTCTCTCATAATAATTGGTTTCAAAAGCTGGCCTCCTTGGCGATGTTTAAATAGCCTTCTACGTTCGTAGGAATGGTCTACTATCTCTAGAGGCAATGCCAGATGTCAGGATGTAACTGGGAGTTTAGTAGTGCTCCAGAAAATAATATCCACCAGAAAGGTCAAAATTAGAGATCAGGAAAAAAACCTTCCAACTGCCCAAGCCAAGCAATAAGGTAAAGAGCAGGAACTGGAAAAGGCAAAGAATCCACTGAGTCCAGTATGCAAGCAATCTAGCAGAACAATAGTGGCGCAACTGGACTCAAAATGGACTCTCCTTTTATAGGGCAAAAGAGGATATGAAGAAATCCAAATAGGGATTTGGCCATCTTGGATTGGGAATAAAAAATGAATGAAAGACAGTAAACAATAACCAGCAGTACATATATGTTGTACCATGAATTTTCAGAATTGCCTACAGATCTAAACAATTTTTTTTAAATTATCATTTATGTGTACAATGCCATGGTACTAATAAAATCTTCCTGCATGCAGCGTTACCAACACTAGCACGCAGAGAGGAATCTTGTCAGAAACCCTAGTGCGGTTCAATGAGCGAAGCATGTGGAGAAAAAACAAGATGGCTGCTTTTGAGGATGCTGCTGCATACTACAGCAGAACTGCTGAAGCGGTGGAAGGCGGGAGCTACAGTTAATGTTATTGACATTTCTAAAGCGCGAACTGCTACCCGAAGGTGTCCTGGCGCTGCTTGAAATCCTACCTGGGTCCAAAGGCGAGAAAGGGGAGATACCACAGAGAATGAGCCTAGCCAGCAAAAAGCCACGTCTTCAAAGCCTTTCTAAAGGCCAGTAGGCTTGGCAAGGCTCTAAGATGCATCGGGAGGCCATTCCATGCCTTAGCAGCCCCAACCACAAAGCTTCTTCCCCCAGTTGGCTTTTTTGCAAAGGTACCGCCACCAGTTTAGCATCTGAAGAGCGTAAACTTCTAGTTGGTGTGTACCATTGAAATTGATTTTTGAGATGGTTGGGCCCAGTTCCATAAAGTGCCTTGTGTACTGTACACAGAGCCTTAAACTGTACCCGTTTTCGCACTGGCAACCAGTGGAGCCTTCTGATTTCTGCTGAAATGGAGGCATGTTTGGGAGTACCAGTCAGCAGTCTGGCTGCTGCGTTCTGCAGGAGTTGCAATTTGTTCATTAGTCCTTCCTGGATGTTGACATATAAACTATTGCAGTAATCCAGTCTGGACATTACTAGAGCCGTGATAATTAACTGATGACTCTCTTTGGGCAGGATTGGCAAGATTTTCTTACAGGCTCTTAGGATGTAGGAGGTGGAAGAGACCACTGCATACACCTGATCCTTGAGGCTAAGTTTGTTGTCTATCCAAACTCCCAAGTTTTTAGCCTTTTTGACAGGAGTGGGAAGGGGACCTAGTGTGTCTGGCCACCATTCCGGGGTCCAAAAGTTGACATCATTACTGAATAAAACCACCTCCGTCTTACTAGAATTCAGTTTGAGGCAGTTTTGGGCCATCCAGTTACCCACTGCTATCATGCAATCATGAAATCTGGATGCTGTTCCCTGCAATTCTCCTGGCCTTAGTGACACCACAATTTGGGTGTCATCTGCATATGATGTCAAATTGAAACCAAATGATTCAATCAATGGGGCCAGAAGCGACACATATATGTTAAAAAGTGTCGGGCTTAATGATGATCCCTGGGGACCCCACAAGGTAGAGAGTATGGTTTGGTAGCAAATTCGCCTAGGGTGACTGTCTGTCGTCTGTCTGACAGAAATGATTTAAGTAGTCTCCACGCCATACCATGTACTCCGATCTCTCGCAGCCGGTCCATCAACAGAGCATGATGGACCGTGTCAAAGGCCGCATGAGAGATCTAACATAATCATGGCTGCTTTTCCTCCCTGATCTATTATGGCCCTGATCTCTTCGGTCGATTTAAGAAGCGCAGTTTCCGTACTATGGCCACTACGAAAGCCGTATTGTGTAGGGTCTAATACCTGGGCTTTTTCCATGAAGGAACTAAGTTGTCCATTCATGATCTTCTCTGCAATTTTTGCGGGAAGAGGGAGTCTGGATATAGGTCTGTAATTGTTCACGTTTTTAGGGTCCAGACTTGGCTTTTTGAGCAGGGGCAATATCGATGCCTCTTTCCATAGTTTGGGAAAGTATCCCTCTGTAAACATGGCATTTATAATAGTGGTCAGAGTGAAAACAACAGGCTCAGCTGCTTGTTTTAAAAATGAGACTGGACATGGGTCGGAGGGGGAGCCCGTTTTGACTTTCAACATAGCATTAGAAATGTCTTTGGTGGTAATTCCGGCAAACTTGATCAACTGAGACCCGGGATTAATTTGCTTTGCGTGTTTGTTTGGGAGTGAAGTACAGTGGGTAGCAGACATTCTAGGTTTATTGACTACTTTACAAAACATCAGAATAGATATGATGGCAGGTAGTCCATGTCTCTTTTGTACATAGTGTTGTATGTAATGAAGACAGCAGGTGAAACAAAATCCATCCAGTGTGAGCTTTTAGAGCTGCAATCAGACTTTGGAAATGTTGGGATTTTATGGTCAGTGACTGCTGGCACGAAGATGGTGTGAACCTCGGTCCACTGCTCATAATTCATCTACGTTACCAATATAATAATAATAAGGACTCCACTCAGAGGAATCAGGTAAGGTGGGTTTGTTCTTTCTCATAGGTCAAGCATCTTTACACATCTGCATCTCTTTACTTTCTGACTGGAGTTTTCCTCACCAAGTCCCAACAGCCATCCGTAGAACCTTTGTTCCTGAACATTCTATGCACAGAAACAGGGAGAAGTTTCTTGGCAAGGAAAGGACGAGAAGGGGAAGCGTCAAAGAAGAGAAGGAGGGAAACAGGCAGGGAAGAGAGTATGAAAAAAGAGTAATACAACAATGACCATCACCGCACAATTGGCAGCCTCCTTAGGCAGAGCGGCAAGTGTTGGAACCCTCCTTGTTGGAAGTCAAGGCCACTGAAATTATGCAATAGGGGAAAACCAAATTATAAAACAGGGTTGACTAAATTATATGGCAAGAAAAGATAAATTATGTGGCATATTGTTGCAAGTCAAGTCAAGTTTATTATGATATGGAACTTCTACGGAGGTCCACAAAAATACACACTACAGGTTAAACCAGAAATACTTTACATTCAATAAATAATTTTTCCTTTGTACAAGGCTGCCTCTTAAAAAACTATTATCATACATACTGTGCGAAGTGCAAGGGGTGATGATACAGTCGTATGAAACAGCAAAGTGCAAAATATACATACAAGAGAAAACAAACAAGCATTGGCATAGCCAATAGGTCTCGCCTTTGGGACCTTATAAGTGTTTAGCCATGCAACAGTTGATGCTGTTGTACCAATGATATTGTGCTGCATAACTAAATACTTATAAGGTCCCTAAGGCGAGAACTATTGGCTATGCCAATGCTTGTTGTGTTTAGGGACCCTGGATCAAAGTCTGTGGGAGGATGGCTCCTTTCTGAGCCTAAACTCTTGTTTCTCTCTTGTTTCTCTCTAGGGCATGGGGCATGGAGCTCTCTGGAGTACAGCAGGGATTTGGGGTAAAAGCTCACTTGTAGGAGCTTAATTTGTAAAAGAAAGAGTGCCGGTGCCCGGAGCTCTGCTCAGAAGACTGCGGCCCGCGCTTGTAGTATCCGCTCGCTGGATACCAAGTTTGGTAGCCCTGATTCCACCTGATGCCTCATTTACCCCTACCATACGCTCCCTGCCCATTATCTCACTCTTGCAGGTTCCGGCTTTCTGTCTTTGTGGTGGCTGTTCCGTCTTTCCCTCCTCCTGTCTTTCCTGTTTGTGTGTCTTTCTCTCTCTTGCACTCAGTCAATGTCTGATGCGGAAAAATAAGTGCCAGTGGTCCCCACCAGCAACCACCATCTCAAATTAAGCACTGGATATTTATAAATCCAAATGGCTGAGGTTTTGCTTCTGCCCGCTAGATAAAATAATTAGACCTTTGCTTTGTAAAATTAACACGTGTTCATTGTAATATGTGATACAGGACTAGGCCCTACATGCGGGGGAGAGCTGAAAGAATGCACTCATATCAATGCGGTA
Source organism: Calotriton arnoldi (assembly GCA_963921515.1). Classification (NCBI taxonomy): domain Eukaryota; kingdom Metazoa; phylum Chordata; class Amphibia; order Caudata; family Salamandridae; genus Calotriton; species Calotriton arnoldi. The sequence continues at coordinate 743,759 of CAWUFW010007255.1, forward strand.
CCTTGAAATGAAGTTTCCCTTTTCCAGACTTCACCGCTGATGCTCCAAATTTGGGATGTATTGACTGGGCTTTGAAATCAGAATATCAGCGATAAGTGTTATTAATACGTAGCCTTGCCTGACTCGGAGAAGTAACTCTCATTGTGGAACACGGTCAGCCACATTTGATGTGACGGGTGAGGGAACCAGTGGGGATCATCAGGTCTCCTGGGTTTCTCCTCATTGGGTTTGTTCCAAAATGGCCGTAGGAGACACTGCATTATGAAGTGATTTTTAAGACCATATATGTTCTATTTCCTAGTCCGTTTATAAACCCATGATACATGCGCTGGTGTTGTCATCACAAGTAGTACATACCGTATTACAAGTCACTGTTTCTCGCCGTCATAGAAAGTTCAGAGTTGTATAAACCAACATACAATTAAGGTTGCCTGATTGAGTTAATTACTTTTTATTCATACTCTGTACAACAGGGACTAGGTGCGCTCAGGGATGAAAGATGAGTTTTAAATCCACCCATTTCTTCTTTCAACCGGCTTCGGCCTATTAAAGAGCTTCCTTCCGTCTCAGGCATTAGTTTTGTAAACAAAATTTGGTTAAAATGACATTCTTATACTCTGCAGAAGGTGAGTTTCTTCTCTCTTTTCGTGACTTCCTCAATAGCAGTGGAGAATGTTTTCCTTATTACAGTTCTAGACGCTAGCATCAAACCCCATTCATTGCATGCACCGGTCGGAAGGGTGCTGTGGAGCTGCCCTCGGTGTCCAGTAGGCCCTTGCAAAACATCATTTTTGTTTCACCTCCCCCTCTCGGGAGCAGTTTTAAAACCTTTATACTCTCGGATGTCCAGGGTATCGAGTCTCATTATATTGTATGTCTCCGGAGCATTTTTTATTTTATTTTAAATGTTTAGTTTTCTTAATATAAACTCTTTATATGTAAGAAATATAAACACGCGCCATAAAATCTTAACAGCTTAATACGTAACATGTTATTTAATTACATACTAGGAACTCCCACGTTCGGTGAGGTGAAGCGCGCGTGACTGAGTGCGCACAGGGAGGCAGGGGAGAAAAGCAGGCTGCCTAAGAAAGGAATAACTTAAATACGGTGCCGAAGGGGTGAGAGAAGGGAGGCCGAACGTGGCAGGGCAGACGGATTATGGATGTACTATCAGTCCTTCTTCTAATACAGCCCGCATTAATCAAACATAATTGTAGGGGAGGCAATATGGGGAGAGGGGATGGATTCGGCTTTTTGAAAATAACATTCATTGCTGGTCCCAGCATTTGTCCTGTCTCAAACTCTTACTCATTTCTGTGATTCATTCTTCAGTGATAAGTACGACAGTGCTATATGCATTTGCGGTTCCCAAAACATGTGACTGAAGAATACAGAGTGAAAAGCATGAAGAGACCTTTGAAGATGTCGGCCATGCATCTTGAGTCACAATAGAGCGCATGGTCATAGTGATTGAGACATGTTCCTGTTTGGCCTCTGCGTCCTCTACCAGCACAAAGAGGTAAAATATTAACATTCGAGTGCATAGTGACTGTTGTTTTGTCTCTGTGCTCGTGACCATGTTTGAAACTACCCACTATCACGTGATTTTGGACGGTTCCCTTACTTCACAGATTTAAAAACAATAATCTGGGTTTATACTACAATAAATTGTTGTACATTTTCGTACTCGGGCAAGATTCAGTTCGTGACCTGGAGCATTACTGGGAAAATTAGTTTCAATCCTGACATTTTGAGGTCAAAATTGATAATTGAACAATTGCTTGTTTATTTAAAATGAAAAACACCCGCTAATAAATGACTACAAATTGCACATTGCAGTGAACAGAGCATGTTTTTTAAATACTGCTTATTGTCGCTAAACTTTAAAAAGTCTTTTAGACGTTACGTCCCTTCCACCTAGCGTGAATCTGAAAAAAAGGTTACAACAGTAGTAACAGCTCTCAAACATCCGTAAGGATAGACTGCACGTTTAACCTTTTTAATGTGTATACATAGGAGGTGTTAAACAAGCAAAAGCGCGCCTGGCGCGGCAGCAGGGGGGAGGGGGGCCTGCCGATTCCCTTGCGGGAGCCAGCGGCGATAATTGATCCCATATGGCGCTGCCGCTCGCTCCCGCAAGGCAATCGCCACACGTGCACGCGTTGCCATTGAAGGCAATGGAACGCGTGCACGTTTTTGGGGAAAAAAGGGAACCGATGGCTAAAGGTCTCCTCCTATGCAGCACATGCGCGCTGCGTAGGCGAGACCTAAAAAATCAAAGCATTCCTATGGAGCAAGAGGAAAAATATTAGAACACATATACAGTCAAATAACCAAGCATCACAATATTACAACATACGAAATAGAATTAAAATTACCTAATAAACAGCCAAGAAAGTTTTAAAAAATTGATAAATCCTATAACAGACCATTTCATTTGGTGAGGACAAGACAAATAAACGGCCCTCATGGGCGGAATGAATGTTAAATTCGATAAATAATGGTCTTAAAGAAATGTGCCTAGCCTTTTGTAGCTCCGGACACACAAATAGCACATGATTAAAATCTTGAACTTGTAAACAGCACATTTCACAAATTCTCTCCTCTTTCGGTATTTTATCCCAAATGCCAGTAACGTCTCTTAGGGGCAACAATTGGAGTCTCAATAAGAGTATCAACCTTCTAATCCCGTGAGGTAGGTTCCAAGTTAATCTATTGTTGTATATTTTGTAGCAGTATTACTTTATTATTTTGCCATTTTTACAAATGTTAACACTGTGTGGGCAAAGGTTTTACCTCATAAGTATCGTTAACTCCTAAATACAGGTCTTGACAACTGAAAGATGATTAGTTAACCTTTTCAAAGGGCCTGTCACTGCAGGGCAAGACGCAGCATTTTCAGTAACTTTTGATGCATTTTAGCTAGAAACAAGTAGTTTCTGGTTGAAATATGCTAATTATGCTGGATTATGTAGGAAATGCAGTAATTCTATTGCAAAAAATAAAACCCAACACATTGGGAACTCCAAAGTCTAACTTGTGTTTAATGCAAAATCTCAAACAGCACAACAAAATAATTAGGCCAATTGCCATTTCAACTGTCAAGAGCTCTTTCGAGAAAAGGGTCAGTTGACGCATAATGCTAAATTCACTAAATTTGGGACAGTTATAGAGGTTTTCTCTCAACACAAGTCAATTGAACCTAATCACGTGTCACAAAATTGTTACTTTCAGCTAAAATGTATCTAATGAAGAAGTGGCAGGAGAGAGCACAAGAAGTCCTTGTGGAGAAGATATTATTCATGAAACAATACTGAGCTCCAGATTCTCCCAGAGTCCCACTTCCAGTGACCAGGACTGAAAGTGAGGTTATTCTTTGCAGAAATGTGCAAATGTACAAGTTTAAATAACAAGTCTTCTGGGCCTACCAGAGCCATGACATTTAACAAGCATATTTGAGGCTAATTCATACTTCAAACCGGTAGTAAACGACATCCATATTTGTTTATAAAATATATCGCTACATAGTTTGTCATACACATTTATAAATCAATAACACTGTAACACATGCGAAATTGCATAATTCCAGTGTCCCTGCATAGAGTATAGCATTCTGTTTTTCTCAGCTGGAGGCAGGGTTTTGAAGTGATATGTTGTCAGACATTGAATTCCACTCATATCCCGTCATTAGTAAGAGAAAGCTCTAAATCGGTTTTGGTCTCCAGTTTGTATGTGCCTCCCGGATGTGGGTGCATGTGGATGTACAAGATAGTACAAAAGTCTTATTGTTTTAGTTCAGTGGCCCAGGTGTTCTCCAGAGTTCACCTAAATGGCATGCGCTTTTTGTCAGCTGGGTTAGAATGCTGGAAGTACTTAGTATAAGTGACCGGTCATCGCTCAAGGACTCCAGAGCTATTTCGCTGTATCTCAAAGAAGCTATTCACAGTCTGCATGGCCCTTGCTTTGAGACATCATCACGGCCAGATTCAACATAGAAACTCCACATAGCAAACACAGATGTACATGTTTCTCTTATTCCATCCAGTCCGTGGTTCTTTCTCAACTTGGGTTATACATACTTGTTTACCGAAGCAGACCTATGTAAAAAAAACTCGGTGAAATTCCGAAATACATCTTTGACAGATGCTACAACACTGCATTGGCTGTTTTCCGTTGCTTTCCTGGTCACTTACTTGAAAACTTTCGCAGGCTCTACCAGTAACCTAGGTACTTCTTCGTGCAGGTTAGGTTCAGTACTGTAACCCTACTTGTTTGTCAGGAACAAATGCCTGGATTATCCCACATTGGAGGCCTTAGGACAATGCACAGAGTGACACACATGGCAAGATCTTTAAGTATGATATGAAAACAAAAAGAGTGTGCTGTCCGGGGAATGGTGTAAATGTGCTAAAAGTAGCACTCTGAATCAATGTACACAACAGTGTAAGATTAGACAAATAAGGAAGGAAAATGTTGACTATAACAAAAAATGTCAATAAAAAAGTGTAGGCATTCAACGCTAGGGCGAAGTGTGATAGAGCAGCTAAACCCGGATACAGCCTGCGGATGAACGTGTCACCCAATGAAAAAAAAGTTCTTGTCTACGGATGTGTAAATGAGGTAAATAAAATGGCTGTCAAGGATCAAATGGTGACTCCGGTGGCATTAATAACCTATCTGTTTGCATTAGTGTAGGGCGACCTAGCTATTGCCTTCTGGACGTCGTCAGCACCGAGGAACTCTGCTGAGTAGCTGAGCGCTTTAAAACCTGCCCATACATGCCAAAAGAACCGAATGAGCAAAACGGCAAAACATTGCTTTATTTTAGCTGTCTCCCGCCTGAAATTGACTCTGCTTCTATAGAAGTCATGGGGGAAAATACATTCTCTCGATTTTTTTCTCAAAATCTCCCACTTACCTGTTCCAAAATGTTGGCATGTATGCCTATCATTCATTCCTTCCTTCATTTATCCATTCATTCTGGAATTCTCCTGGTTCATCAGTACTGTTTTGACTTTTTCATCACGCCTCTACTCTAGGTGCCTGAGTGGCACCAAGAGTTTGGAGTATTTTACTGACAGCACAGCAGCAGGTTTGCCTAAGCGGCCATGCTGTTGTCCTCCATGTACATAAAACATGCCACAGAAAACGTTTCAAGGCGTCCCAAACCGTGAGTAAACTTGCAAAGCAGAAGGGTCATCCTAAAGAAAACCCAGTCCAAGTTGATTGATAGTGGATGGGTTTTTTAATAGAGCATCCCCATCGCCTCCATGTTACATTTTAGCAACGTAATAAATATATCACCCAAGTGCTTACTAATTAAACATTCCTTTCCTCGGGGAGACAATAAAACTCTATACATTACATTGATTAATGGCCTTGGAATCGCACTTGTTGAATGCACTCTGTTTATCTCAGCAAATGTCTGTTGTGAACAGCTTTGCAATAAGAAAGTATACAAAGCAGAAACAAACGCAGATTCTGCTGCGTAATTCTCTCTTGAAATGCTCGCCCTTGTACTCTTGGCACAGTTGACCGGCATTGGCCATGTGGTCTCTCCCCATTTTCCTACAGAGTGTGACGACAAGACCACTGTCCCACAAAGGTCCCGGGTTCAGAGCAATTCTTGTGAACTCGTGTAAGTTGGCCATTTTTATTCTTGAGGTGTACACACGGATGCATTGTAGATTGGGCACCTAGGATTGAACCGGAGTATGAGGAGGTGGTGTGTTTATTGAAATTTATCTGTAGCAGCACGATAGAATCCGGTGTATGTCACTGTCACAGGGATGTGATGGTGATAAAGGGTGTGCTCACAGGGTGTGGATTACTGTTTGAATATATGAACGAAGGCTGGTTTTTATGATATACTGCAGTTGAATCAATTGGAGTGAGTTTTAGATATTTTTTAAAGGAACAAGAACTGGGGCGGCGGAACTTTAATTACACGTTAATATTCTTCCACAGAAAAAGGATTCCTCTCGGAAATGATCCCAGAGGTAAGCAATAGTGGACATTGCTCGTCTGAGTAATTAAGGTAATACACCCAACTAGGGTTTGAGACTACATAACGAGGGACCAACACGCTGATGAATGCCAGAGCGATCCAGTTGGGCGCATAGAATTGGCAGAAACATGTTGGTATTTGCAGCAGGGGTATAGGGGCTTTTACCTCCCCTGAATACCCCAATATCCTAGTTTTAATCCTACCAAGGGGCGAAAGGAATAAAGAATGATTACGGTTGCCCGTTAGGTAGTTTTAACTGTACGTGTCTGCACCTTTTGGTCCCTTTTCAAGGGAATATTCTTTCCTTTGTTTGTCATTGTCGTGTGTGTTCTTTTATACATACTGTACCCTCACCACTAGTCTTCATTCACACAAAATATTATTTGCGCTCCACTCAGTGTGTTGGTCTGCACGTGGGTGTTAGATACGGCCCTATGATGAAGCATGACACTGCAAAGTGTGTGAGGGCAGTATTAAGACATTTTTTGTCTTTCCCTGTTTCTTGTTGTCCTTGTGATATCGACTAGTGGTCGGTGTATTTAGGAGGGTTCGTGGAGTTCAGTACCTCCTTCATTTTCGTTTTGTTTAGTACTTCTCTGTTGTGTGAGATTACAGTTGACCGGCAGCCCTGCATTGGATCACATTGACCTGCTGTTGGTAAGGTGCTCCTGTGTTAGTAGAAAGGTATAAGCTTCAGTCCAAAGTGCAGAATAATATATTAGTATATATTTGTAATCATGAAATGCCACAAATATCTAGTGCCTTCGTGTTAGACCTGGCATCTTTGGTGTGATTTCCTCTGTCTTTTTTTTGGTTATGGCCTCCTGTTCTTGACTGTGTGCTGCATTTAGTGTTTGCTGGTTTTAGGACTCTGGGTACTTTACCACTGCTGACCAGTGCTAAAGTGCAAGTGTTCCCTGTGTAAATTGTATTGGTGTTTGGTTTATCCATGATTGGCATATCTGATTTACTAGTAAGTCCCTAGTAAAGTGCACCAGGTGTGCACAGGGCCTGTAAAACAAATGCTACTAGTGGGCCTGCAGCACTGATTGTGCCACCCACATGAGTAGCCCTGCAAACATGCCTCAGACCTTCCAGAGCCATATTTATACTGAATGTATCATGTTTTCTTTGAAGTGATTATTCACCTTATCTACATGTCTTGTAAATAGAAGATCATCTAAAGATCATGTACAATTCTATTCCTTATGAACATTGTTATGATGTACACTGTAATTGATAGAGTGTCTATATAAAAATTGATTTGTCCTTTTTATTACATAACTGAACTTGGAGAGAATCACGTTCTTTCCCCTTTCTTTCCCCTTTTTTTATTGTACAGATATCCTAGGCAATTTATAAATACAAAGTATAACAATAAATATTTTTGATACCCTTTACAGAGTTTGCATGTCTTGATATATATTATTCATGTTTATAATCTATGTTGTTATTCCTAATTTGTGATACTTACATTTGAACATGCCTCAGACCTGCCACTGCAGTGTCTGTGTGTGCGGTTTTAAACTGCAATGTCAACCTGTCAACCTGGCAAGTGCCATGTGAGTCATCCCTAAGGTAAGCCCAAGTCAGCCCCAAGGGCAGGGTGCGGTGTATTTAAAAGGCAGGACATGTACTGTTGTGTTTTGCATGTCCTAATAGTGAAATACAGCTAATTTCGTTTTTCACTATTGCAGTGACTATCTCTCCCATAGGGTAAGATGGGGATGGCCTTGAAATATATTTTAAGTGTAATTTTCCATTGGGAATAGATAGAGATTTGGAGTTTGGGGTCTCTGAACTCACAATTTAAAAGTTCATCTTTTGGTGGAGTTGGTTTTTAAATTGCGTGTTTGAAAATACCACTTTTAGAAAGTAGGCATTTTCTTGCATAACCATTCTGTGCCTCTACCTGTCTGTAGAATTATCTGGGTTTGGATGACAGTTGAGGTCTTGTGGATTCACTCTAAACAGTCACACAAAGGGAGCTGAGGTGTGCCTTGCATATCCTGATGGGCCATCACCAGACTGATGGGCCTTACTGAGCTGGAGTGGTGGAAAGCGTTGTCACTGACACCTGAATAGGGCTGTGCCTGTCCTCACACAAAGCTGTTTCCACCCCCCTGTAGTGTGTCTGGAGCCAGGTCAGGGAAAGGCAGGGTCTTGTACACTACAAAGACTTTCCTTTGAAGTTTGCCTACTTCAAAGGAAGAAAGGGGTATAAGTATTGGACCTCTGACCCTCTCAAATCAGAATACTTCTGGACTAAAGGACATCCTGCTAGGAAGAAGAGCAGGATGCTGTAGGAGGGACTGGCACTCTGCCTGTTGCTTTGTTGTGCTGGCCTGCTGCTTGCTGTTTCTGTCCTGGGAGTGTAAGGACTGGACTTTGCTTTCTGAATCCTGTTTTTCAAGGTTCTCCAAGGGCTTGTGCATGCTTGCCTCCTGTTAAGAAGTCTCAGGGCCATCAAAGACTTCAACTACCAGTGCCTGGGCTCTCTTCTGCTGAGAGCCCTGACTTACCAAGTGGTACCAGTTCCTGGGCCCTTGGAGGTAGAATCTGGTGATCTGGTGAGAAAATCCACGCATCGACTCTCAGCACCCATTTTCTCGATGCAGCACCACCGTGTGGCTGAAGAATAGATGCATTGCCTGCTCTGTGGCTGAAAAATCATCGCAGCCCAAGCCCCGAGCACCTTGTCACTAACGCATGTGGCACCCGCTCTGACTCCGATGCAGCACCTGCTTTGTGGCTGAAGAATCGACGCATAGCAGTTGTGAAATCGACATAGCGCCCCCTTCGACGCTGCTGCATCAACCTAGCACATCTGCATTTTCGACGCATCGTACTTCAACGCCGTCTCTTCATCGCCGTCGCCCAACTGTAAGGAACCGAGGCCGCGTGTCCAGAGATCAATGCATCGGCACCTCCCCTTCCAGCAAGGAACCGATGCATCAACTCACCTGACAGTAAGGAACCGATGCATCACCTCCCCTGCGTAGCAGTATGGAACCAATGCATCACCTCCACTGGCAGTAAGGAACCGATGCATCACCTCCCCCAGTCTCCCACCGCACCCTAATATGCAGACTCTACGACGCAGGAATCCAGGACAAGGCCCTCGACTGGATCTGCTCCTTCCTCTCCGGCAGGACACAGCGGGTCAGACTCCCCCCTTTCCTCTCGGACCCCACACCTACCACCTGTGGAGTCCCCCAGGGCTCCTCCCTCAGCCCGACGCTCTTCAACGTCTACATGGCTCCACTCGCCCCCATCGTCCGAACCTACGGACTCAACATCGTGTCATACGCAGACGACACCCAACTCATCCTCTCCCTATCCAACGAGCCCAACACCGCCAGACGCAACTTTCGAGAAGGCATGGAAGCCGTCGCCAAATGGATGAAAAACAGCTGCCTACAACTAAACACCAACAAAACAGAAGTACTCATCATGGGCCCAAACCGAGATGCCTGGAGCGACACCTAGAGCCCCCCCGCCCTCGGAAACCCGCCAACCCCCACGTACCACGCATGCAACCTGGGAATCATCCTGGACTCCGAGCTCAAAATGGACCGCCAGATCAACTCCGTCTTGTCTTCCTGCTTCCACACCCTCCGCCTCCTTCGTAAGACCTTCAAATGGATCCCCTCGAACACCAAAAGACCGTCACTCACGCCCTGGTCACCAGCAGACTCGACTACGGCAACGCACTGTACGCCGGAATAAACAAAAACCTCACCCGCAAGCTACTGAACATCCAGAATGCCGCTGCAAGACTGGTCCTCAACCTGCCAAAACACTGCCACATCTCCCAGCACCTGCGCACACTCCACTGGCTCCCCGTCGAGGCGAGAATCACCTTCAAGATGCTCACCCCCGCACACAAGGCCCTCCACGGCACCGGACCAGCATACCTGAACAGCCGACTCAAATTCCACGCACCCCAAAGGACCCTACGATCAGCCCAGCTCTCCTACGCCGTGGTCCCCCGCACCAGAAAGACCAGATCGGGAGGCCGCTCCTTCTCCTTCCTCGCAGCCAAAGCATGGAACGTCCTTCCGCTCCACCTCAGACAGACAACATCGCTCCCCATCTTTGCAAGAAACCTCAAAACCTGGCTCTTCGACAGACCCCCTCCTTGATGGAATGGAACCTGCACCCCCTCCCCCCCACCCCTAGCGCCTTGAGACCCTTACGGGTGAGTAGTCGCGCTTTAACAAACCCCTGATTGATCGATTGGGAGTAAGGAACCGACGCATCGCTTTGCTTTTCCGGTGCTCACCTTCCCTGCCCCTGTTTAGTCTTTGTATTTTTTATGCATCCAAGGTACTTTGTGCTAACAGAAATGCATCCATAGATTTCTATGAACTACATTTGCTTAACCTTTTGGAAAGTGATATCTTTACTTTTGTATGTTGGATTTTTGTCATTTTGATCTTGTTTAATTCAGATAAATATTGGCTATTTTTCTACATTGGTGTGGACTCATTTTGTAGTGTTTTCACTGTTACTGTGTGTGTATGTACAAATGCTTTACACATTGCCTCTGAGATAAGCCTGACTGCTCGTGCCAAACTACCAAGGGGGTGAGCACAGGTTATCCTAGCTATGTGACTCCCTAACCCTGACTAGAGTGAGTGGCCCTACTTGGACAGGGTGCAAGCCACTGCCAACTAATGGCCCCATTTCTAAAACTTCTCAAATCTACACGTCAGAGGTGACCAGAAATATCTTCCGTCTTCTTCAGAAGTACTAGTTCTCCATGTGAAACCACAAGAAATCCAAGCTGCATTTAATTCCATATTTGCAGAAAAATTCCCAAATCTTGCAGTACATCCAAGGTTCTGATTTTTATATAATTTTGTTTGCATATGAATGTTCACCAGGTAATACAGCTAGGCCTGAACTTTGGGGATCTAAAACTTTAAGAAATGGGGACAGGGCTAACACTTCAAGCAATGGAGCGAAGTTATACTCAGAGCCAATATGAGAAATGGTGTAGCAATTGAGCAAAACCAAAACATTTATGACAAACGTGTGTTTGTGAATTTGATGCTTTCTAGGCTATAGACAGTTGTCTTTGAAAAGGGGTATGAAGGGCAACGACAACTAAAATGCAGCTTCCATAGATTTCAATATAAAGCATATTAGACCTGTTTTTTGCATAATTAATTCAAGGCAAAGATATTTTTTCCAATAGGCCCACAATTTCTTCCGTGGTAGGACAATGTCAGACAATGTCATCATGAAATATTTATCATTGCAGATGCAGGAAGACGCACTGGCCTCGTCCCACTGTTGTTGTCCAAAGGTAAGTTTTTAATCTACTCATCAAGACACTGCAATATATATGTTCACCAAATCACCCAAAACACTATCTGTGGAATTAAAAAAAAACTATATGCATTGCACAGTTCAGCAGGTCCCACAGCACACAAAAATACTTTGCTGGAGCCAACAATGTCCTGACATGAGGAAGCAGAAAGACTGAAAAGGCAAGGTCATTAATTTAAATCTCAGTTACAACCTGTCATAATGCAACATGCCTTAAATTCATTTTCTGTTGAAATAGCCTGTTATGAGTGTCTTCAAAGTACCGAGAAAGCAAAGCCACTATTAACATTAAGGTTCCAATGTCATACACATTTTTAGAATGTTCTCTTGGAATGCACAATCATTTTCATGTTGTTTCTGCTATATCTCTGTCTCTCAATTCGATTCTATTGGAATCGTGGCTCTTGTTGTAGATGCAGGGTACCCCTACTGTGTATTTGTAGATGAGTTGGGAAGTACAAACAGGGCCTGTCATCCCTGCTGATCTTTTCCATTCCTTCTTACAAAGACCCTATGTGGGAAAGTACACAAAATGCAGGCTCAAATCACTGCTTACATTTTGCACCTGCCTCAGGTCGGGGGTTGGAATGGTACTAGTTCCGTTACAGGAGCATTTATCAGGCCATACTGAATTATGTTGCTGTGCCTAGGATATGACCACAGCCAAAGCTAATGAGTCACCATATTGAATGAGAGTGTGGTAGGACTTTGCTGCCACAATTGGAATTAAAGAATAGATCTCTTGGGCCCCTTTACATGATGCTCAACCATGTTATCTTCTATTTCCCCTCCACAATGGACAGGAGGAGCATCGACTGACGCCTGTCATATGTGAGACAAGCTAGTGGATAAATGATCCTGGACCTGGCTGCTACTGAACTTCCTGCTGCCGGTAGAGACCACTGGATGTTGTGCAGCCATCTTCTTTCACCAGGTGTTGGCCGATCAGTCCATGGCACTGGCTTCGTGCATTCCACAGGTGGCTGATAGCAAAATGCGTTTGAGACAGGGGTCAGTTGCAGATTTCATGTTCTGGTGTGGAAGGATAGGCTGGTTTGGGGATCCCACTTTCTTCGCACTTTGGGCACTTCCTCTGCCATTCATTGCCCTGCTTCTGGGCCTGCCCTGTCCCTTGTTTTTTTCTACTTGTTCAAAGCTGTACTTTCCAGTGACTGCCAACAATTTGCAACTATTCCATGCAGCTAGTGAGGCATGAGGTGTCATCTTTGCATTGATCAGAGAGGCACACCTTCTAGGATTCATCACCTCCACTTTTAAACCACTATACAAGGGAAGTACTCTGAGAAGCACTGGAACCTACTGAAGCAAGGAAGGGCAGATCCCAACATGGATGAATCCATGGCTAGAGTGAAGGGACACTCTGGACCTGTACTGACTTGGACTCTGTAGGGCCTGTGTCTCCAGGGCCCATAGCACTGACCTCGCAATTCCCTAAGGGGGAGATAGAGGGTGGACTTGCTGGGGAATTTGGAGGAAAGGGTTCCCTGGCTCTTGTCTGGACCAAGTCTGGCTGGAGCTGCCCTAGGTGAGACTTCCTAGACTATTGCAAGACAGACAGATGCCTGCAAGTGACTAGAAGGCAGTGGGACCTCAAGGATGCAGGCAAACGGTGACGTCTGCCTTGAGGGCCACAGAGTGCTGCAACTGGAGGCCCTTGGCCAGGGGGCCTGTGAGGAGCTGGAAGCAGGTAGGAAGGTCCCCGAACTCTCTCTCTTCAGCAGGAGAGCTCAGTTAAAATAATATGCTTCAGATGATTTACGAAACTGCAGCAGACAGGAGTCCTGAAATAATTATTGGTGGTTGAGGATGGCCTCAGGAAGAAATGCCACGTCTCCCATATAAATATGCCCAAGAGGTCAAGAGAAACCATCTGTTGTGGTGTCCCCTCATTTAGAAACTTGCTAGGCACGTCCCTAGTGCAGTCGGGCCAAACAAATCTTTCCCACAAGTAACGGTTCACTATTTATTCTCCTGGAAAGGGACAGCCCCAGGGGGAAGGAGAGAGAAAGAATGCATGGCATACCTCTGTTCACCTCTACAACTCTGCCCGGTAGGGCCAGTGCCCTAGGGGTCTAATTATTGTGATCAGTTGCACTGCTAATTGGCACCTGGTGAAACCAACGACTGACGAACTGTGGTTCGGGGAGCGCCTGATCCTGGGAAAGCATGCACAGGAGTGAGAAAGCAGAAGACACTGCATGGGCATATTTACTAGCCCCTATCACCACAGAAACATCACTTTTAACGACGTTCCTGTGGCGATAGGGGCTTCGCCTTATTTACAAGGATTGTTAAGCCACTTAATGCGCCTTGTAAATAAGGCACCCTTTCACACTATACTTAGCTTGAAAGGGGTGGGCAATGGGTGTTGCGGTGGGCTTTCTGCCGCAACACCCATTGATTTTGATGCTGCCCCCTATTTACAAGGGTGGAGTAAATAGGAGGCAGCGCCAACATTAAGACCAGGGAAAACATGGTCTTAACGTGGCAAAACGAGGAGAAATGCATTATTTCTCCTCATTTTTGCTGTTTCTATGTGTGCTGCATCGTGCAGCACACATAGAAACAGCAAAACTCCATGAATGATTATTTATGTGTAGGAAGGTGTTCCTTCTTGCACATAAACAATCATTACAAAAATGACGATTTGCAACTTCTTTGTGTGCTGCACAATGCAGCAGACATAGGAGTTACAAATCGCCATTTGTGATTGTTTATGTGCAGGAAGGGACACCTTCCTGCTCATAAACAATCATTCCCTCAACGCAGGCAACCTTGCACTATGGTGCAACGGTGCCTGCTTTGGCACTAGGCAGCTTAATTTAGCACCAGTGCTAGGGAAAATGCAGGGTTGTGCCGTATCTTTGTAAATACGGCTCATCTCTGAATGGTGTAGCGTGGCGTTAGCATTTTGTGCTTAACGGCACCCTCCGCCATTCCCTTGTAAATATGCCCCAGCAGTTTCTTCTGCTGTGTTCGCGCAAGCAGGCTTAAGAAGGCAAGCAGCCGGCTCCCCTGCTGGCACAAAAGATGTGTCCCCAAGCGGGGTGGGGAGCTGGGCTGACCACATGGGCTCGGGCTCCCGTGTGAGCCAAAAAGAAAGTACATGAGTGCGCTATACCCTTTTTGCAAGAAAGCTCATTTGTGACAAAAAAAAAAGCAAATAGAAAAGCTGAGCAGCAGCGGCAACATACAAAGGGAGCGCTGTGGCTATCTCAGCTGAGCAAAAGATCACCCCATAACACCGAGCGGGGTTGTGTGGGGGTTGGGGGGGGGGGGTGTGGAGATAGATTTACATACTTTGTGTTCAGTGCCTCGGGAGGGCTAGTGCACAGTGAAATGAGTTGATCTGTGCTGGGGGTCACGCAGCTGCAGTGGTGGGCCATCAACACCACCACAAGAGCATTATTTCAAGTTTGCGGCTCAACCATAAGTCTTTTTGGGTGTGAAAAGAGTGACCCAGAAGAGTTGTCATCATTTTACAGGTATTTTTGAGATGGAGTCAAATGGCTATGGGATTTATTTCAAGTTAGGTTAAGGGTAGAAAAAACACATACAGTGAATTAGATTGAACGGTCAAAATGTCATTTATATGCACATGGTTGGCATTAAATCTTTGCATTTGTTGTTTAATATCTTGTGGAACTGTACCATCATACAGTGTTTTACTATTGATTGCACTGTGTTGTTTTTTAAGGGTTTTGCTTTCAATTATTTTGGAGACACTTTGATAAAGCCAGAAGGCCTGACCTTTATTAAATGCCTTGTGTTGGGCATATAGGGGAGGTATTGTATTTTTAGAGTACAGAACATGCTAGTGCATAGATTGTTTGAAGTGCTTCCAGCACAGAGGGCCCAGGGTACACTTAGGGGGGTTACATGAGCTGAGAGACCTTTCTTTAGCATGTGCCCAATTTTGGTTGTTGTGAGGCTGTTTAGGAGGTGTCGCCGTAGGCATTTCCACCTGCCATTCTGTATATATTGGTTCATTTATGGGTAGTATTTGGCAGTGTAAGTAATAAAGTACTTTTCTTTTTTTATATAAGAATAAGCACTGAATGGAAAGCAACATATTGAGTGTTATGTGTTGCATTTCTAAGTTCTGAACCCACAGCATCTCCCCTGAGTAAGCCTTGGACTACTCGGCCTCACTACTCGGAAAGTCAAAAGTCAAGTGCTAAAAAAGGGTACTTGATGATTATTATTATTATTTTCATCATTATTATAACATTTACGTCTGCCCTTTGGTGGATGTTGTGGAAAGTTGTGGCCTGACCCCTTTTTATTATGCAGATGACACACAGATCATCTTTACTTTGTCATCTGCACAGAATCATGGACCGTCTGATCTTAACCTGAGCTTGAGCCGTATCTCCTTATGGATGAACAAAAAACTCGCTCAAGCTCAATGGTGATAAAGTGGAGGTCATGATTCTGGGCAAGAACTTTCATCTCTGGGGTCTGCAATATGAGCCAGAATCTCTAGGGGCCTTGCCTACTCCCTCCCCTAAGGTTAAAAATCTGGGCTTCCTTTTGAATGATAATTTATCCATGAAGCCTCAGGTGGCTAAGGTGACAGCCACTTGTTTTGCAGCGCTCAAATAGTTAAAGAGGATCATCAGAATGATTCCTTCATCTGCCCAAAATACTGTGATTCAGGCCCTAATCTTATCTAGACTAGATTATGGCAATGGATTATGTCTGCAAAGCGATAAAACAACAATTCATTGGTTGCAGATAATTCAGAACGCTGCCACCAGGCTTCTGTACCAGCTTCCAAAATTGGCCTCCGTTTCCCCTCTTCTCTGCGAGCTACATTGGCTTACGATTTCGAATTGTATTACATTCAAAGCTTTATGCTACATGTTCAAGGCTAAAGCTGGATTAGGACCATGCTATATTCAGGATTTGGTGCTGCCTTATCAGCCCACTCGATCATTGAGATCATTCTACCAAGCCTTGTTTGTTGTGCCTAGCTTCCGTTTGTTTCGTATGAAAGGGAACTCCTTTGCATATTTGGGCCCGAAATTACGGAATTCCTTCCCAGAGTCATTGATAAACTGTACGTCACTACTTGCTTTCCGCAAAGACCAGAAGAACTGACTTTTTTAATGTGATTGTACCTAGATACCCCTTCCTTTTGCTTTGCACCGGGAAACCTTTTGGGGTAGCTGTGTGCATTATAAATTTATTTTATTAATAATAATAATCATGATAATACTTGATTCCCAGTTGGTAGTTCCGCAGAGTGAGGGACCCAGGACATCACTGGTGAAAGACCCCAGTTGTTACAGGTGAGGATTAATACCCCCTCTCTCTCTGTGAGCCAGATTCCTTACAGGAACTTCTATCAGCCAAGGCTACTTCACACTCACTTTTATAACTATAGCTGGGGTGGTGAATGATCTAATCTGATGGGTGAGGTAAGGTACAGTTTCTGCCTCCTCCAGTCTCTGGAGATGATTCTTCAGTAAGTCTCAATTGTCCCACCACTGGTGTGCAGGTTCCACCAGCCACACACTTCAGAGCCCAAATAGATTTTGGTTTGTTGACCTTACGATGCTTCCAGTTCTCACTCTGTACCATGCCCTCCTGTCCTTTGCCTAACTGTTCCACATTACCATGATTGTCTTCCCCTCCATCTCTATAAGTTCAGGAGGTCACATAAATGGCCCCCTCCAGCCCATTTGATGGAGTTACATGTTTATTTGCTTCCTGGCTCCTGTTGGCCCCCTTTCCACCTCCTCTTTGTCCCTTCAAGTCCCCTCAGCCTAGGAATGACAGACCTGCTACGGCCTTGCACCTGTTTCATCACTCTTCACTACCCACACATCCACTACCTGCTGTTTGCCCAGTAAGTGCCCATGAGAATGCAGGGAGGTTGTGTTCTGTCCTGCTTCCTTATTGACTATCCTCTTCCCCCTCTCTCCAATTCTGATTTGGCTCCAGACCCACTTCCCTCATTCCTTGCTTACTTGATATCATTTGTTGCTGCAGCACTTTTTGCCGTAAGTGGGATGGGTATGCCCAGACGTGGGTCCCTTGCTCACTGTGCCACTGTATTCAAGCTAGCCTGGTTGATGATGGGTGTTACCCCGAAACCGGTCCCAGGATGCTTGTTTCTGGTCCAGAGAGGACCCGGCTTGGCAGGTCGGGCTGGACTGTTCCCATGAGGAACAGGGTCAAGACTGATCTGCATATGACTGGGTCCAAATGGACATGGCGTAGTGAGCAAAAGAACGATCGATTTAACCCAGATCTCTTGACTGGGGTTGAATGTTTGATTCATTCAGCATTCCGTCCATCATTTGTTGCTGCAGAACTTTTCATCCTAAGTGGTATAGATATGCCCAGACGTGGGTCCCTTGCTTGTTGTCTCACTGGATTCTAGCTAGCCTGGCTGATGAGGGGTGTTAACTCAAAACCGGTCCCAGGATGCTTGTTTCTGGTCCAGGGATGACCTGGCTTGGCAGTTCCGGCTGGACTGTTCCCATGAGAAACAGGGTCAAGACTGATCTGCATATGACTGGGTCCAAACGGGCATGGCGTAGTGAGCAAAAGAATGATGGATTTAACCCAGAACTCTTGATTGGTGGTGAATGTTTGATTCATTCAGCAATCCGTCCATCATTTGTTGCTGCAGCACTTTTCGCCATAAGTGGGATGGGTATGCCCAAACGTGCTCGCTGTGCCACTGGATTCAAGCTAGCCTGGCTGATGAGGGGTGTTACCCCGAAACCGGTCCCAGGATGCTTGTTTCTGGTCCAGAGAGGACCCGGCTTGGCAGGTCGGGCTGGACTGTTCCCATGAGGAACAGGGTCAAGACTGATCTGCATATGACTGGGTCCAAATGGACATGGCGTAGTGAGCAAAAGAACGATCGATTTAACCCAGATCTCTTGACTGGGGTTGAATGTTTGATTCATTCAGCATTCCGTCCATCATTTGTTGCTGCAGAACTTTTCATCCTAAGTGGTATAGATATGCCCAGACGTGGGTCCCTTGCTTGTTGTCTCACTGGATTCTAGCTAGCCTGGCTGATGAGGGGTGTTAACTCAAAACCGGTCCCAGGATGCTTGGTGCTGGTCCAGGGAGGACCCGGCTTGGCAGTTCGGGCTGGACTGTTCCCATGAGGAACAGGGTGAAGACTGGTTTGCATATGACTGGGTTCAAACTGAGGTGGCGTAGTGAGCAAAAGAACGATGGATTTAACCCAGATCTCTTGACTGGGGTGAATGTTTGATTCATTCAGCATTCCGTCCTTCATTTGTTGCTGCAGTACTTGGTATGCACTAGCAGTGGCTGGATTTGTGGATTTCGTGGAGGCCAGTCATTCCCATTACTACGTCCAGACATTTTTTGCTTATTTGATCAAACATTCAAATTTCCTCAATGTCATTCTTTAAATAGGTGACATACTTCATTTTTGGTGGGCAGGTGTCTAGGTTGGGTTTTGCATGGCATGTCTGTAGTTGAGCAGGGACGGGGGTTTTGATACTTTCTGTTGACACCCTCCCTGGTGAGGCATACTTCCTCATTTCTGTTGTGGAAACTCGAGAAGATGGGGAGGTCAACTTGTTGCTTTATGGCAGACTCTTCTGTTACCACCTGGTTTGGGGAGGGCCAAGTAATCTTTCTTCATCTATGCTCTCCTGGGACAATATGTAAGGGCCCCCCCCAAGCATGTAATTGGGAAGACAGAAGACCAGCTTTTTGCACTCCTGCTCAGTGTCTTTGTAAAACAATATCTCTTCCACCTTTATCATGGAGTCACATACCTAACATCAGTCCTAAAGGAAATAAAGTGCAGTCTCTTTGAATAAGAGTTTTCTATGCATCCCAAACCGCCACACCTTCAACTACTGGCAACAGCACTACTCTTACCGGCACCTTCAAATTATATGCAATTAATGGCACCTATACTTATATGCACCAGCACTCCCACTGCACCCTCACCCACTGGTATAGGCACTTCAAATGCCCACAAAGGTGCAAAAGTGTGTGAAATTGCTTTGAAATTACCACGATAGCTTATACCATGTTAATATATTTGCTGCTGTTTTGTCTGCCCATGTTGGGTGTAGTTTGTACTGATTTCTCGCCTCTGACATATTTAGCCTCACTCTCATGCTTGGCACTGCTAAATGAGGATTCACAAATGACTATCTCAGCTTCTGGATATTTACATTTCTTGTATCCTTTTCAGTGTCCTTTTTAGGTCGCAGCCTTCGAGACAGCACAGCTGTCTGGTTTGCTAAAGACATCTTGGGGACATTCAGAAAGGCGACTAGGAATGCATTCCACCTGTTACTTACCATTGACTTTGTGGTTTGTTAATCACATTTTCTGGCTTTCTATTTGCTGGCTTTATTTGCTTTAGGCTGTCCAGTTCGAGTTTGCACCTCCTGTTGCCCAAACCTTGTTTACTGTATTCTTCCACGAGTTTGATTTCTTTAAACAGGCCTATAAATCTTGTACTTATCTTGTCGCATTTGCTGTGGATTCAAAGACAGAGATCAAATGTCAGGCTGTGTCTTCCAGGGAGCTTGGTGTGTATTTTTATTTCCCTGACTTCAAAGTGAGAGGGTTTATGTGACAATCATGCTGGCTAGTGGGAGTATGCTTGAGGAAGGCTGTACAATGTCATTTTTTTTTCTAACACACAACAAAATTTAAATGTCTGAAATAAACTGTGCTGATGATCAAATCAATACATGGGTGATGACATTTCCACACATTATCATTTGTGCGTTGTATACCTTTATCAGTAAAACTGTATGTGAGTGCAAATTAAATGGTCATTTTAATTGAAGATGTGTTGTCTGTAATGGCAGTACGCTACCGTACCATGCATACTCCATGTTACCCCATTCCACTTTACTCTGCACCACCCCACGCCACTGCGCACTACTCTGTACCACTCCACACTTTGCCATTCCATTCCACACTGTGCACTGCACTCTTCTCTGCACCAGTACACTATACATCTCTCTACTCTACACCACTCTGTCAATGCACTATACCCCACATTACTCTATAATGCACCACTGCACTCTTTGCCACTGCACTCTACATCACTCTGTGCTACTCCGCTCTATGTCAACCTACTCTGCAACACTGCACTCTATGCCACTGCACTCTATGCCAATGCACTCTGCACCACTTTGCTCAAAACCAATAACTCCAAGCCTCAACTCCTTAGCCAAGACACTCTACGCCACTCTACTCTGTGCCACTGCACTCAATGTCACTCTATTATACTCTGTGTCACTGCCCTCTACGCCACTCTATTCTACTCTGCAGCACCGTACTCTATGCCACTGCTCCCTGCGCCACTCCACTCTGCACCAGTGCACTGTATGCCACTCTACTACACTCTACGCCAATTCACGCCACACCACTCCACTAAACACTACTGCATTCTACAACAGTATACTCGGCAACACTGCACTCTTTGCCCCTCTAGTTTATGTCATTCTACACCACTGAACTTTATGCTGCTGCACTCTATGCCACTGCACTCTAAGACACTCTGACACTCCACTCTATGCCGCTTCCCTCTATGCCTCTTCCCTCTATGCCTCTCTACTCTACTCTTCACCACTCTACTTTAAGCCACTGCACTCTACCCCACTCTATTATGCACCACTGCACTCTTTGCCACTGCACTCTACACCACTCCACACCACACCACTCCACTCTGCAACACTGCACTTTATGCCAATGCACTCAACGCAACTACTCTACACCACTCCACTCTACTCTGCACCACTCCACTCTACGCCACTTCACTCTACTCTGACACAATCTACTCTAGACCACTGCACTCTATGCCACTGCACTTCATGCTACTCTACTCCACTCTGTGCTACTCCACTGATGCCACTGCAATCAACACTGCACCACTCTATTCGACACCACTGCGCTCTATGCTACTTCTCTATGCCACTGCACGCTACTCTGCACCATTATACTCTACCCTGCACCACTCCACTCTGAAACAATCTACTCTACGTCACTGCACTCTATGCCACTGCACTCTGACACTCTGCGCCGCTCTACTCTACACCACTGCACTCTACACTATGCACTCTACTCAAACCACTGCACTCTATGCCATTTCACTCTACCCCACTTCACTCAAAACCAATGCACCATACCCCACTGTACTTATGCCAACTATGCCAACTACTTTGAACCACTGCACTTTACACCACTATACTCTATAACGTCCTACTCTATGCCACTGCACTCTACGCCACTGCATGCAGTGTCACTCTACACCATTGCGCTCTACGTGACTGCACTCTGTTCTACTCTGCACTACTCTACGCCAATGAACTATACACCACTCTACTCTGCATCACTCCACTCTTATGCCACTGCACTCTACCCTGCTCCACTCTACTCTGCACCATTCCACTCTATGCCACTTCATTCTACGTCACTGTACACTGTAACACTGCTCTCTCCACCACTGAACTCTACGCCACACTACTCTGCATTGCTCCACTCTATACCAATCTACTGTAAGCCACTCTAAATTACTCTGCACCACTGCACTCTAAGGCACTCTAATCTATACCACTGCACTCTACGCCACTTTACTCTACTCTGAAACAATCTACTCTATGCCACTGTAGCCAAAGCCACTCTATTCCACGCTACTCCACACTACACCAATCAATTTTATACTGCTGCACTCTATGCCACTGCTCTCTACACCAATGCTCTCTACACCACTTTACTCAAAACCATTACACGGTGCGCCACTGCAATCTATATCAATCTACTCTGCACCACTGCACTGTACACCACTGTACTCTACACCATTGCACTCTGTCACTTTATCCTGCACCTTCTACGCCACTGCACTCTACACCAATGCACTCTACGCCACTCTACTCTACACCACTGCAGTCTACAACACTCTACTCTGTAGCACTGCACTCTCTGCCACTGAACTCTATGCCACTTTACTCAGCGCCACTTTACTTTACGGCACAGCCCTCTACTCTTCACCATTACTGCACTCTATGACACTGCACTCCACAACACTCTAATCTACTGTGCACCTCTGCACTCTACACCACTCCAGTCTAGGCCACTCCACTCTGCACCACTCCACTCTGCCACACTGCACTCTACACTAATGCACTCAATGATACCACTATATCCCACTCCACTCTACCCTGTACCACTCCACTCTACACCACTTAAATCTACTCTGAAACAATCGCCTCTACGCCACAGCACTCTATGCCACTGCACTCTACACCACTCTACTCCACTCTGCGCCACTTCACTCTACGCCACTGCAATCAATGCTGTGTTACTTTACTCTACATCACTCTACTCTAAGCCACTGCGCTCTACCCTGCCTCACTATCCTGTACCCTGCACCACTCCACTCTATGCTGAAACAATCAACTCTATGTCACTGCACTCTATGTCACTGCACTGTATGCCACTCTACTCCACTGTATGCCACTGCAGTCTACACTATGCAATTGTACTCTAAATCACTGCAATCTACGCCATTGCACCCCACACCACTTTACTCAAAACCAATGCACCCGACGCCACTGCACCAATGCCAACTACTTTGCACCCCTGTACTTTACCCCACTATACTCTACAACATAATACTCTATGCCACTGCACTCAACGCTACTGCATGCTACATCACTCTACACAACTGCACTCTATGTCTCTACACTCTGCACCACTTTTTTCTGCTCTGCACCACTGTACTCTGCGTAACTGCTCTCTGCACCACTCTACTCTGCACCACATATGCCACTGCACTCTACGACACTGCACTATACTCTGCATGACTGCATTCTACACCACTGCACTCTACGCCACTCTTCTGTGCTCTACGCCACTGCACTCTATGCCACTGCACCACTCTACTTTGGGCTATTGCACTCTACATCATTATACTCTACATAACTCTATTCTTATGGCACTGCACTCAACCCTGCACCACTCTACTCTGCACCAATCCACTCTATGCCACTTCACTCTATCTCACTCTATTCTGCAACACTGGTCTTTCCATCACTCTACTCTGCATCGCTCCACTCTACGCCACTGTACTCTATGCCAATTCACACTAAGCCACTCTAATCTACTCTGCACCGCTGCACTCTACAACACTGTACTCTATACAACTGCACTTGACACCACTTCACTCTACTCTGAAACAATCTACTCTATGCCACTGCAATCTACGCGACTCTATTCCACTCTGTGTCAATCCACTCCATGCTATTCCACAATATGCCACTAAGGGGCATATGTACAAGAACTGCCGCTAACTAGCGTTAGTGGTAGTTAGCTGCAGTTTTCCTAACGCGGTCTATCACCGAAAACTATTGCCCTTTCTAGCGATGTATTAACAATACGTCGCTACATGGCGATAGTTTCACGTAGCCGTGGTGAAAACTGCCGGTAACACTAGCGTGAAGGCAATACAAATTCTGGCGTTAGCGGGCGAAAACTAATGAAAGGCCCATTAGCGCCAAAAAAACTCACGTTAGTCAGCCCAACGTGACTTTTTTTGCCTCTAGAGGCAAAAATAGCCTATTAGTCCACCTCCAATGAAAAATAGGAAATAAAACCAATGGAATGTAGAATGGTGCAGCCAGGGTCAAGTGCAGCACAGATCAACAACCTCCCCAAGCCCCCCAACAGCCAGGATGACCATCCAGAGTCCCAGGGGAAGAGGAAATTCAGGGCTACATCTATGAAAAGAGGCGCATCGCTGTGCAAAAACAGTGATGCATCACTTTTCATTGCGCACTCCTTGCAACACCATGGCATGCAAAACCTTGAAAGCGTGGACAGTCCCCAGGGCCCAGAGGCCTCGCAGGGCCTGCGTCTGGGACCCGGAGTGGGATGCGGAGGTGCTGTGGAGTCGCTGAGCCGTGGCTGTAGACATTGAGGCACGGCGATCGCCCTTATCTGGTGGTGAAGTCTACCAGGTCGCATGTAGACATGTTGCTGACCTGTGTGAGAAGTCCGCCTTGCGCCCCTTGGAGCTGTGAACGGTAGAGGCACTCCTGCGCACCAACGTAGGGAGGTCTGCATCCCATACTACGATCCACTATTACACCGGGGTGCACAGAGGAGATTACCAATGGTGGGCGGTGCCTCTGCATCACAGGCCAGATGATGTTGCACTGGCCCTACGCTGTGGAGGGTGAGGCCCCTGAGCTGCGCCGAACTTGTGTGGCGGGAGCGCTGCAACTTCACACCTAAGGGGGCCCTGTTGCATCACCTGCATTGGGAGGTTCCCCAGTGGACTTGGCAGCGACTGCTGTACCCAGGCTTGTGAAATCCCGCCTGGCTGAGGCTCCTGCTGGCTGAGTCACAGATTTGGAGAGAGTGCAGTGGATTGCGACACGGTGTCAATGTCCAGGTGAGAAGAAGGTAGGACGCGCAGCGGAGGCGGCCCGGGGGTCGAGTCGCCCAGGCCTAGCACTTGTGGGTGATGCATCCCCAGTGGCGCCTCATCCGCTATGGCGGAAGAGCATCACCCTACTGCTTTCAAGCAGTGCAAGAAGAGGAAAAATAATAACATGATGATAACTTTCTGATGTACTCATGCTATGTTTCCTTTGCGGGCGGAAGGGTGGGTGGGGCTGCTCTACTCACGGAGCAGGGCAGGGGTGGAGTGGTATGCCCACTCAAGTGCGCATTGACTGGTCGGCCCTCTCAGGCCACCCAAAGCATTCATGCGCACTTCCCTGTCCGCAATGCAGGCTGCATTACAGCCTGTATGGAGAACATGGCCACCCCTCCAGCCCCTGGCTGAACGCCTTGTCACGGCGCTCAAGAACAATCACAAAGCCGCATTGCAGCGTTGTGATTGGCTTAGGGGAGGGAGCCTGGCTGCCTGCTTCCTGTTCCTGGAATCAGACTCAGGAGAGCAGGAGCACAAAAGACGCCTCGAGGTAAGAATTATTTGAAAAAATATTTACAACCCCCGCTCACCCCCCCCCCGCCACGTCCCCGCCCCTCCAGTGTCCTTTCCCACGTTTCCCGCATCCCAGCTGTCCAGTCCCCCCCACAGCACTACTCAATGGCGGCCGCTGTGCGGCCATGCGCATTGGGCATACCACTGGTGTGCCAAAGGCAAGCTATAGGCAAGCCCGTCTGCGTCCGTCCGCCCTTGGACCGCGCCCAGCACGAAGGACCCTTCCTCTCGGACACTCCACCGCTACGACGCCAGCACCCTCCTCGCCATCAACCCTGGATGCCACACCGCATGCCATCTAGCAACGCTGTAGAATTCTCTTGAACCCTGCGCCTTTCAAAACTACAAACGCACCTTCTGCCACATCAGCACACCAGTGCCTCCTGCTGCCCAGCCGACCAACAGCGCACCCGACCAGCTCAACTGCATCCTCCTCAACGAGCGGTCCCTCCACACACACGCAACTGAAATCTGGGACCTCCTCGACGCCACCTCTTCAGACATCGCCTTCTTCACGGAAACCTGGACCAACCTCTGCTCCGGACCGGACATCGCCATCGCCAACCCTGACGGCTACTAAATCACCCCCAAGGACCACCCCGACAGTCCAGGAGGAGGCATTGCCATTGTCTACAAAAGCACACTCCGACTGACCACGCACTCTAATGACCCAACGGTGACCATGGAACACCTCTACTTCTAGATCCGGACCAACCCCAACGCCATCCTCTGCGGCACCCTCATCTACAGGCCCCCGGGCCATGGACCCCCATTTACCGAAGCCATTGTAGACCTCATTGCACACCAGGCTCCCCCATCCACCAACTACATCCTACTCGGAGACCTCAAGTTCCACCTGGACAACCCCAGTGACCAGAACACCACCCCCCCCTCCTGGAGAACCTCGCCAGCATCGGACTCAAGCAGCTAGTCACCGCAGCAACTCACATAGCCAGACACAGGCTCGAGCACGTCTTCTCCGCCAGCGGGAACTTCAACTACAGCCACACCACCAGACTCTCCTGTACCGACCATCATTGTATACATCACGTCTTCACCATGCCCACCGTACACCACCTCGATCATCGTCCCCCCTCGCAGCTGGATTAAGGCTACCAAAGAACTTCTCGTCAACTCCCTCAGCACCACCACTCCGCCAAAGCTTACAGACGACAACACCGCAGCGTTCAGCCTCCACTGATAGATCTCCAACTGCGCCGACACCCTGGCACCCCTCAAGAAAAGACCAGGCAAACAACACTCCAAGAAGGCCAACTGGTTTACTCCTGCCCTCCACTAGTCCAGATGACCTGCAGACATCTCGAGAAGTGATGGAGCCACAACATCAATCAACTCCGCAACACAGTCACCCTTGCACCATGGCGCAAGGGTGCTTGCGTTGGCGCATGGCAGCCATTGTGCGCCAAGGTAGGGGAAAAAGACAGGGGGCTTATTCATGAGCCCCTTCTGACAGTTTCACCCCACCAGTGTGTCATTTACTTGACGTACTTGCAGCATGGTTCTTGCACCACGTTGTGCCGTATTTGCAAAGTGACGCATCTAGGCATATGTGTGACGTTGTGAAGCCCTGTGCCACATTATACCTGCATCAGGTATCATGTATGCAGGGTGGGCATTCCCACGCAACAAAGCCTCATAGGACTGGCACATTGAAATCCATCAGATTTCACTGCGACAATTCTAGGACGCCACTGCGTCAGTACCTTACGCCTGCCTCGTGGCAGGCGTAAGCGTGACGCAGTGCCACAGGGATAGGCTGGCCCCATGCATAGCTGGAGTTGCGTCATGCTTGTGACACAACTGCAGCAATGCATGACTTTAGTGCTGACAGATACGTCAGGATTCCAGACGTATCTGTCATTAATTGCGACATGGAGCGCTGTACAGTGAATACAGCGCATCCATGGTGTAGCAAGAAGGGTGTAGTGAAAAGTTTTGCAACGCTGTTTTGTCCCGGCGATGCAACACTTTTCATGAATGAGGCCCAGGAA
Organism: Calotriton arnoldi; assembly: GCA_963921515.1. Lineage (NCBI taxonomy): Eukaryota > Metazoa > Chordata > Amphibia > Caudata > Salamandridae > Calotriton > Calotriton arnoldi. The sequence goes on from CAWUFW010007255.1 coordinate 771,123, forward strand.
TGGGCCCTATCTTATTGATGGTGCGCATTCCTGCCCTGTAGTTTTGTCGCAGGGCACCGCAGCATCATACCTTGCAGCGCTGTAAAGCACCAAAACCTTCTGAAATGAGGCCCCAAGTGTTTGCACCAATTTTAAGACCAGCTATTTTTTGGTCTTAAAAAACTGCCTCTAACTGCAGTTAGAGGCAGTTTTTTTGGTTTTGCACCATACAAGGAATTCCTTGTAAATATCGCAAAGTGGGGTTTGCAGCAGTTTTTGCACGGGAACGCCTACCTTGCATCTCATTTTCGTTAACTCCCGCTAACAGAAGTGGTGATCTTAAAAGTGCACGTTTTCGCTAGAAAACTGCCGCTAACTGAGGTTAGCGACAACTTGTAAATAAGGCGATAAAAAAATAGCCGCCGTAAAGTCAAAATATTGACGCTACGGCGGCGTTAAGTCCTTGTACATATGCCCCTAAATTTTATACCACTGCACTTTGCCATTGCACTCTACACCAATGCTCTCTACACCACTGCACTGTACACCACTTTTCTCCACTCTACACCAGTGCACTCAGTCACTTTAGTCTGCACCACTCTACGCTACTGAACTCTACACCAATGCACTCTATACCACGCTACTCTAAACCACTGCACTCTACAACACTCTACTCTGTAGCACTGCACTCTCCGTTACTGAACTCTATGCCAATCTGCTCTGAACCACTTTACTCTATGCCACTGCATTCTACTCTGTACAGCACTTTTCTGCACTCTACGCCAATGCACTCCATGCCTCTCCAATCTACTGTGCCCACTGCACTCAATAACACTGCACTCTACACCCCTCCAGTCTAGGCTACTCCACTCTTCTCTACTCTGCACCACTCAACTCTACCCTGCACCACTCCACTCTACACCACTTCACTCTACTCTGAAACAATCTTCTCTATGGCACTGCACTCTATGCCACTCTGCGCCACTCCACTCTATGCCACTGCAATCAATGCTGTGCCACTCTACACGCTCCTACTCTATGCCACTGTGCTCTACCCTGCACCACTATACTCCACCCTGCACCACTCCACTCTGACTCAATCTACTCTATGCCACTACACTGTATGCCACACTACTCCATGCCACTGCAGTCTACGCTATGCCACTGTACTCTAAACCACTGTACTCTAAACCACTGCACTCTACACCAATTCACTCCACACCACTTTACTCAAAACCAATGCATCCTACGCCACTGCGTCTACACCAACTACTTTGCACCACTGTACGTTACGCCACGATACTGTACAACATTCTACTCTATGCCACTGCACTCTATGCCACTGTACGCTATGTCACTCTATTCTACTCTGCACCACTCTACAACCCTGCACTCTATGACCCTGCACTCTGACACTCTACTCTGCATATCTGCACTCTATTCCACTGCACTCTACTTTGCACCGCTCAACTCTACACCACTTTACTGCACTCTACATCACTGCACTGTACACCACTACACTCCATGCCACTGCACTCTACACCTATGCACTCTACCCTGCACTACTCAGCTCTATACCACTTCACTCTAAGCTGCTCTACTCCACTCTGTGCCACTCTGTTCCAGTCGGCGCCACTCCTCTCTACGCCAGTGCACTATGTACTACTGCAATCTACTCTGCACCTCTCTACTCTATGTAACCGCACTCTACACTACTCTTTGTCACTGCACTCTACACCACTTTACTCAAAGCCAATGCACTCTACGCCTATCTACTCTGTACCACTGTTCTTTATGCCACTTCACTCTACTCCACTCTACTCCACTCTGCAGCACTCTACTCCACTCTGCCATTCTACGACACTACTCCGCTCTAAGACGCTCTACGCAACTCCCTCTATGCCACTTTACTCTACTCTATTCTATGACAAACTACTCCACTCTATGCCACTCCACGACAATCTACTCCGCTGTACACCACCCTACTCTACAACACTATACTGCACTCTGCGCAACGCCCTCTACACCACTCCACTCTATGCTACGTCACACCACTCCATAACACTCCACTCTACTCCACTTTATGACACTCCACGCCACACTCCTTTACCCTACTAACTTTTAGCCATGCTGAACAGCAGCCACTCTGGTGTACAACATTGCTAAAACATATTGGCAAAGCCAATTGCTCTTGCATAGGCAAGACCTATTGGCTTTGCCCATGGTTGTTCCTTCCTCTCATGAAAACGATCTGCACCAGCTATCTGACTTTCACTTTCTGTTAAGTCTGTTCTTGCTTGGGGGTGTGCCTAGCCTGCCAAACTTGGTGGTTGTCCTTTGTTAAGATTCCCTCATCCCCTGCTGCGAATCCAATCCTGGAACATCGCACATGTTGTGCATGCTTGCACTGAGCCCATACCTGCCCTTTGAAAAAAGCTAAGCTCATCAATGGCGCTGGAGAAGAAGTGCAACCTAGGTGGCATGATGCAGCCGGGGAGCGCATTGCTCCTGTAGTGGATGTCCAACTGCTTGGGAGCTGTGGATTGACTGTTGGCAGACTGCCTGTGCGTGCGAGGGCCAAGAGGTGGAGAACGGCATGGGCGAGCGTACTCCCAACTGCCCACCTTCTTCTCCAGTCGCCAGTAGATGTTGACTGCTATAGGGTTGCCTCAAGAGCATTGGAATCAGGCCCGAGGTGCAGCCTGGGGAAGGGCCATGAGCCTGTCACTGGTGTAAGGAGTGCAGCTGAGGTGAGCTGTTGTGCTGCACCGGGGCTGCGAGGCCAGGGGGGCCCCCCTTGAGCAGGCGTCACATGGCAAACACAGAGGCATGGTACACAGATGTAGTGCAGCTATGGGGCAGGAGCAGCCTGTGTGGCGGCAAGGCCCCCCTTTTTTCTCCCTGCAAATGAGGCTGATCATTAGGGTTTGAATCAACAGAGTGAAACCTTCCCTCCCGAGACTGTTTGGGCAAGGGTTGTGATGAAGGGTCCTCCCAACTAAACATCAAGACGGTCCAAGGAAGTTCAACAGGGCTTGCCTATGACCCTCCAGTAGCCCTGAACCCCCGTTGGCCAGCTACGCCTGTGGTCCCGAGAGCAAGAGAGTGTGAAAGCAATGATTTGTGCCCTCTCCCAGTGCACCCCTATTTGAGACATTTCTGAAGGAGCGAATAACTTAAGGGGTTAAAACAAGCAAACCAATTCAGGCGAGGGAGGGTCCCTCCTCAAACATGAACTAAAAGAAAAAAGTGAAAGGAAAAAGATAGAGCCTACAGGTCCCAGCCTTGGTGGCATAATGCAGACAGGTGACTTGAGTGACTTGCAGGTACTCTTGGAAGAGATCAAATTGTGCTGCAGGCACAACACCTCTTGTTGCAATATGGGGCATTCTAAAGCAATAACAACACAGCTAAGAACAAATAAAGACCCCACAGAGAATGAAGGTTACAATGTAAATGAAGGATTAAAACATTCCCCAGGCCGCTCAACAGAAGAAGACTCTAAGGCTCAGAACAAATATACACTATACTGGCAGCAATAACACAAACGAGATAAACACTTGAGCATAAGATAGACACAGTGGTGTAAGACCTCGAAATCCTACGTGCAGATTATAATTCGCTGTCAAGAAGAGTGAAGAAAGCAGAGGACTGTCTGAACGGACCCATGTCCCCACCACATCTCTAACCTCAGAAGCAAGATGATCAGCAAAGAGCTCGCCACCATCTTCAACACATCCATCCCCACCGCCACCTTCCCTAATGAGTGGAAACACGCAGAAATCAAACCCCTTCTCAAAAAATCTTCTGCTGACCCCCAGCGAACTCAAGAACTACCGTCCCATCTCTCTGCTCCCCTTTCTCACCAAATTCCTCTAAATAGTTATCAAACGCCAACTCACGGAACACCTGGAGAACAACAATCTTCTGGACACCTCCCAATCCGGATCCCGCACCAACCACAGCACCGAAACGACCCTGATCACTGCCACAGATGAATCAGAGAACCCTCCTTGACCGAGAAGAAACAGCAGCACTAATCCTTCTCGACCTCTCAGCGGTGTTCGACACCCTATCCCCCCACACCATTATCAAGAGGCTTCACCACATTGGAATCCAAGGAGAGCTCCTCAAATGGATCACCTCCTTCCTCACCAGAAGAACCCAGAGACTCCGCCTACCACCTTTCTCCTCTGAACCTAAGAACATCACCTGCGTCTTTCTTCCAGGCTCATTCCTCAGCCCCACACTGTTCAACACCTACATGACTACTTGGACAACAACGTCAGAACCCATGAACTAAACATCATATCCTACGCTGATGGCACACAGCTCATCATCTCACTATCAGAAGACCCCCTCCACCATGATGGGCAACTTCCACAGGTGCATGACGAGCGTCGCCAACTGGATGAAGGACAACTGCCTAGAGCTCAACACTGACAAAACAGAAGTACTGATCTCCTGGAACAACACCTCCCCATGAAACTTCTTCTGGTGGCCTTCCAAACTAGGACCCTCACCTAATCCGACAGATCCTGCCTGGAACCTAGGCATCATCCTGGACAGCAAACTCACCATGAAAAGCCAGATCAACGCAGTCTTTTCCACCTGCTTCTTCACTCTTCACATGCTCCGTAAGATCTTCAAATGGCTCCCCGTCAATACCTGATGAACCGTCACTCAGCGCACTCTACAATGGAATCACCTTGCACCTCCTGAAGAGACTGCAGACCATACAGAACTCGGCGGCCAGACTCATCCTCGATCTCCTTAAGTGGACCCATATCACCCTCCCCCAGCCCACCTCAACAAACTCTACTGGCTTCCAATCCTGAAGAGATGTCACTTCAAGATGCTAACCCACACCTACAAAGCCCTTCACAACCAAGGCCCAGCATACATCAACCACCACCTGAATTTCCAACAACCCTCCAGACACCTGTGCTCCGCCTCCCTCTTCCTCGCTCATACCCCCTGCATTCGCCGAAGCAACATTGGAGAATGGTCCTTCTCCTACCTCGCTGTGAAGTTCTGGATTGGCCTCTTCCTTCACCTCCAGACCTCATTCTCTCTGCTGGAATTCAGGAAAGGACTCAAGACCTGTCTGTTCAACTGATCCCTCCCGAGCAGCAGAGTTTAGTCAGATCCTGGATACCCTCACGGGTGATTAGCCATGTTCTATAAGTCTGATTGATTGATTGATTGAACGTCCTGGCTGCGGACACCACAGCACTTCAGCAAGAGATGCGAAATGTCCTACAGGGACGAACAGAGCACCTGGAAGTGAGGTCAGAATGTAACAATGTGCATGTTGTGGGGCTCCAGGAATGCATAGAGGATACAAATGCTGTTGCTTACTTCAAAAGCTGGCTACAGGAGGTGGTGGTATCTCACGGACTGTCGCAGCTCTTTGTGGTGGAGTGTGCACTCCGATTCCAGCTCGCCACCCTGCCCCAGGTGCACCACTCAGACTACTGATGTACAAGCACTGAGACACCATCCTGCAGGCAGCAAGGAAAGCATGACACTTCCAGGTCACTGATGTGAAAATAATGCTATTCCCAGATTACACCCTGGTGGTACAGCAACCCCAATAGTCCTTCCTATAGGTAAAGTGCCAACTACAAGAGAGAGGTTTCCAGTATGCCCTTTTCTTCCCAGAACAACTCAAAATAATTGATTGAGACAGTGCAGTGTTCTTCAAAGAGGTCATGGGACTGGCTCAAAAGACGCACAGATGAGGGTTCTGGGGGCCCCGCCCTAAGGCTGCAGAATTGCAAATGTCATAGATTCTGCCCTCACCAAATTGGTAAGAAAGGGCAACCCTCAGCACAGCAGGTGACCGCTCCATGGATTAGGGCCCCAAGGGGTCCATATCTGACACAGACTTAACAGTTACATCCAATGCAGAATGGCCGAACAGCAGACAACCTATCATAAGGGACCTATAATCACATGAATGTGGGTGTGACGGCCGCAGTCCCTGGCAGTCACCCTGCTCCTCCTCACACTGACAGTCTGAGTCATAGATATGATGAACACGTACACCATTTATAAGATTCAGTTTTTTGGGTGCACTGCCTAAGATGCAAATTAAACTGGGGCTAGTAGTGGCTCTAGTCACAAACCACAGGTTATCACCACAGCCCCAACCTTGGCTCGCTGTCTACTAGGGTCAACAGTTCATATAGAGAGGTTTGGGGTTTTATTTTTGTTCTTGTTCTTTGTTCTTGTTGTTTGTTATTTGCGTTCTGGATGGGGAAGTTCCAACCTGGCCCAGGCTAAGAGAGTTTGACTATATCTGGAAGAAAGTTTGTTTGATTGTTGTGAAGTTCCACATGGATGATGCATTTGGGAAAATCAAGACTTCTGACCTGAGCAGCAGGAGGAACTAGGAGGCAAACCTGGGTCACACCAAGGACAATGACTAACACGAGTGACACGCTGATCAGCACACTGGGTAAATACACATTGATGATATGGAATGTGTGGGGCCTTCATAAATTCATGGAGAGGCACAACATTGCCACATACCTCTGCAGACTGGTAGTGGATGTAGCACTCCTCCAAGAGACTCACTTGATATTAGATGAGTCAGTTGTGCTAAAGAGACGGTGGATGAGGCAGCGATATTGTACCACCTATTCTGCATTTGCTAGGCAGGACTGCCCTAATCTGGTTAAAACCGGGGGCACCTTTCCAATTAATAATAAAGAAAAGCGACCAAGACTGCTGATATGTAATTATACTGGGCAAACTTCAAGGAGTAGATCTTATGCTGCCCAGCGTCTATGCACCCAATGTGGGACAGGCAGGCTTCTATGACATGCTCAAAATGCAAATGGAACACTTTACAGGGTCAACCATATTGGTGAGGGTACTTCAAGGAGGTCGAACCACACCCACCTTTGTCGAGGGAACAATTAAGGCTCTCACCATCTGGCGGAGACAATGAGGTGAGCTGAAATCTGTTTCACCTGATGCGAATGAATACACATTCTATTTTTTTATTTGTATTTATGTGACATATTGAACATAATAGTTTATCAACAAAAACAAAAACAATAAATGCTAAATTTATCATGCAAAAATCAATACAAGAATTAAAACCTTCGATTGTAAGTGAATCAATAAAAAGTAGTCAAACCATCGAATAGAATCATTTTTTTAAAAAAAAGAAAAGTGAGGGGAAACAAAGCTCTCACTCATCAAAGTGTGAGTAGGACAACACAGCCAATAAAATAATGTAATCAAAATAGATGTACAAGCAAGCCCTAAACTGTGTCTGATCGTTGTTGAGGGGGCATCCGCATTCTACTCCCCAAATATATGACCTCCAATTAAGACTTGACACGATATATTGTAGCGAAGATACACTCTATCAGATACTACATAGCCAATACTTAAGGAGAATACATTCAGACCGCACTCCCCTGCTGCTGCGACTGGAATGGGGAACTTACAGGACAGTGATAGCCACATGGCGTTTCCAAATAGCAGCCTTAGGAGGCACCAGTTTTAAAGCCATACTAGAGGAAAACCTTAGCCGACATTTGAATGAAAATGAAGGCACAGCTGAAGTAACATCTAAGGAATGGAAGGCGTTCAAAGTCGTACTAAAGGGCACCTGAATCAGAAACCATATGGGATTAGGAAGGGGCTGAGGATGGAGCTAAAGCCTGTAGAGGATAAACTGCAGGGTCGAGACCAGGATGTGAATATGTCCAACCCCAACAAAATACTAAGGGAGCACCCCCGTGAATGATAGGCAATCCTTACCTATTGCTTGAAATGCCACGATAATAAGGCATACATGGTCTCCAGACACGCGGAAGGTGAGAAACTGAGTAAACTCCTCGCCTGGTAAATCAAGAGTGACCAAGTGGGAGCCCCAGCCACGCAGACAACTGATGCTTCAGGGCAGTTCAATCTGAATTAAATTAGGTATTCCATGATTATTACACAGCGATATATTCGCAACCAAGAAAGTGTACCTTGGAGAAGACCGATGACTACCTTAGTACAGTAGAAATTAACGCACTTATGCCAGAGCAAAGGGAGGATTTGAATAGCGTTAAAACTGATTTTGGGGGAGTTCAGGTTTAGAGCTGCATTATTTAATACAAAACTACCCTAAAAGAAGGGTTGTCTGAGTGTCCCAAATTTTGTATGTCATCAGATGGCAGCCCAACTCCAGTCAGCCGCAATGCGGACTGTCGGAAACTCCCACAGCTAAATCACAGTGTGGCTGGCGCAAGAAAACATAAGATGGCCTCTTATGGGTCATATTGCCCAGGTACGTGAAGAGTGGGGGGGAACACTACCAGTCCTTCTGGATGCAATAGCACAAACCTGGGTGAACTATAAACATTAGCTCAAGATTGGCATGATTTACTCGCCCAATATACGGCTTAAAGTTTTAATCACAGGGAGCAAGCACAAGATCTAGATTTGAGAGCAATATGGCATAGTGGAGGTGGGAGATATTTATGAGTCATGGGTGTTGAGGACCTTTGGGGAGGTACATGACAAGTACGCCCTAACTGTAGGACTGTTTCTAACATATGGCGAATTGATCAGAGGATTGCAGAGATAATGGGGGCACACGGTCACAACCAAGCCAGAAACGAGCCATATACTCCAAGCGGTACTGGACATGGCTACATCCATGGAAGTGACTTCATGCTTGTACAGGAGGACCCTGCAGGAGGACCTAGGCGAGAATCTCAGTCAATTACCGTGACCATGCTTGCATACCCCACTGGGTTCTCCAGGAGCAGACGATTCAGAATCCAACAGTACCTATTCCTACAGAGGGCGTACCCAACCCCCAAGAGAATAGGTCTCATATACCCATCAGCAGACAGGACCTGACCAATATGCCACGCACCTGATGCGGACTACATCCACATGGTGTAGAGATGCCCGATAGTAGTGCTATATTGGAGCAAGTTAACAGGTATGTTAGAGAACACTCTCAACAGACCAACTCTGTTGAACCCAAAATATTGCCTGTCAAGTCCATTTCCTACAATCTGAGAGGAAAAAGATGGCCAATAAATTCTTAAGCCTAACGCTGATCCGAACCAAACGCTGGATCGCAATGGTGTGGAAGGCATCAGTGGTCCTGAGAGTACAGAAATGGTCCAGGGCTGGAATATTTTGGGCTGGCATAGAACTGGAATCAATGGGAAAGAAAAACTCCAAATGCCAAGTCAAGCAAGAGTACCCGCAAGGTTGGGAAGAAATCATATTAGAGTATAACAGACAAGCCTTTGCACACGGAAGGAAGCACGTGAGATCCGCTGGTCCGTGCACAGAGCAATCCAGGTCGGACAGTCGCCATGGGACCTCAGCCGTAAAAATGCCCTGGCATTGGCCACACGCGAGGCTTCGTGGGGAGAGGCTGGCCGCAAACTACAGCCACATTCCATTGTGAGGGTAAAGGGGAGTCCACTGGGGGGGCAACCTCCTCCCGACACTCGATAAGGACAGCTTGTCAACCAATAACGCAAGAGATGTCACACGGCAAATTTGGATGTGTTGGTTAAACGTGTTAGAGAATAAAAGAAGAGATTATGATAGATGAAAACTGAACTGTATTATTGGTAAAAACGCAATATAAATGTTCTAAAAAAATGTGATCTTGCTCGAAACATTAAAAACAAGCATTAAACATGCAATCGGTCTCACTTTTAATTAAGTTAAAGCCATTTGCTTTGCTATACAATACCATTAGCAAAGCAAATGGCTTTAACTTAATAAAAGGCGAGACCTATTGCATTTTCAATGCTTGTTACTGGGCAAGTGACTTTAATGCTCGCGGGAAGCCTCGCGCCAGCTCCTGGGGTCGAGCGGTGGCTGCGCGCGCCGCGGCGGATTCCTCAGCACTGCCGCCGGGCCCTTCAGTCTGTCTGGGAAAGAGAAAGCACGCCGCCATGCACGCGTAGGGACAAAAAAATGCGCGCGCGTGTGCACATCCCTACGCTAATGAAAGTAAACAAAGATGGCGTCGGGCTGTCCACATGCGCGTGCATTTTTTTGTCCCTACGCGTGCATGTTTAGCTTTGTGGATGGCTTCCAAGCTGCGTACAGGAAGCGGCATTTTTATGAAACGTGCCGATACCTTCCAAGTATGTTACCGAGAAAATAATTTAAAAAGTAACACAAAAATACACACCAAGTTGCACGCCGAGAGTGAACAAAAAATAGCGACACAGATACTTTTTTGTGCTCTGCCGCCAGAAAACAAATGGAAACGCCTGCAACTCGTTTTTAAGGCACATATAGTAACTGTTGCTCTGCCGCCAGGAAAGACACCCAAACAATGCGCACCAAGTTCCACGCCGAGCGTTTAAGTACAAGAAAGACAGCATTGAACCCGGCAAGCTGCGTACAGGAAGCGGCATTTTTACGAAACGTGCCGGTAGCTTGCAAGTTTGCTACTCTGATAATCAATAACAAAAACACACAAGAATGCGCACCAAGTTCCACGCCGCGCGTTGAAACACAACAAGCTGCGTACAGGAAGCGGCATTTGTTGCTATGGCAACAAAAGCTTCGCAAGATGGCGTCGGACTGTCCACAGTCCGTACGGACACGCGCATGCTGTTTGCTATGGACAAATGGCAAGAGCAGCCATGTTTGTCCATGCAGACGCGTGCATGAAAGCCCTCGGCAGAATCGATTCCAAAAGGTACTCGCAATAGCGAGAGCAGCGCATGCGCTGCTTTCGCCAGGCGAGACCTAAAAAACTATAAAACGTCATGTCAATTGGGGAGGGTTTAGCATACGATGCGTGTAGAATGGAGGGAGACGCTGCTGCTTTTCAAAGCGAAATCACACTTTGCCTGATTTACTGAATAAATGTGTGCCGTTTCATGTAGACATGTGTAGCTCATCTTATCTGTGAAAAGGTTGCTGCCCCTTCATCCATCAACACATTAATCGGTAAACATGTTATGCGCCACTCACTCCAAGGGCAGCAAGCGCAGAGCAGATAATGCTTATAATGCCAAAGGAAGGATGCCACTACCTTCAAGCATTCTCCAGTTGTCTGGAGTTTTCATGGTAGGGATTCCTCTAATTCGTCCTGAATATTACACATTTCTGTGATGAACAATTTGGCCCTTCATAACATGTGAACATAGTTGTAAGTCACAGGCCATATGCATTTGGGGTAAATCTGCGTAGGTAACATGAAGTTCAATTATGAGCAGGGTTTGGGCTTTTCATCATTGTTTTTTTAAGTATTTTGGCCCTCATTCATTATTCAGTTGGTTAGCAGGCAAGTGGCTAGTGTGGTGACAGAAAACAAAAAATCCATATCCATGGCCTGCTGGAAAATTCAGTGATTTTTAAAAATTATTTTTTCCTGCTGTACATGGAAGTCGTGGACACGAAAAAAATAGGTGACGTCACATTAACAGATACATGTACACTGACAGTATCCTTGTTATCCTCTTGATTTCTCACATTATATTTTTATGATGCATTTGTTTGAATGGTCAACCATATTAGATATGTATTCTTGTGGCCACGCAATCATGCAAGTGACCCCTTTAAATACATATCACCCCACATCCCTCAATGTACATGTATCCCTTAATGTAACTTACCTAAAGGTCCTATGGGGCCCCCGTTCTTTAACCCAACCGCTACTTCTAAGGCACCTGAGAGTCACACAGTCGTGCCATTTGCACTATGGATGCATTGTGTTACTAGAGGTGCTACAAAGGGGGTGATTGCGACAATGTCTCCATCTGTGTCGGACGCAGGATCTCATGGGCTTACTTTTGGAGTTGCGCTATGGTGCATGAATCGAGGAGCTGATGGGGGAAGTCTCCTGCAGGACACTAACCTGTATGGAAGGCCAGTGGGGGGTGACTGAAGATGTGTCTCAGCTGAGAGAGTGGCCTGGAGGCTTCACACTCAAGGAGTCCTGAAGAGCAGGGGTGTACCAAACTTGTAGCCTGAAGGAATAGCCCCCCTTGGGGGCGTGGTCCGGGGAGAACGACCCGAGGGGCTCTATTTCCATGGGGCTCAAGTCTTGTGAGAGGCACATTACTTCTAGAGGTACAATACAATTCCCAATAGATTGCCATAGTTTGCCACTCAGTTAGTCCAAGTAGCAGAGTAGTTATCCCCATCCACATAAGGCTCTTTAGCTGACCCAAAGGTCTTCTGGATGTGTCCTCAAACCTTTCAGTAAGATTCTTCTGCAAAGCCGAGATGCATGTGTGGAGGATAAGAGAATATTATCTAGAGCGTAGGGCGGTTTCTAAACTGGTAAATCCAACATCGACCAATTGTTCATCTTTCAGACTCTGAGAAACCGCTACATAATTTTACATAAAGTCTTTCCAAGTCTAACATATTTAGATCTAATTACAACTATCAATAAAGTCAGCTATCACAGGCTTAGGCAAGTCTCGTGCATTTTGTGTTAAATGATCAGCTTGCCAGTCCTTTTCCTGTGTCCACATGAGTGAAATCAGGGTGTGTATTGGCCCCGGGTTTATTTCTTAAATCTATCAATGAACTGGATAAGTGGCAGATCATCTCAAGAGATGATGTTGCTATGATAGAGGCTGCAACCACTTCTGCTGTTCATTTATGCTTGGGATGCCGTCTTGCTTCTCAGGACAGAAAATGAGATTCTGCTTCTTGTGTAGATTTTCCATCTGCTTTGTATGAAAGGATATCTGGCTTTAGAACGTCTCCATATCCAAAATAAGGCAGATTCCAGACAACCTAAGCTCATAATTACATCTGTTTATTAATTTTATCACCAATCTCCCTTGTCTATCTTTTTTATGCAATGGCTAAGTGAGTTTAGCAAGATATTTGTGGCCTTTAATTTTATTCTATATTCACATAATAAACTGTGATTAGTAGACAACAGAGAGTAATATTATGTTATGTGTATTTGTAAAGCGCAGTATCACCCGCAAGAGTACCATGGTGCTGAACAGGTGTGTGCGCCTAGCCGGGCCAATGGTAGGTTGGTTAATTGAAAAGCCAGGCCTTAAGCTACTTGAGGAATTCAAGAAGAGAGGAGGAGGAGGCTCCGATGTGGAGTGGGAGGCCGTTCAAAGCTTTAGAAGCAATGTAAAAGAATGCCTGTCCTCCTGACCTGGTTCTATGTATGCGTGGGGTGTGTGCAAGTAGAAGTCCTGCGGAATGAGGTGTCTGGGTGGTTGGTGGAAGGACATGTGACTGTTCAGGTAGGTGGGGCCTAAGTTGTGTAGTGCCTTGAATGTGTGTGTGAGGAGTTTGAAATGAGCATGTTTGTGTATTCAGAGCTAGTGGAGCTCCCTGAGATGTGGTGTGATATGTGTTTCGTGTGGCAGGTTGAGGATGAGCCTGGTTGGTCAGTTCTAGATGATTTGTAGTCTTCTACTGAGTTGATTGGTGATCCCGGCGTAGACTGTGTTCACTTAGTCCAACTTGCAAGTGACTAGGGCGTGAGTGAGAGTTTTTCTAGTGTTGCTCTGCAGTCATTTTAAGATCCTTCCTCAGCATCTTCAGGGTGTGTAAGCAGAATGCAGTGACGGTATTGACTTGTGCTGTCATGTCTCGTTTGCTGTCGATGATTATTCCGAGGTTTCTGGCATGGGTGCTGGGTGTGAGTGTGGGTCTGAGTTCGGCCGGCAACCAGTTGGAGTCCCATGGTGAGGTGTTCTTGCTGAAGATCACTACTTCTGTCTTGTTGGTGTTGAGCTTGATATAGTTGGCTTTCATCCAGTTAGTGACTTTGGTCATCCAGGCAGTGAACTTGTTTTTTGTGTTGGGGGACTTGTCTGAGAAAAAGAGTATGAGTTGCATGTCGTTAACGTAGGAGAGGATGTTGAAGTCGTGTGCGTGGATGACATTGGCCAAAGGGATTATTTATGTGTTAAAAGGTAGTGGGGCTGAGCAATGAACCTTTAGGCACTCTGCAGATGAGTTTGCAGGCTTCTGAGGAGTAAGGTGACAGGCTGACAGCAATGGACTCAATAAGTTGCTAAGATGATCAATTTACAGTGTTAAACAAAGTATTTGTAGTGTTTTTTTTAATGTTATAATTACACCCATAGTTTACTACGCATTTATTTATGAATGTCATAATTATTTGCATTTTTGGCTCTATTTATAGCGGACTTCATACAAGGTATTCTAATATAGACTCAGTTCCCCAGGACACAATTTGAAATTCATTGGATTGTACTAAGGCGCTTTTTAAAAAATTGTTGGCAGCTGTGGCTAGTTTTGCTATTGTTAAAAAGGAGGACGCAATTCTAGAATGTGACCTTGGCAACGCCCACGGAAGTGTTGGCATGTGGGTGGCTACCATCACTCGCCTTTTCACTTTGGCATTAGCACTTCATGCATTTCCAATAGTACATGCAGAAACCCTTTTGCATCAATATGGGATTTGTGGAGTCTTCTTGAAGAAGCAGTCTCGTGAAATTAATTGGCATTACCTGCACGATTGCGTTTTAGGCATTCGGCAGTCTCTTGTGTTGCTTTCAGCCTGTCCAGTCCCTTAGATAGCAAGAGGCGTCCAGTCCCTTAGACAGCAAGTGGCGTCCAGTCCCTTAGACGGCAAGTGGTGTCCAGCCCCTTAGACGGCAAGTGGTGTCCAGTCCCTTAGACGGCAAGTGGCGTCCAGTCCCTTAGACGGCAAGTGGCGTCCAGCCCCTTAGACGGCAAGTGGCGTCCAGCCCCTTAGACGGCAAGTGGCGTCCAGCCCCTTAGACGGCAAGTGGCGTCCAGCCCCTTAGACGGCAAGTGGCGTCCAGTCCCTTAGACGGCAAGTGGCGTCCAGCCTCTTAGACGGCAAGTGGCGTCCAGCCTCTTAGACGGCAAGTGGCGTCCAGCCTCTTAGACGGCAAGTGGCGTCCAGCCCCTTAGACGGCAAGTGGCGTCCAGCCCCTTAGACGGCAAGTGGCGTCCAGTCCCTTAGGCAAGTGGTGTCCAGCCCCTTAGACGGCAAGTGGCGTCCTACTCCTTAGACGGCAAGTGGCGTCCAGCTCCTTAGACGGCAAGTGGCGTCCAGCTCCTTAGACGGCAAGTTGCGTCCAGCTCCTTAGACGGCAAGTTGCGTCCAGCTCCTTAGACGGCAAGTGGCGTCCAGCCCCTTAGACGGCAAGTGGCGTCCAGTCCCTTAGACGGCAAGTGGCGTCCAGTCCCTTAGACGGCAAGTGGCGTCCAGCCCCTTAGACGGCAAGTGGCGTCCAGCCCCTTAGACAGCAAGTGGCGTCCAGTGTCCTGGCTGAGGGCCTCTCTGCCCTGCAGGATCCTACTGTCGGCACGACATGGCCCAGTTAATGTTAAATAATTCGTTTTTAAACCACCGCTGACTCTTCTGCATGGCACCTCTCTGGCTCGGGTTCCATTGAAGCCCCTATAAAATCTGTGACGTCTTTAATTTGCCCTTATGCGATGGGACATCGAACAGGAAGTTATAACCAGGGATCCAGTATACACGTCACCCACCCACCCTATCTACCACAAAACATTTCTCAGTCATTCCCAAACTATCACCATATTGACCTGAATCGCAAAGACATTTGCAATTTGGTATTTCACCTTTGAAAAGTCTGCTATTTTTTGCAGTAGAAGGTTTAGGTCGATGAAAAGCATTGACTACGTCAGGTCGTCCATTTGGCGCTTCTGTTAAAATTCAAAGGTGTATACTTGAGAGAATAAACGACGTACTGTATGTATTGACTCTCCATTGCCCTGTCTTGCCTGGGCCCTTGAGGTTACAGTAAACCCATGTTTATACAAAGGTGTGTGCAATACAATCCTCTTTTGCTTTTCAAACATCACAAGGCGAGCCCTTGCAGCTGCAGGTGTTATATTTCAGCCACGGCTCTGAAACGCAACCTGAGGTAACGTTCTCCTTCAGAGGCCTGAAATGCCTCTTGACACTTACTCCAGACGCTGTGCCGGCTTAGTGACTGTGCTTGAAGTGGCCTGTTTTACCCCTGTGATCACGGGGCAGGGGTGACGTCGTCTCTTTGTGCACGCGCGCTCATGCTCGTCGTTCCCTTGCCGTCAGCGCCGCGCTTATCAAAGGAATGCAAGGCGCTGGTCACGCGGAAGGATTCTTGGGTCGTGGAAGTGAAACAGTAAGGCATGAGCCTCAGCCGTCTACAGGAGCGCGAGGACTGTGTGTGTCCTTAGGAGAACATAACACGGGGGCTTGAGACACACAACCGATTAGATTTAGCAGAACGTCCTATCAGCTTGTTAACTTTATAAGTGGGATACTGGCGGCTTGTTACAAGAGTTTATTTGTTATTAAAGCTGATGGAAAACAGTTTATGGAGTACATGGTGGGACAGGAACAGTGGACAACCATCCCTGTGTCTGAATTCCCAAATGAGACATTTAATTGGACTTGGTGCTGTCTTGAAAAAAAATCCCATTTGGAAACACATTCTGGGAAACTGGGGGTTTGGGGAGCAGGCATTCCTAGGTTGCGTAAGCTACGACTCTGGCGTAGCCCTACAAGGTTCGCTTTCCCACCCACGGGCGACACGAGTAAACTTGGTTCAATGCACCAACGATAAATGTGAAAGATTATTGTAGGCCAGCAGTACACTACTCAATGTGTTGCTGAAATACAGGTACTGCTTTTGGGTTACTAGCAATCCCTATGAAGGGATCAGGGGCACTGTGGTAACAGTAACAAACCTATTTCGTTATTCATAATATCACAAACACACACACACACACACACACAATCTGCGCTAAGAAGAATGAATACTTTTAAGTAGAAGTATTTATTACTACAGGAACCTTCTGTTTCTCAGTACACCTAAAACAGCTGCATAGAGTATTATAAAAATAGCAAGAATGCATGTTATGAATAATGAGAATAAAATGAAAATTTCTAACATTGTTAAAATGTAATCTAAAATCTAACACCCTAGCATCTACTTCTATGTGCTATGCTAATAGAACATGGAGGGCAGAGCAACTTGCAGTCTAGAGTTTCTTCTGGAGAAGAGACGCTCTGCATGCCTTGTTGACAGCAAAGGCTGACTTTATCAGCGGAGGTGTGAAGAAAGTGTTTCCTGTGAAGGGCACACCTACACTGCGGCAGCGGTCTTCCACCCGGACTCAGCTTTATAGGCTACAGGCAAGATGTGGCATCTGCAAAGTGTGCTGGCAATGGGTGCAACCGTCTCTGGCAGAATCTCATGTGATAATCTGGGCGAAGGACCTCTCCTGACAAGTGGCCAAGTGGCAGTCCTTATTATCTTATTAGAAACTGGAATTTCTTACATAAGTTTAGGAATGTCTAACATAGATTACGTGCATCAAGGTGTGCTTCCCAGACATTTCCTTATGAACATATAAGGCAAAAGGACGCCAATTCAGACTACATTATTTCAGCTATATATCTGCATTTGTTCTTATTTAACCTTGACTTGGTGAAAAGTAGACACTTGTCCCTGACTAATGTTGCATCAGGTGTTATATCTCTGTCATTAGTCGAATGACTTGACGTTCTCACAGTTCTTAGAAAGATACGGTCAGATGACATCTGCCTCAAATGGCAGACATAACAATGATTCTGCATATATCAGTAAAGATGGTGACTTCCATTGCCTAAGATTGAGAAGGTGGCGATCTTCATTTCCTAATATGGAGTCAGGGCCCACATAAAATGGAGTCGGGCCTTAAAGGCTTTATGTCATCTCCGACTTGTATGTCTGAATGTGACTTCATAGGAGCATATCTAACAAATAGTGATTTAGATAGTATGTAAATCCATGCTCTTCAATTACTAGGATCTAAAATATCTAAAATAAGATACACAATATATTTGTAGCTGGTGGCAAAGATGGCGGCCGCAACAGACGCACTTTAGGGAGCTCCGCGGCCGGCCCGCTACACATACTTCGTAATCCTGCTTATCCTACCGAATTTTCAATATGAGGATGCCCCCTGGGAGGTGGTGAGGCCCGGGGCTGCCCGAGGATGTGGTTTAAAGTCAGAGGACGCCATCCTGTGCGGCTGCAGCACCGGGGCCTGGCTGCGGCCTATTGCTGACTGGGCCTCCCCGGGCAAGCATGTACCGGATGCCCGCTGCTAAATAAGGAGAACGGTGGGCCTGTGTCGGGAGGTGCCTGGTGGCTGACCTGACCAGCCGAGGGACAGCGGTGGGCCGGCAGCTGGAAGGGCAGAGCGGCGGCCCTGAGTAACAAGCGACCCCTGCGGGGGAGGCCATTGCGGGTGTGGCTGAGATTGGCCGGTATCGGCTGCCAAGGCTGTGGTACCTGGACTGTGCTGCGGCCTGCAGTGCTCTGCGGGGGCTCGGCGTGCCTGTGCTGGGTGCCCGCGGCCTGCCATGTGAGGACTCTGGAACACCTGAGGCGGGGAGCAGAGCTGGGGCTGGGCCTGGGCTGCCGGGCAACTACGACGGGCCGGCCGCTAGGAGGGCAGAGCGGCAGCCCTGTGTATTAAGTGCTCTTCAGCACAGCCAGTTAGAGATGCCTGAGGCCCCTCGCTGCTGCCGCTGTATAACACGGTGATGTGACCTTACCCTACTGCCCTGCTGCTCCTAGGGTGGGGGGCCCACGGTGAGCCCAGTGAATCCTTTGATGCCCCAGTGGGGGCGGTTCTGGCCCATTTGCCATCCCGGTACTCTGGAGCACGACAAGAGCGTCACGCATCTGCACACGTGGCTTGCCCATGCGACCCCTACATTTATGAACTCCTGCTGAGCCCAAGTAAGTGGATTGCTGCAGTCTTGAGCGGCAGACTGTGGAGCTGCAGGGACCCTAATGGTGTGAGGCGCTCTCCTGTTGATGCAGAGGTGCTGCTACTGGAAGTGTGCGGAGCCCGGTGCGGTGCCGGGGGCTTGTGGGCGCGCTGTGCGGTGGCCTGCACTTTGTCACAGCTGCAGCTGGTCTCCTGCTGTGAGATGCCGGGTGGAGGTCTGTCCTCCCTATCAGCCTAGTGGATGCGCCCCTGGGCGCGGTGGACTGTTGCTACTGTTTGCACCTGGGGGAGAGGTTAAGAGACTGACTGCCTGCGTGGGTGGTGTTTCAGCCCGTGGTGTGCTGGGGCGCGGACTGTAACTGTCACACTGTCTCTGTGATTTCATCTGCGCCCCCCCCACCCCCGGGTAGTCACTTTGTGGAGGGCATGGGGGAGTGGTGCCGACTCTGGCACCCCTGGTTGCAGCGGCTCTGCGGATGACTCTGCCAACATTGATCGCACCAGGTGGCGGAGGAATTGTGACAGCTTTGAGGTGGTACCTTAGCCGCAACTTATTCCTGGTTCTGGAGAGAGTAGATATGGGGAAGGACAGACCACAGAGAGGAGCGCAACAAACCAGGATGGACTAGTACACGGCGCAGGGTGGAGCACTGCGGACAGACCCACGTAGAGAATTCCCCCAGGCGAAGGGTGGAGCGCGCACCCAGTTCCTACTGGAGCGCAAATACTTGCAGCTATTGAGGCCTCCAGTGCAACAGTACATCAAGTTATAGGCTGTCTATCTGGATGTCGGGCCTCAGCGCGGTGGCGGAGAGGTTGCTGGCCACTGAGCAGACTGTATCTGAATTACAAGGAGAGGTCTCCGTACTGAAGGCAGCCCTCACCGACCTATCTGCCAAAACAGTGGCCCTAGTACTCTGGGCTGAGAATGCAGAGGACCACTCCCGTAGGTGTAATCTTCGATTTGTTGGCGTCCCAGAGGGGTCTGAGGGAAATTCTCCTGAACTATTCCTTGAAAGATGGATTAAAGCCTCGTTCCCGGAGGCCTTCCTATCCCACCTCTATGTGATTGAGCGAGCTCACCGTGCTCTGGGACCGGCCCCCGGTGGGCGCTGCGCCCTGCACGCTTATTGCAAAAATCCTGAACTACAGGGACCGTGACTGCATTCTCAGAGAGGCAAGACGGGCTAGCGCCGCCCTTTTCGATGATCATACCATCCTTATTTTCCCTGATTATACGCGCCTGGTGCAACAACAGAGAATGTCCTTTGGTGGCGTGAAACTGAGGGCAATGAATTTGCAATATATGCTACTTTACCCCGCCAAGCTGAAGGTTATCCATGGAGAGTACACACATTTCTTTACCACTACTGAGGCTGCCTGGGATTGGCTGGTGGTGAGGGACAGACCCTGGCCTCAAAAGGATCAAATGGACGAACCCAAGACACACGCAGCTCGCGAAAGGCGAACAAATGTGGACGGCGAGGCAGACAGACATTCCGCTCCTCCCAGTGGGCGGTGCTACTCCAGGATGGCTCCCTGGACCTGGAGCGGATGGACTCGGACGGTGAGCCTCGGATAAGTCGAGCACTGCTACAGGCTGAACTCGACAAAGCTAGAGCATTGGTGGAGGTGGTCACGACTTCGAACTCAGATGCTAGTATGGGTGATGTTGTAGAGGACACCCCCCTGACTACTGGTCCCTGAACATCTGTTGTGACAATGGGGCTGTTTGAACTTTGCTGTGGGGTGCCAATGAGGGGGAGCCTTTAGCTTGGCGCGGGTGGGGATGAGTGGGATGCAACCCGGACTTGTGTGCACATCTGGGCATGGCTTTCTAGTCCCAACTTCATATAAATGGGATGGGAACCGAGGAGGTGCTTATGCGGGCTTCCCCTTCTCATTTATTTTTACTCCCCTCTTCTTTTCGGTGTGTGCTTATGAGTGACTGGGGTTTGAGCGAGTGTGATCGGGTGAGTGACGCGGCTAGGGGTGGAAAGGTGCTACTGGGGCTCACCGATGGGTGTGGCGGACAAAGCGCCTCGGCAGCCTGGCATGGTAATAACAGCGAGTTGACTGTGGTGCGTCTGTGTGGAGGACAGTGGTGCAGGTGGTTGCTTTTGCCTGAGTGGGCGTGGACGGATGCTGCTTCTGGTCGTCTTCCACTGCTGAGTGAGGGGTGATGGTTGAGGACTGATTTGGTTCTTGCTTTTCGTGTTCCCCCCATTGTAGAGGGTTGGGGTCAACTGCAAACATTGGTTGAGTTTTGTTGGGGGGTTTTTGGGGTGGGAATTGCGGGTTTGAAACATGTTTGGGGAGGCATGTATTGTTTTTGCTGTGTTTACCCGGTGGGAGGGGGGGTTGTTAACTGTTATAGTGATTTCTGGTGGCGGCATTGGCAGGGTGCATACGATGGAACATTGCGGGGTCACGGACCAAACAGATGGCTCATTTTAATTTTGTTACATGGAATGTACGAGGGCTCAATTCGTGTGTTAAAAGATATAGGGTGCAAACTTATCTCTGCAGACATGGGATACATGTTGCAATGTTACAGGGAATGCATTTATCAGATTCGGAGACTCAAAAGCTCCACAAGAAGTGGAGAGGTCAAATGTTTTCGGCCACTTATTCTAACTATGGCCGAGGATTCGTGATTTGGGTGGCACCGCAGGTCCCATTTCGAGCCGGTGGTTGTGTAGCGGACATAGAGGGGAGATATGTCTTGGTGCATGGCTCGCTACATGGTACAGACGTCTGCCTGTTGAACGTATATGCCCCAGATGTAGGCGATGGTGACTTTTATCTGGACCTGGAGAAACAGCTACTACCGTATGTAGGGATTCCTTTAGACACCCCCGAAAGCACACACTAAGCCCCACATGACAGCTGCTCTCCGGGGGGTCATTGTTCGCTTGGGTTTTGCGGATATGTGCTGTGCAACTCATCCAGGAGCGCAAGGCTGTACCTGTTATACACCTGCACGCACAGTCTATAGTAGGCTGGATCGATACCTGCTCTCCGACGTGGAGGCTTCCACAGCCTTGCAGACGAGGGTGCTGGGGCAATTCCTTTTAGATCATGCCCCTGTGCTGCTTGAGTGGGGGACGGGGAGCAGTTGGGCAAGGGTCCCCCTGTGGCGCCTGCTGCCGGAGGCTCTGAAAGACACTATATTCTGGGAGGAGCTTAGAGAAGTGACCAGTGGATACTTTAGTACCAACTGGCTGTCCACCGCAAGCAGCTGGACTGAATGGAATACATTAAAGGTTGTGACTATTGGGGAATGCCTGTCCAAGGTGGGTGGTATGAGAAAGCGCTTGGAGCGGGAGCTCTCTGAGGCAGAGAACACTTTGGCAGGATTGCTGGGCAAGAAACCCGTCATGGAGGCTCGGAGTGAGGCTTTACTACATGCCCAGTGCAGAGTGAGAGATATATGGGACAGATTAGACTGCCTAGTCCGCAGAGAATATCGCCAGCTACTACTCCGGGAGGGAGATAAAGCGGGGAGGCTAATTGCATGGTTACTTAAGCGAGAACGTCCCCACCGGTAATATTGACACTCATACTTGTGGATGGGCATCTCGTTTCTACACAGACTGGTATCAATTCCCTACTGCATGATCACTTGGCTGCGGTATATAGGAAGGATGCGCAGGCTGACTCAGCAGCAATAAGGTGGTTCTTTGATGATCTGGCATTGCTGTGACTCACAGAGGGCCAGAGGGATGGCCTGGGGTTTGGAAATTCACCTTGCAGACCTGCAGGAGGCGATGCAGAATATGGCACGTTGTAAATCCCCGGTCCCTGATGGATTTCTGGTGGAGTACTTTCAGACCTTTGCTGACCTTTTGCTCCTCGTTTACTAGAGACCCTACGGGAGGCTAAACGGATGGGGATTCTGCCCTCATCTATGCGGGAAGCCCAGATTATCATGCTTCATAAACAGGTAATGATCCTCACCTGCCTGGCTCTTACCGGCCCCTATCCATGCTAGGAGTGGACACTAAAATATTGGTTAAGTTATTGGTGATGCGTCTTTGTAGAGTGGTGAATCATTTGTTTTATGGTGACCAATGTGGGTTTATGCCAGGCAGGGGAACACATGTGATTGTGAAGGTTATATCATATACTGCATTCGACAGCAGGTATTATTATACAGGGCGGCTGCGGTCGCTTTGGATATCAAAAAAGCCTTCGAGACCCTGCGATGGGATTACTTGTTGGAGGTTTTGGGGAGGATGGGCCTAGGTCAGGACTTTATTTCCTGGGTTCGCCTGCTCTATTGCCAACCCATAGCCCGGGTCCATAGTGTTGGGTGATCTCCGATAGTATTTTTACAGAGCGGGGCACGAGACAGGGATGCTCGTTGTCCCCGCTTCTTTGCATGCTGGCGATGGAACCATTGGCGATCCGGCTGCGGCGCGACATGTCCCGCTGGGTCATAGCTGTGGACGGCCGTACCCATGTCATACACCTGTATGCTGACGACGCACCGATTTATATCCGTCACCCAGAGGCTGCGGTGCCCGTCCTCTTGGACGTCTTGTCGGCGTTAGGAGCTGTGTCGGGGCTGGTTGTTTATGGCCAGAAGTCGGTTATGTTCCCGCTGGTGACTCTGGTTGGGAAAGAGATCGCGGACCTCCCTGCTTCAGAGTTTAGAAGGGAGTATGATCATTTCCGCTACTAGGCATCCAGGTCACCCATGCGGCCGAGACCCAATATACCCTGAATATGAGGGCAGTCATGTCGGGTTTAGAATCCTCTATTTGTTTCTGGAACCACCTGCCCCTGACTGTTATGGGGTGAGTAGCCCTGGCTAAGATGGTAATCCTACCTCGCTTCCTCTATGTGCTCCAAAATTCTTTCTGTTACATCCCTAGAGCCACCTTTATCGTCCTACATAGCCTCCTTGTCTCTTTGTTGTGGCCTGGGAGGCGCTGCTGGGTGAAACTGGAGATATTAAAGCTGAATATCGACTTGGGGGTACTGGGTCTACCTGACCTTGGGCTATACTATTTTGCTGGGCTCCTCCAGTACACGGTGCAGTGGTGTGCCAAGGGTCCTAACACAGAGAAGGAGCTTCTGACTGACTGGGATGCAGGAGTAGACCTCCCGAGATACCTTGTGATGGGTTTGCAGACCCCCCCCCCCCGATTGTCCGTTCCTGGTTTGTCAGGTTGCATGGGCCTGGGAGCGGGCTGTCACCCTGGTCTTGCGAAGGACCCCTTACGTGCGATTACTCCCCCCTCCGTTGGCTCCACAGCTTCCATCACATACAAACGGTGATGGACCTGGCGGGATTGTTTGATGGTGGATGTGTGGCGGTGGGCGACCTATACCTCACCGGGACTTTTCTTTCCATAGCTGAAGCCAGGGAATGTTATGAGGTACCAGAGGGACATTTTTTACAGTATGCAAAACTATCACGTACAGCGCGTGAGATATGGACAACCTTCCCTGAGGAACCCGGAAAATCCCATACCTTGATGCTAATCCTTGACCCTAGCTCCTTCAGGAGATTGATCTCCCGCCTGTATAAAGCCTTGAAAGCAGATCGCACAGTCGACGTTTCAATGATCCAGGGTAGATGGCTGCTGGACTTGACGTCGCCCCTTATGGAGGGGGAGTGGCAGCAGGTGTTTGCACAGGTTCGGGAGGTAGCCAGCAACGCTCACTTTAAACGTACTCAATTCCACTACTTACATCATACATACTTGACCGCCACCGACTGTCACTATTTATTGCAGGGCAATCATCAGGTAGCCCCCGATGCAGTATTGACCCCGCAACCTTTATACAAATGACTTGGGTCTGTACCCGACTCCAGATATACTGGTCGAGGGTCCTCGGACTACTGCGGGAGGCCACAGGATTCCCTGTTGAGGCATCGATCAAACATTGTCTCATCAGGGTTCTGCCGGTCCCTAAATCAAAGACCCGTATACAACACAAGTTTGCTCTGTTGGGACTAGTGTTGACCAAACATCGTATTGCCATACACTGGACGCACTCCGCACCCCCTCGCCTGGTCAAATGGAGAACCTATTGTGTGTGAGTGGGGTGTGTCTGAGGAGCACCGCCTGCGCTTAGTTCGCACAGATGAAAATGCTGAATGTGATTTGGAAACCTGGAGGGCCATGTAGGAGAGATTACAGTCGGGTGGGCGGATGGGAGAGGGCATGGAAAACTCGACCCAGATGACGGCCTCCGCTTCACAGACGCTGACGCAAGGGACCAACCCGCCGGCCAATTGAATGCTAGTGAACGAGAAGGGGTGAATGGGGAGTGAGCGCTGTCTGAGATGATCGGTACTTTGGAGACTGCGCTGGGACAGGTCATAATCCTAAATGACTCCCATGAGTCAGTGTGCTGGTCCCCTGCGAAACTGCTTTTGGATATTCAATATGCTTTATGTCTATGCCCGCGGATAGGTACCACCTTGACTTGTTAGGCCATATTACATTCCCACAGACCCACAACTGCGTAAGCCAAGGGTCCACCCGGGAGTGGGGGAGATCGACCCCAGCACATACTTGAGACTGTCTATATGACTTAGGAAATTATAGGATATGTCGCCTCTGCCAATCGCTGCCAACGTTTTAGGTCTTTATCTGTGTTGTTATTCGTTATGATGTTGAAATCAAGGGTGGGGGGAGGTAGAAGAAGCGATGATCCATTCAGCTTCCTTATAGTTATCCAAAATCAATAGGGAATGGATCACTTGTACCTGCTACCAGGGTTCATGTGGTTCTATCCATCAATGCTTTAAAAACCCTCATTCACGTAGACAAGTCGGTGGGCGGTATATCTTGGTTCTCCGCCTTAGTCAGATACGTGACAGCATCATCATTGGGTTTCTTTCATGCTTCCTCCGCCTGGAGGGTACCACTGGTTATTTCAGTAGTGATCAGAAATCAAAAAAAGTGAGGATGCTCGTGTGGAGTGAATTTTTAAAAAAGAATCCTCATGCCACCTAAACTATAATTTTATTCAGTTTGGAGCATAGGGAAAAGATAAAAACAGTGTTGTGCATAGTTGGACTTTCAATGAGTCCACTGCACTTGTTAGTCCAGGTAGGTGGTCGACATGTTTCAGCCCCTTCGTATGCCCCTAGGGGTCGCGGGGCTTTCGTCAGGACCTAGAAAAAGTGGTGGAGATGGGTATTGTCCAAATCCAAATTTATAGTTAAGAGTTCTTGTCTCTGAACCGGAGGTCAAAAGTACCTTGTAAGTCCTATTCAGGGCTTCATCGGGGGTTGGAGGCGCGTATCACTGCGAGTGCAACAGCTTCCCGGGAACAGGAAGGCAGCGTCAGCACAAGTTGTGGGAAGCTGCTGCACTCACAGTGATACGCGCCTCCAACCCCCGATGAAGCCCTGAATAGGACTTACAAGGTACTTTTGACCTCCGGTTCAGAGACAAGAACTCTTAACTATAAATTTGGATTTGGACAATACCCATCTCCACCACTTTTCTAGGTCCTGACGAAAGCCCCGCGACCTAGGCATGCGAAGGGGCTGAAGCATGTCGACCACCTACCTGGACTAACAAGTGCAGTGGACTCATTGAAAGTCCAACTATGCACAACACTGTTTTTATCTTTCCCTATGCTCCAAACTGAATAAAATTATAGTTTAGGTGGCATGAGGATTCTTTTAAAAAATTCACTCACACGAGCATCCTCACTTTTTGATTTCTGATCACTACTGAAATAACCAGTGGTACCTCCAGGCGGAGGAAGCATGAAGAAACCCAATGATGATGCTGTCACGTATCTGACTAAGGCGGAGAACCAAGATATACCGCCCACCGACTTGTCTACGTGAATGAGGGTTTTTTAAGCATTGATGGATAGAACCACATGAACTCTGGTAGCAGATACAAGTGATCCATTCCCTATTGATTTTGGGTTATTCGTTATGATTCAGTTCATTGGAATTGTACAGCACATCCGACATGGAAAAGTGTGTATTGCGGTGTTGCCCACTGGCTACGCCCTGGGCCACTCTTGAGGGCACTGCAGCTACAGGCGAGATACTCAGATGTATGTAAGACTTTTTTGTCACCATCCTTGTATACTGTAACCAAGTGCAGCATAATGTATACTGAGCAATGTGCAATTCTGGAATAAAAACAAGGTGAAAAAATGTATATATGTAGCTTAAAACAAAGGCAATCAATACATCACATATAAATGACAACTGTAAATGGCACAAATGCTAAATATGTAAACTACAGTGAAGGATGAATACTTGTAACTCTTGCATTGTTTCAGATATTTGATGATTATATATATCGTAATCTATCTAAAGTGTTTTATGCGTGTTGGCGATTAAACATACCAGTGACAATATGAAATAGGCCAGATTAAAAATGTGTGGTATAAAAAGTAAAAGCAAAAATTAAAAAGAATCTTATTAAAAAAGAATGTGGTTTAATGGGTACGCTCTCTTGAAAAGTGTGTGCTGTGTGTGCATTCCATTGTCGATAACTTTAAAAACAGTTTGCAAGTTTTCTTGATCTATTTGCCTAATTCTTTCTGCAGCTTCTTTCTCTGAATATTTGTTTAACTCATTGTAAATGGCATATATTACTGTGGTAAGGAATCCATGTTTTCATTGATTAAGAAAAAGTGTTCTTTTATAGCTGAAAGACTAAAATGTTCTAGCCCTAGCCATCGTTGACACAGCTTACCTACACAATGGGCCTGATTCACAGAACTAACTTACGTCAAAAACGTAAAGTTAGTACCTTTTGGTATTCACAGAATACACTTACTCATTTTGGTATTCACAGAATACACTTACTCATTTTGGTATTCACAGAATACACTTACTCATACTAACTTTATGTCCGCACTCGGGCCGGAGATTCCGGCCCGGTGGTGGAGATTCCGGCCGTTTGTGGAGATTCCGGCCCGGAGGTGGAGATTCCGGCCGTTTGTGGAGATTCCGGCCGGAGATTCCGGCCGTTTGTGGAGATTCCGGCCATTTGTGGAGATTCCGGCCGGTTGTGGAGATTCCGGCCGGTGGCGGAATCTCCACAAACGGCGGAATCTCCACAAACGGCCGGAATCTCCACCTCCGGGCCGGAATCTCCACAAACGGCCGGAATCTCCGGCCCGAGTGCGGACATAAAGTTAGTATGAGTAAGTGTATTCTGTGAATACCAAAATGAGTAAGTGTATTCTGTGAATACCAAAATGAGTAAGTGTATTCTGTGAATACAAAAGGTACTAACTTTACGTTTTTGACGTAAGTTAGTTCTGTGAATCGGGCCCTATATGTGGTAACTACTGCAGGTGTTTGTGTTTTATAACATGGGTCAGGACAATAAATTTTAGGTTGAAGAGTGTAGAAAGGAAATGCTGCATGCAGGTATCAGAATCATAAGACTATCAGATTAAACCCTCGATGGGGAATTGAGTCGAATTATAGGTTCCATTTTGTATCATATCATTTATGTTTGATTCAGGTATTCATTTGGAATTGTCAATTATTGAACATGGTCCAGTTGGCTTTTGGTACAGAAGATGTCTTTAAGCCCTTCATTGTTCCAAATCCCAGACAGGTAGTCTGTTGGATAGTTTTGTTTAGAATGATTATTTCTTTCGGTAATATACAGGGTATAAATAAGGCTTCTTTGCCTTGGATCTGCCAAAATGTGTTTTCCCAAATACGTTTCTCATCAGTATTTACTTTTCAACATTCATATTCTTGAACAGCCAGGTTTTGATTAAATTCAGTAGAGTAAATCAGCCTGTTGGTAGTGGTTACATTTTTGGGAAGCTGTTGTGGCTTCTGTATGAAATAGAAGGCTGAAGAATGTGATCTGTCAGCACTCTGAAAGTAAGGGACTTTCTTCAAGGAGCTAGAATGACTATCGGGAGGTGGAGCCTCACAATGTTCCCATTGTAGGTATTTGTGAATTTCTCTAGGATATCTGGCCCTATGCAGGTAGTTATGTGCATAGTGATGATAACAATACATTTCTTTTATAATTGGCTGCATTCAAATAAGGATCTTCATTATTCAAAGTAGCATATGGCTGTAAATCAAACATCGTTCTTTTAAGAGTCTCAATGTCCCAATCATCTGAAATAGAACCAGGTATTATAACATTATTCATTGAAACTTTTATCACATAAGGCAATTGCAATGCCTGAGTGGGCCCCATAATCTGGTATGGAACCTTCTCCCATGCTATGCCCTTAGCACAGGATAAACTGTAATGTTCACAGCATAGAGACCTCTTTGGGCTCTCTGGGATGAGGAGTGGGGCTGTAGTTCACAAGCCACAGGTGAGGCAATTGTTCTTGTAGGGACAAAATGTCCATTAAGTTGCAGCAGAACGCTGAGTGTCGTCGTCAACCATAGCATGAAAAGACACGGTCCCAAAGCAATCCAGGCATAGGACGACAGAGGAATCAAATACTTGTCACAAAACCGTTGACAAGTGGGAAGAGTCTCTGGCGATATGTGACTAGAAGGAGTCGAAAAGATCTCTGTGAAATATTCATATTGGGAGCATCAGCTGTGTTAGTTGAACTCAATGTTCTGCGTAAAGTGTTGCGCTCCGGAAACATCCTTTATCCCGCATGCATTACTCCGCAGTGCCATTACCCCACAGTTTTTACACCGCAAAATCTTTTACAACTCAGGGCTTTACACCGCAAACTATTACAACGCTTTCCCCAAAGTAACGCCACGGTGGAGTTAGAATAGTAAATTGCGTTGTAATGGGGAATGGGTTGTAATGGATTGCGTTGTAAAGCCATGCGTTGTAAAAGATTTTGCGGTGTATAAACTGTGGGGTAATGGCACGCGGAGTAAAAGTGTGCAGGGTAAAGTGCCCTATTCCTTGCGCTCAAATATCCCTGTCTGGGAACTCGAGCCAGTAATGTTACTGCTATGGGGTAAGGTATTCAGAGTAGGGAGAGGCTAGGAGGCACTGCTCTGAATCCTTCTTGGTGTGTAAGTCTGTTGTAGAGGATTGGCCACATAGTGCTTTTTAAGGTGGTCAATAGACACCTGTCTGTTTCTTCTCAAGCCAGGCAGAGTGTCAGTTCTGTTGCCTTTTACCCCAAGAACAGCGATTGGTGGTATTTAAGATGGTTCAAAAGCTTGCTTGTTGTGGATTTTTTCCCGAACTAGGTCCCCAACTTTGGGAACCCACCCGTCAGCAGCATTGATAACCGTCTCTTCACGGGTGGCAGCATGAGAGTGGTTTCCGTTAGACAGCCTCTGACTTCTTGGAAACTCTACAAAACATTAAAGCGTTTCTCCAAGTCAAATGTATCTTCATCAGCCACCTTCCCAGAATTATCTGAGCTAGGCACATACATAAGGAACTCCAAAGAGAAGCTTTTATCCAGTGCGTCCTCCCAATTCTTATGTAGACCTGTTATTTATTGCTCTTTGGACTCCATACAGGTTATGCTACCAGCTAAGACCTGAATTTAGCACCCTATTAGTCAAAGCTTGTTTAATCATCCCATTAGCTTGCTCTACAATGTCGTTCGATTCAGGTTTGACCAGGTCGCTGAAATGCAAACAAACTCCTAGAGCAGACATTGAATCCCTGTAAGTCTTGGAGACAAACGCAGGACCAGTATCTGAATGAAATTAATGAACTGCGCCAATTGCTATCAGGCACTGCAAATCTTTTACTACCACTGAAACTCTTTGTTAGAAATTGGGTTTTTGGTTAACTGGGGTGTGAACTAAAGTCAAACAGAAACCACAATCCTAGTTTGGGTGTAAGGCAAACTCTAAATTAACCTTTGCTCACCCTCTGGTAGCTTGGCACAGACCAGTCAGACTTAAGTTAGCGGCAGTGTGTAAAGTATTTGTGCAACACTTCAAACAGTAAAACAGTGAAAACACCACACAAAAAGATACCACATCAGGTTAGAAAAATAGAACTTAATTTACTAAATAAAACAATACCAAAGCAACAAAAAAAGAGTAGAACTTGAGATACAAATTTTTTAAAAATAAACTATAAAACAGCGCTTAGAAGCAGTCAACGTTTACTTGGGATATCAAATCGAAACCGGGCCAGGACAAAGACAAAAGTTCAGGCCAACCGCGATGGAGCGCAGGCCGGATACAGGGACCCAGTGACGCCCGCTGAAGAAAAAAAGTTCCTTGATCCTGGCTGCATCAACGTAGAGGATGCAGAGTGCAACCGCAGTGATGCGTTGGTGTTGATCCACGCAGTGGTGATGATGCACTAGTCCTGATCCACACAGCAGCGGTAATGCAAATGGAAAAACATGAGTTGACGCTCAAGGAACAGAAGTGCAAAATGTTTAAGAAATCTGTTGGGTATCTTGGTCACACTCTATCGTGTGATGGGGTTGTGCCCAAGAGGTAGAATGTGAGGCACCTGCGCCCACTCACAAAGAACAGTTTATCTCTTTTGCTGGTCTGTGTGAGTATTACAGTAAGTTTTTAGAAAACTTTGCTACCAAAATGGAGCTGTTGCGAGAGCTATTAAGATAGAATGTTGCATATGTATGGACAGAAAGACAACAATCGGCATTTGAAAACATAAAACAGGAAATTGTGGAAGGTCCTACGTTAAGACCATTCTGCAAGAGGAAGGAATATATAATCACAGTAGATGCAAGTATGTATGGGATAGGTGGTATTTTATCTTAAAGAAGTGGCACGAAGAGTGGAATGTTGCGTTTGCAGCTCACACTTTGATTGAAACGGAACGTAGATTGAATTCTTTAAGGAAGTGTTTGCCAGGGAGTGTTGTCCCTCTGTTTTGATAACAGACAATGGTGCCAATTGACATCTACTGAAATGGAATCTTTCCTTAAGCATTGTAACATCAAGCATGTGACAACGGCATTGTATGAACCTCACGAAAATGGTCAAGTGGAAAGGTTCAACCGTGTGAAGGGTTATGTCGTAGAGGCACATAGATAAGAAGGAGATTGGAAAAATGCCCTGAGAGAAAAGCTGTGGATGTATCGCATAACTCCCCACATTGTCACAGAAGTAAGTCCTTTCAAACTACTTAAAGGCAGGGATCCTGCTTCCAGTTTGTGTCCCTAGTGGTTCAAGAAAAAATGTGCAAGAGGTGAAGAGAAGTGTGATGTAAAAACTGTGGCGGAAAGAGTGAGGAAGAAACAAACTAATCTAAAGAATGGCATGATGCTAAGTGGACAACAAAGGCACATGATATCAAAGTTTGAGATTGGGTGGGAAATTTAAAACCAAGATTCATAAACAAAAGTCTCTCAAAATTTGGAAAAGCAATAAAGGTACTTAAAGTGTTCACTAACTCTGTGGTTACCCATAATGGTAAAGTATGGAATGTGAAAAGAGTAGCCAAATGTGCTGAGGCGGTTTTCAGCAGCCACAAAATGTATGAGGATGAGGACACAGAAGAGGGTGATGAAGGATTTTTAATGAGATTTGATGACAATTTGCATTCAAGGAACCAGAGTGATGGGTGAAATGAGTGTACTGTGTTATCTGACAATTTGGAAACTAATAGAGATTCTGTCAATAAAGATTCTGTTGCTTCAGTAGTCGGAGAGACGAGGAGGATCAGACAGTCACCTGGTAAATTTGCTAATTTTGTCAAATAGAAATGTTATTAGCTAAGTTGTAGTTATTATGTTGCATGGTTTTTACCTGTGTGTATTTGTTTACTTTCATTGTTTTGGTATTTGCAACACTTTATCATTATATTTTCATCTTCTTCTTGTTGAGGGAGATATGATATATGTGTTACCATTACAATCCTTGCACATGCCTTTGTTATGCTTTGGACTGCGTTCTGCATTCCATGAGAATGTTTATTCATGGAATGCAGAAGGCACTCCAGCTGGCACTTGGATGACTTGCTGTTAAGACATTTTGCTGTGCTGCTCCAGTATACACATTTCTTACTTCAATCCCGGATTGGATCATTCAACAGAAGAGTTCAGTTTTTTGGAACTGGTGGTTTTAGAAGAGATCCTCGCTGCCAAGTTGCCGGGGATAAGCTGCCCTTCAATATCTCAGGGTGTGATTAGCAACAAGGACGAGGTAGAGATGCAAGTTCTACCTTTGGAACCGAAGTTCAATCTTATTCTCTATAGACGAGTCCATTCTCACAAACAGTTCTATGATTGTAGGTGTCAAATGCAAAAAGCATTTTTCACTTGGGTCTTCTGGAGCTGAAATACTGCCCTGTTTGGCGCCCCCTGCTGGTGGCTCCGTAGGCCTCATCTTCTGGATGCACTGCCCCTGTATATTCAGTCGCATATAGTGCCTGATCTGTCTTTTAAACTGGTCCATGTGATAGAGAATAATTATGAAAGCACAGTACTGTCAGTTACACAATATTAGGGTGAAAGAAACAGAGGAGTGTGTGTGATTTGTCACAAAAACACATTAACCACAGTCTTGTACAACACAATATTGCGAGTGAATTTATCGCTAGCATTCATTTGAATTCTATTTTATGCTTTTAGTTAAATGTAATAATTGTCATCTAGAAAGCAAAGTGATGTTTAAAATAATATTCATAACTAAAGCAAAACAGACAACTGATGCACATTGCACAGGCATATCTTTTGGTGTTTTGGGTGGGGCGTGAGACATAGCTGCATCATGATAATCTATGCATGCGGTTTTATGGTTACAACCATTTACACGAGCTAAAGTCAGCAGCGGCACCTTAATGCGGTGCTTTGTCTTCCTTGCCTTCTACAGCTCATTTTGTGGTCTGGTTGAACACGAAATATGCTCCTACAAAAGCTCAGACGATTTTTGTGTTTTTCTTTTCTGCCCCCAACAAACCGCACTGGTGGATCGCACACCTTCTAAAAAGTACAGAAGCTGCAGCTGTCTGTGAAAGGATTTGCTGATAGCCAGCCCCTGTGCCTCCTATGCACTTTTTAGTTCTGCTATTTTTGTTCTCGACTGAGCAATGCTATATTGTGTCAAGCGTGTTTGAGAATAGCAGACTCTCACCTGTTTGATAACATAAGTTTGACCCATTATGCATTTTATTTCTTCCAAACAAACATCATGTATTATACACTATTCTGTCATCTTATTTAATTTTTTTACGTTTCATACTTATTTCTTTTTTTTGTAGTTTAAAACTGCAAAAACAAGGAGGTTGTCATACGACTGTACATGCTATTTTGAGAACATCCTGACGGAACTATTTCCAGGCAAGATAGGTAGAAAGATCTCGATAACGAGGCGCATTTTCCTATACAAATTTAGGAAGGTCTAACTTTGCCCGTATGGTCATAAGGCAATCACAGAGCCAGATTCTTTAGGACCAGGAAAAACCTTGGAAAGTCTCAGAGGCTGTGTCTGAATACCTTGGGGAAATCACACGCACTTGGATGGGAAAAGACCGTGGGCATAGGTGTGTGGTAGCATCATGGCTGTTGACCCTCCCTTGCAGCGTGGGCAAGAACAGAGCAGTCTTACTTTTCCCACTACTGAGATGCTGCAGGGTCAGTAAGTCCAGATGGCACAAGATGCTCTGAGAGGCTCTTCGTCCGGTGGGCACATCCATTAGACACTCTGGGTCACTGCACATGAAGCCGAGTCAGGCCTTGCTGACACAGCAGCATCTGCTCTCTTTAGATCTTCACTCCAGGTACAGCAGCATAGGATCCAGAACACTTAATAACAGGGTTCTCATGTACCTTCCACATATCCAGAATCACTGTCAATGGGAACACCCAGCCCATGAAAAGACAGGCTTCACAAAGTAATGGGGATTTGATCACCTTCACTGAGCTGTCTTCTTGTCAGACAGAAGATCATTTTGCAGTAGCTCTCCACCTCAATCACGCATGGAACACTTCTCCTGTGTACTAGAAGAATTTCATGAGATCACTGAACCACTTGACTCCGAGGACAAAAATAGAGCAAGAAGCCAGACCTCCTGCTTAGCTCATGGACAGCTTCAGGTGAGGCCATGCATTTCTTTGATCCACCAAGAATCCAGATCCTCTCCCGGATCTCTATCCAACTCAATGAGCCATGCTGCATATGGGTGTGCTCTAGTCTAAGTGGATGATCACCAGAACAATATTGGAATGGATAGATTCTTCCGCTGTATATTGCGGAAACTCCGCAGCCCATCGAAGTGCTGCCTTGGCAGAAGGAAAGAAATCCAGAGTCCAAAGTAGGGACAGCAGCTTCAGACTTTCTGGCCTTTCCAAGTGACATGAGGTAAGAGATGATGTCCTTAGATGACACATTAAGACAGTCCGCGCCTATGCTCCCATCGTAATCAGTCTCCCTTACACAAGTGCACAGAAACTATATACTGAATTGAGCCTCATCCATTCAAGTTTACCCAACACTGTTTCTTAGACACCAAAATAAGCAGGGTTGTAATATCTTAATGGCTTATGATCATTCTGATCCACTCCTTATCATCCCTCTCAATCAATCTCTTTCTGCATTTCTGTAATTTGAGGAGAATAGTGAGATGAGGATCAACATTCCCTCCTTTTGATAACCACCCATAATGAGAGACTTCCAGCTAGAAGTGTGAGGTCAATGGTTGACTCATGAAGGAAGTGATGAATTGGAGGTTTTCGCAGCTAATAATCTTCATTTTTACTCCTTCAAGAAACTCTGCATCTATTTTGTGATGTCTAAAAAGCTGATACTTTAGCTATAATGACAACAAGTAAATGATGACTTTATCATCTTTATGCAGGTTTATTAAAAGCAATGAATTATCTGCTGAAAATAACCACACTTGTTAGTAGCGCTTTCTTGGCAGTTTCTCAGTCTCTCGTTTTAGTATCCAAACCAATAATCTACTGGGCTTGTCACCCTGCCTGTGTAATCACTCATGATAATCTCTCAGTGTGAGTTTATCCACTCTGTCCCATATCTCGCCCAGAACTCTCTTAGCATCTACCAGTTTCGCACGTACCCCTTGGCAAACTCCTCTTGCCACTGCAGGGTCGCTACCATCTCCTCCTGTATTCTCGAGTCTCTCTATAATTGCTGCTTAATACCATAGACTTTATTCATACATTCCTCCCCTCAGTGCCACCTTTAGTGCTTCCCATTCATTTGCTCTGGTGGTCGTGGATCCCAAGGTGTTGTCGAAGTAAGCAGTCAGCATGTCACGCAAGGCCTTCCTGCACTCAAGATCTAACAGGGCTCCAGGCGGCATTCTCCAGAGGAAGGTTGTTGTGGCCTGGAAGAACTTGAGTAGGTACAAAAGTAGGGTTAACAAGATGAGTTTATTCCATAAAAGAGTTCAGCACCAAACAGCCTCACAGAGCGTCTCTCATCATCAGCCTCCAGAGCATAACTGCTCAACTGGACCCTCAAAGAGAGTAACATTCCACAGTGCTAGGCAACTAATACAATTGAAAGATGTAAAGGAAAGCACAAGAAAGATGCAAGGAAACCACATACATAATAAGAGCAAGGATAGGATATAACACACCTTCCCACTTAACAAGGAAAAATGAAATGAAAAATTTCCCCATCAATAAACATGTAGGATACAATGCAGAAGGACACTAAGTAATATAATCTTCAAGGTACTTAGGCTTGAACTTTTGCCTAGAGTATGACAATTCCATCGAATTAGAACAACCATGTACAGGAGAATCTACAAAACTGCCTGCAGTTTCATCAGATAATGTTTCTTTGTCTAGTCCTGAGTCAGAACTCACTTTGTTCAAAAGATTTTCTGCATATTCTCGAGCCCAGCAGCAGCAAATGAATCAACTGCTGATTTGGAAACATCATTATTAATTTGAACATCAGTTTGAGAACAAGCATCGTTTGGTACAAATCCAGAATCTGCCGTTACATTGACATCACAAGAAAGATTATACTTTCCTAAGACACCCTGTGAAGAGTTCTGATTATAAAGAGAATCAGTAGAGTTAGTTAAGCTATTTTTTACTTTTGCAATGTTTCTTTTACTCCACCACTTTCCACCTGAAACCATGACAGCATGCTTGCTAATTTTAACAATTGAGGTCTCCGGATAAAATTTTGAACCTCTTAACTTGAACAGTCTCCTAACTCGAACTCGTTCACCCACAGTGAAACAATCTTCTTTAGCTTTTTTGACTTCATCATACCTGATTTTGGATTAGGCTTGACACTCTTTCACTCTTAGTCTTACCTGATCATGGTGAGGAACATCATTATGGCACTTAGAGTTAGCAATAACCCACTCAGGGGAAAGTTCGTTAAATGATTGTCTACCCCTCAACATAGCAAAAGGAGTGACACCTGTAGTGGAGTGTGGGGTATTATTGTAGGACCAAACTCTATCACTCACTACCTCTTGTACATGTAAGCCAGAAGAAGAAGCAAGTTGGACAGACTCTTTCAAGATACGGTTTACCCTTTCCACTAAACCATTTCCTTGTGGACTGTAGAGGGCAGTGGTAAGATGTTTGACCCCAAGGTTGTTTAAGAAAGTTTTCATATTGTGTGAAACAAATTGTACTCCATTATCTGAGACCAAAAATGCAGGTATGCCTTCTGAGCGAAATAGTTGTCTCAAAAATTTGATCACATTTTCAGTGTTGGGTTCTCTCATAAATTTATATGAAACCCACTTAAAAAAATAATCAACAATTGTCAAAATGTATCTAAAACCCTCATTCAACCCACCAATAGGACCAACAAAGTCAATTCCTAGTTTCTCCCAAGCTCTCTGAGGAAGATCAACAGGACATAAGGGAGAGTTATGAGTGCGAAGGGTTTTCTCAGCATGTCCACATTCATTACAATTGCTTAACATGGTTTCGACCAAAATGTCCATCCCGGGCCACCAATAATAAAGGCGTAATCTTTTTTTCGTTCCCGTGATGTCAATATGACCTTTATGTGCCAGGGTAATGAGTTTATTTCTTAGTATAGCAGGAGGAACAAGTGAAGAACCTCTCATGATAAAATTGCCTTCAACACTTAATTCATCTTTGACCTTAAAGTAAGGGATAAACTCTTTTCCAATTTGACCTTATCTGGGCCAGCTATTGCAAATAAATTTTTTAAGTGTGACTTGGCATATATCAGATAAAGATGCTTGTTCCCAGTCAATGTGGGAAATCACCTCCTTGGCCAACACCAGGCCATCTAATAAACCTACTACAATTTCCTTTTCATCAGCAAGTAGATCATCGTGACTAGTATTAGAAGGGCATCTGGCCAAAAAATCCGCTTTAAAGTTTTTCCCTCCTGGAATGTGTCTCATGGAGAAATTATAATCATATAGTTTGGCAAATAATCGTATCAACCTAGGGCTAGCATTTCTTAAACCTTTGTCATTCCAAATAAAAACTAAAGGTTTGTGGTCAGAAATTAAAACAAACTCTCTTCCCCACAAATAAGTGGCAAAGTGTTTGACCTCCCATACACAAGCAAGTGCTTCCTTTTCAATGGTGCTGTAATTCTTTTCTGCTGTAGAAAGTCTTCTAGAGGCAAATGCAACTGTGTTTTCAACACTGTCAACCATTTGACTGAGAATAGCACCAAGACCTAAATTGCTAGCATCAACTGTAACATAAGACATTACATTCTCATCAAAAGGTTTAAGAGCAGGTGCATTTATAATTAAATCCTTTACATTTTTTGAAAGAATCATGTTGTTCATCTCCCCAAATGAATTTCACATTACTTCTTATTAATTTTCTCAAAGGTTCACTAACCAATGCAAAATTCTGAACAAAATGTGAATAGTATTCACTTAGACCCAAGAAAGATCTTAACTGATCTTTATCAGATGGCTGGGCACAATCACGGATAGCTTTTAGCAGATCTTGCTTAGGTCTAATACCAGTAGCAGAAATTACATGACCTAAGTATTCCACTTCACTCAATAAAAATTTGCATTTTCTGTTTTTTGACTGTCATGCCATGTTTTTTTCTAAGATTCCCAAGACCTGATTTAATTTGACAAGATGCTCTTGAACATTGTTGGTAGATATTAAGATGTCATCTTGATAAGCAAGTACATGTTTGATATTGCCAAATAATTAAAACATAAGTTTTTGAAAAACTGATGCTGCGGATGCGAGTCCAAAAGGCATTCTAAGGAAGCGAAAAGTACCAAATGGAGTATTAAAGGCAGTCAAGTCTCTGGAAACTATGTGTAATTCTATTTGATGATACGCCGCCCTTAAATCGATGGTTGAGAAAATTTTTGTGCCCTTCAACTAAGCTAGCATGTCGTGTATGCGAGGTAGTGGAAAGCAGTCGACTTGAATATTCTTATTTAAGGATCTCAAGTCGATGCAGAGCCTAAGTTCATCACAGTTTTTAGAGCTACCCCAATGGGAGAAATCCATAAAGAGGAATTAATGGGCTCTATAACTCCATCAGAACAAAGTTTTTGAAGATGATCTTTTAGCCTCTCCCTGATACTTAAGGGAACATGTCTTACTTTGTGTATTACCGGAATGGCATCAGGTTTAAGAATAATTTTATGTTGAAATCCCTTGACTGAACCAAGATTGTCTTGCAAAACAGTTTGATGATTAGCAATAACTTGGTCTAAAGAAGTAGCTTCAACATGTATGGAATCAACCAGAGAAATGGGAACATATGTGCCAGGTCTCAAGACCATAAAAAATTTGCCTTGATCCCTCCAACCAAGAATATTGTAACCTTTCTTGGCTACATACATTTTTGAATGAATAGATCTGTCCTTAAACATGAGATCATCGGTAAAGTAACCCAACATGTCAATTTCCTGACCTCCAAAAGCTACGGTACGTATGTCGGGAGGAAGTAATTTAAGACCTTTCCATTCTTTTAAGAAGAATAGATCAGACAGGATGGTAACTGGAGATCCAGAGTCAACTGTAACTTTGGTGAGAACATTGCCAATTTTGATATCACAAACAGGATCTCCTTTTTCAGAAGCAGTAGGAGAGTGTAACATGTCTACAGACAACAACATTTTGTTAACTTGAAAATTGTCAGTATATATATCTGTGGAAACATTCAAATCCTGAGTGTCTAAACTCATCACTTTGGATTTATTTTTGCAGACTTTTGCAAAATGTCCAGACTTTTTGCAATTACTACACATTTTTCCAATGGCTGGGCAAATGGGCGCATTGGCTAAATGAGATTTAGAACCACATCTATAGCACTGAGTGATCCTGTCTGATTTCTTTATGTCAGACTTAATAAAGGAAGGTTTGTTTTGCTGAGAGGAGTTTTGAGAGGGTTTATGTGAAATTTTGTTTACAGTTTCAGTGACAATATTTTTAGTTTTACCTAGTTCTTTAGAAGCTAGCGCTGAACGTTCAATCCCTCTGGCAATTTCTAAGGTTTCTGCTAGAGACGGGTTTCAACCACACAGGATTCTTTCTTGAACCTTGGAATCAAAACAGTTTACTACAATTTGATCTCTTAAATATTGTTCAAGGGGACCTACAAATTCACAAGAGGAAGCTAAAACCCTTAGTTCAGCTACAAAATTGTCAATATTCTCATGTTCACGTTGTTTGCGAGTGTAAAATTTATGTCTCTCAACAATTATGCTAGGTCCATCTTTAAAATGTTTTTCTAATCTACTGATGGCTTCTGTAAATTCATTCCAGTCATCAGAAGGAAGGGGTTGATGATCGAAAATTCTTTGACCCTCAGATCCTAAACAATTGTATAGCATGGCATTTTTCCTAACAGCTGAAAATGTTACCCCATTAATGGCCACTAAATAGCTGTTGAATGATTTATACCACTGTGTCCATTTAATTTTTGGGGTACCAGGCTCAGAAAGGAAAGGAGCCGGAAGAATAGCCGTTTGGAGAGCCATCCCTGAAAAGGAAAAGTTAAAACACACCGTATAGCAGCAGTAAAATGCAAAGATAATAAGCAGTATTTGAAAAAATACCAAATGCCAATGTAAATCCACGATGAAACTGTAATGAAAATAATTGAGCAAAATGTCTCTGCAGTTCCTTTGAGACAATGTTGTGGATAACGGTAGCACAACAAAGGGAAAAAATGCATGGAAAAGTATAGAAGCAAGGTCCTCAAACCATGAAAGGAGGCTCTTGTTGTAATGAAATAGAATCCCCAATGAATTGTAGACAGCAAGGCAGGGTCCGTTTAAGGCCAACCAGATGAGTCAACAAATGTATGAAGAAGTGGCAGTTACGATGTAAATGATAAGTTGATCAGTGAGCCAACGGTTGAAATGGAGTGCCAGTAAGTTTGGAATAAAGCGTAGAGGAGTCCATGGGGAAGCCAATAAACAGGAGTTCAGTAGGTAACAAATTAATAGAAGAGAAATCGCTTAAAATTTTCTGTGAGGTCTGAAGAAGAAAAGTCCAGATGGTGTGAATTTCATATAAATTGTAGGCAGCAATCGGTTCGTAGGGTGCTGACTCTGCCCCCTCGACGCCAATTTATGTTGTGTCCTGGAAGAACTTGAGTAGGTCCAAAAGTAGGGTTAACAAGATGAGTTTATTCCATAAAAGAGTTCAGCACCAAACAGCCTCACAGAGCGTCTCTCATCATCAGCCTCCAGAGCATAACTGCTCAACTGGAGCCTCAAAGAGAGTAACATTCCAGAGTGCTAGGCAACTAATACAATTGAAAGATGCAAAGGAAAGCACATACATAATAAGAGCAAGGATAGGATATAACAAAGGTCCTGCCATCCATTCCCACTCCTTCAAACTCCACCAACAGAGGTGAAAGATCCAATAAATATCTACCTACGTATCTAGCCACCTAGACCCAAAGCAGGATCACCCCGGTTCCCAAAACCCAATTCAATGGTCTACAGTTATTGTGTGTCAGTGAGTGGCCTGAGTATTCCCTACTGGTTGGGTGCCATTCCATCCAGATGTCTGTCTCCCCTTATTCTGCATTACCTGTCACAAAGCCGCAACCATGCCTTGTTCCTTGTGGTGCTTCAAGGGGAACCTATCCAATGTCCCATCTAACACACCCTTCCATCAATCCTTCTCTCCATCAGAGCCCTCTCCCCAGCCTACAGCATTAGAAGAATTGGAAAATCCTTGTACTTGGTCAACAGGTCCTGCACCTTGCAGTAGATATCTTTATCATTGCTATTTGGTGCATAAATATTAAGGATACAGAGATCTTTACCGTCAAGTGTTCCCTGCAAAATAATGTGTTGGTCCTCTACATCAGCTCTGAGTGAGTAAGCCGGAAGGGTATGCCAAGGGCCACCCAGACAGACACCCCTCTAGCATAGACTGAGTACAAGGAACAGTGCAACTGCCCCCTCCAGTGCTTTTTCAATTTGATCTCCTGCAGGCAAGCTATAGCCACCACATGTCTCCTAAAAAAAAGACAACACTCTGTAATGCTTGACATAGCCATGGAGGCCCCAGACATTCCACATAAGTAGTTTATATTGGCTAGTCATTTATGTCGGTTTGACTTCCCTCTTTGATGCTCCGCCCCACCCCTCTCTCACTAGGTGCAGTATGCCCATCTGATCACCAAGTTTCTTCCCTAACAAGTGCTCGTGAGCACCCTGTGACAAAAATATCCTCACCCCAAAAGCAAACATCATTGTGTAACAACCCCACCTCAAGTCCCAATTATCCCACCTCAGATAAACACTAGTTAACTTTAGAAAAATGTGCTTGCCCATCAGACTTGGCCAAAATCTTCTTTTAGTACCACCCCCGGCCCCTCAACAAAACTATCACTCAGTATAGAGAAGACGTCCCATATTTCTTATCAGGAGCGTTCAACACCAACTAACTTATACAACACATGGGAAAAAGGAAGCCTTCCTCAGGGCTCCAAATGAAAACCGTTAAGGCACTACTAAGGGCTCCATCCAGTTGCTCTTACTTACCCTGTCATAAATACCCAATCACTCATGAGGGTAAGGTCAATGTCGTACCACATCAGAAATGACCAATTAATATGGTCACACTAGTTCCAGCCGCACTGGCCCTTCTTCTCAGTATGGCCACTCTTCCATCTGCTGAGAATTCCCAACAGTAGTGGCATCATAACCCTGGTATTACCGTTATGTTTACGTCGTAGGGTCCATGCTTCCGTCTGCCAGGTGCCTCGCCCGTGTGGACTTGGCATCGGTCATCAGGTCCTCTTCCATCAAGATTTCCATCTCTCCTCTCAGTGTTCCATTCTCATGAACCACCACATGTAGCATCCAACGTCCCAAGAGATGATTTGCATCAGGGGAACCACATCCACCACTTCTCCCTCCTCCAGTGGCATCTCCACTGAGGCGATTCCAAAATGTCTCAGGGGCAGCACGAGGCACCTTGTCCCAGAGCTCTAACCAAGCCCATACCTCCTGGTTTTTCAAAGAAGTTAGTTTTACGGATTTGTTATTACCAGGAGCCAAGCAGGATACATCGGCATATAAGAGGAGTCTATGGCATTTAGCTTTTGCTTTACGTCCAATCATGACTTCCTCTGCACCTGCACTTTTTAAGAACAATTTGGGTATATGGCTGTTCTATGATTCTCATAGTCCACAGCTCCAGCCTTTCTGGCTGCTCTTAGGAAACAGTTTCGGTCTCTATAATTGAAAATCTGGGCTATCAGCGCCATAGGAGGAGCTCCCGAGGGCGGCCACGCCATCAAGGCTGCATGCGCAGCGTCAACAGAAATCATTGCAGAGGGCCCCTTTTTGTTAGAACCCAATCTTCAAGAAAGCGTTCCACTGACGCGCCCTCAGCTCTCTCCGGGAAGCCCAGGAGTTGCAAATTATTCCTTCGCGAGTGACCCTCAGCATCCTCTGCCCTGTTTTCAAGGGTCCTTGTTGCCGTAATCAGTTTGGTCACTTGTTGCTTGAGCATTTTCAGCTCTGTGCATAGGTAAGTAATCGTATGTTTGGCAGTCTTGACGCTATCAGCCACATTCTGTAGATCACTGCGGAGTAGACTGACCTCAATGGAGACTGTGTCAATCTTCCCTTCCAAGGCTGTGCGT
The DNA here is from genome assembly GCA_963921515.1 of Calotriton arnoldi. Taxonomy (NCBI): domain Eukaryota; kingdom Metazoa; phylum Chordata; class Amphibia; order Caudata; family Salamandridae; genus Calotriton; species Calotriton arnoldi. Next base: position 814,759 of record CAWUFW010007255.1, read on the forward strand.
GAACCATATATAGCGGCTAAAAGTTCAGCTCTTGATGGCTTCTCCTCCGTTTCTGACAGGCCTGCTACTGTTTTAGTGCCTGCCTGTCTGGTGTTTCTCAGAGCGGACCCCTGTAACGTTGTATATAGGGTAATAGTATTGCCCAGCTGGGCTCTAGGGCCTTTACCTTTACCCATCGCAGACACTGCTCTTCCAACAGGGGACCAGAAGGCAACATACAGCCACCGCCAGCCTGCACTCCAAATCAGGGGCCAGTGCCTTTAACTGCAACAGTGTCCCATCATTCCACCCCAGCAATGGCTCTCTCAAAAAGGAGGCGCCCCAGGGAAATGCAGCTCCTCTGCTCAATCAATGCCCGGCTCCTACTTGGCGAGTCCCGTCGCCTTACACTTCTCCGTTACCTCGCCCATGCTCAGGTAATCACAGGCAGAGTCTCACTCCACAGTGTCTCCCAATCACCATCTGAGGGCAGGAAGGGTGGCCTTCACTCCTCTCCTCAGCGTCACCCTCCAGGGCCTTTCAAGGATTGCAACTCATAAAGTCAGCAGACAATGCACATCTCTAATGGCGGGCCCGATCTTACTAGACTCTTAGTCTGTCCCAGTGCCCTGAGCATCTACGGACCTGAGGAAATCACTTTACTAGTAACACTCGACGTGGAGGCACTATATACAAACATTCCACAAGAAGCCACACTAAGAATAGTTGAAGAAACCCTGAGAAACAGTGATCCTCCCACACAACAACCCATTAACTTCATCCTGGAATGCGCAGAACTCGCCATGAAGAACAACTTCTTCAAGTTCCACGACCAACACTATCAACAAATCCATGGAACTTGTATGGGCAGTACATTTGCGCCAAGCCTAGCATGTCTATACATGGCCCATTTTGAGGCCCAACATATCCTACCAGAAACGAATCCTTTCAAATCGGAAATAAAAGAGTGGAAACGATACATAGACGATGTACTCATGCTATGGACGGGGACAGAGGATCGATGTAAAGAATTCCACTCCTGGATCAACCAACAGGACCCCTTCCTCAAATTCACACTATCAACCTCAAGTGAAGAAATACCATTCCTGGACTTACTAATTCTCTTCAAAGATGGAAAACTGTCGACCACGACATATAGGAAGCCCACAGATCGCAACAGCTTATTGCCCTACGAAAGCCACCATACCAAAGCCTTGAGACAAAATCTCCCCTTCGGCCAATTCCTCAGGCTGAGGAGAAATTGCAGCACTACCCAGGATTATGAAATACAGGCAGCAGAACTTAGCAAAAATCTGGAAAAAGAAACTACCCACAAAAAATCATAAAGTCTGCCAAGAAACGCGCATGGAACAACCATCGAGGAGCGCTTCTGGAAACACAAGAAAAGCGAAAAGATGAAACAATTACATGTGTCACAACTTACACACCTCAATCCAATCAAGTCAAAAATGTCCTATTAAAACATTGGAACATCTTGAACACAGGCGAAATGTAACTACAACACCCAAGATTCGCATTCAGACGTACACAAAACATAAAAGACATCGTTGTCCACACGAGACCACAGAAAAAACAAGGGGACAGCCAGAGGACATTATGGGACCTGCCGACGCTCAAGGGACACTACCCATGCGGGACTTGCAATGTCTGCCCGCTCACAGCACATACCAAAACACTCCAATTAAAGAACCAAGAGTGGACACAAAGAGACACACCAATTGCAACACAAAAAATTGCGTCTACATGGTGAAATGTCCTTGCAACCTACTATACATAGGGATGACCTCTAGAGTTGTAAAAACAAGGGTGAATGAGCACAGGAGCAACATCCGGTGCGGTAGGAACACCACCAAAATGAGCAGGCATTACATCGAAAAGGGACATACACCAGACCAGGTCAATTGGACCATAATTGAGTCCAATCCTCTCTGGACAACAAAAACCCTCTTCCAAAAAGAGCAAAGATGGGTGCACCGCCTCCAAACGAACACCCAGTGTTTTAACGATGAAATACCTTGGATTGAGGTACTATAGGAATTCAACCCTTGACATCGATCTCACAAGTGTGACATTCATAAACACTATAGTGAAGACTGTCAGCAGACCTCCGAGATGCACCACCCACCGTAAAATGATACACCAACTATAAAAACTGACAAAGAGGACACTAGTGCACCGCAAATAACACCAACAAATATGGTGACCCTTTATTGTGATTCATCAGCCCACTAGGGATACTTCATTTATCACATCTACCACAAGAACCCACTATAAGATGGCGACCGAGATTCTGCCTATTGCCGCCGCACCAATACATTAGATATATAACTTCATACACAAGACATGCATCGCCCCCCCTTTAAGATCACCGTACCAGCGACACATAACAATTATCAGCACACAGAGATTCAACAGCCCGTGAATATCTCTCATATGAGCATTTCAAAGAAGATATCACTCCAAGATGGCACCCATAGTAACAACCAAAACTTCCTCATACGAGCTTGTCATAGTAGATACCACTCCAAGATGGCACACATAGTAACAACCAAAACCTTCCCATATGAACTTATCATAGAAAACACCACTCCAAAATGGCACCCATAGTAACAACCAAAACTTGCCAATCAATGCAGTGATTAAACAATTAACGCCCCAACCGGAAGCCGGCCACTCCTATAAAAGGAGACAGAATTTTCACTTCCCCACCGGCGGAGACAGCGAGAGGCACACAGGTAACACAGCCCAGATGCACCGAGAGAACCGTGAGTAACTAAGGGGCAAGATCAGTCCAGGACAGATCCTGCACATGGCGGCATCCTCTCCCTTCAATTTCTAAAAACCAACTGTGAGTTATAACTTAGAGCCTTAGGAAGCCCTGTAAAAATGACACATGTGGTTTTCTGTTTTTTCTTCCTTCCCATTATAGCTCTCAAGTGACCCTCCCTGATCTCATGGGATCTTACCCTACCTACTAAGGGGTGAGATATTATCTAAGTACTTATGCATAAAAACACAGCGTCTCGAGGTTTGCCATCAATGGTAGGGCCTAACGGTATTACTTACCTAGATTTAAAGGTTCACAAGCTTGCTGGATAATAGAACCTTTTCACTTTTGAATTTTGACTCTATTTATACGATTCACGCCTACTCGATATAACAAGGGTATGTTCACAAATAAAAAATAAAAATACTGATACAGAGAACAACCCTGACACCATTCTCTGAGCACTAATCATTGATCTTATACATCTGTCTGTCATCTGGTTATAACCTCCTTTTTAACAATTTTTAGAAAGATCACAGCACCTTTTAGCTCACGTATACATACCGCGACCATTAACAGCAATGATCACGCTACGAACTACAAGCACCTGGCCCTCCAATGGAGAACCCAGACCTGAGCATAATTTCCATTGGTATTAATACCCTAATGGCAAATTGTATCTGTGTCTTTTGACTCTTGTCGTTTCAGAATCTCTACTCCTTTCATTTATCCAGGGGCACCGACATTTTCGGGCCACTGTAGATATAAATTTCTTATTCGGTCCTGACGAAGCGCCCTCGATCTCCCCCTGAGACCACTGAAGCGCGAAACATGTTGACCATAACATATGCCCACTAGGGACATATAATCACCCAGCTACCAAGGGACATAATACCCCTTAAAGCAGCTCCATACACTTTGTTTTAATAATGACAGAGGGATCACTTTATTAAAAATTAATCACTCTCCCTCCAGCCATTTTTAATACACTTTCTAGGACTTCACTGCCACTTGCACCCACACAGCTTCATCAAAAGATCTCCGAAAAAGAGACCCTTCGGGGGACCCGTAGGGCATTGCAGCGCCGGCCCGACGAGGAGCAAAAGCCCAATGATGAAGCATGACATCCTTCTGGGTGTGTGAGGGCATCAAGATGAGGACACCCTGCCTCCCACAAGCAGAGTAGCACACAACAAGAGTACCCCCTACTTCCCTCCTCTCCATCTCCACTCAGAAACGGTGACTCCCTTTGGTATAAGCTATTATTAACTGAGACTGTAATGATATTATGCCTTTTCATCACAAAGTATCACATTATTCGTAAAAGATTGTATCATCTTCCGTGCACTGAGCAACTGTTTAATAAAAAGATTTATAAAAAACAAACATAATGATTCTATGCGTATAAGCAAATTTCTTGTGAGGCTGCAAGAATTCTATTTCCAAGTCTGCTATGTCCCTGGGGCACATAATAAAGTGGCAGATTGCTTGCCTAGGTTGAGCTCGGTGGTGGAGGTGGATGATTGTAATGAAGATGAGGGTGTGAAGGTGTGCAGCACTACTGAAGGCAGTATATCGCATGAAGATTGGTTGGATGCTGAAGGAAGAGATAATATTTTGCAGAAAGTGACAAGTGCCATGCAGAATGGATGGAGCTCAGAAGCTAAAATATATTCCATGATGGAGGGGTATTGGAAAGTGAGAAACAAATTATCTTGTGAAGATGGAGTACTTTTGTGTGGTCTGAGGTTGCTATTGATATTGTTGGGCCATTGCCCAGTGGAGGAGTGACAAATTACCTTTTAGTGTTGGTTGATTCATTTTCACGTTGGGCTGAGATTGGCATTGTGAGTGGGATTGAAACCAAAAAAGTGACTGTTTCCTTGAAGAGATCTTCCATCATGAGGGTGTACCTGACACACTCCTGACTGACAATGATCTGCAAATAGTTTCTGCAGAAATGGAAACATTCTTAGTTCAGAAAGGCATTAAACATAGAAAGTGCTCCCTCTATCATCCAGAAGGGAATTGTACTGTTGAGAGATTTAACAAAGTGATTAAAGAGTGTATTCAATTGGAACTAAGTGCTGGAAGAAACTGGGAAGAGAGAATTTCTGTATACCTACAAATTTTCTCCACACAACAACCGGGAAGGTACTTTTTTTAACAGTTTAGAGGGAGAAAGGCTAACTCGGAATTGTCCCCTGCATGGTTGCAATGGGGTACGGAGGTTAACGTACAATGGGAGCTGACGGATGAAGGTGATGCATTGGAAATAAGGAATGTAGAGAAACTGAAGTTAAATTATGATGGTAAGAAATCTGTTGCCTCGTTCAAATTCAATGTGGGAGATATGGTACTGATTAAGAAGCCTGTGGAGTCAAAAGTTATTTCAAAATTTTCATGTCCTCAAACAATTGTGAAATTGTACCGCAAAGGCTGTCAAAATGAACGATGGAAGAGTGTGGAATCCCAATAGAGCGGTGGCATATAAAGGGAACACTCCTTTGTAAAGGTGTGGCTTCCTCACCTCTTCTTTTTCCTCAAGTCTGTATTCTGTGGAACTATTTTATGTACATTGTGTATGTATTTCCTAGATGTTGTTTAACTTTTCCTTTGCTGGTGTATTCTTGAATTTCTTATTGTTTGATTTTAAAGGAGGGGTGTGTGTATGGTATCCTAGACGATACCTAGTAGAATGTCAAATGTGGAACGTTGGTAAGTTCCAGATTAGTAATGAAATTACCAATGTTCTGTATACAGTTGATGCTGGATCTGGGTTTGGGATGCTACCCCGAGTGATTGCCATTAGTTATACCTATTGCAAGCATTCTTGTATCAGGAGAGACAGTGAAATCAACTACATCGATGGTTCGATTTTTAAAACCTGTTTTACACTACTTTCTCCATTGACACAACACTCTATTTGAGAGAATCTACAGTCAAAATAACCTCTTCTTACACTATCCAGCATCAGTTGAAGTAAGTCAGGAAGGTGCTTAGTTGGTCCAAAATTGATCAACGGCCACAATTCTTTGAGAAAGGTAATCACACACTCTCTCTCAGCAGTTGATATGACACAAGCTGTCTAATTTAGCATCAGTGGTTGCCAATTATTTTGAAAGAAGTTCTATCGCAAATTCAAATTTGTCCATTTGTCTATTTAGAATCTTTGTTGTGGCATCCAATGTAATATTAATATAGAATGGTGTGATCTTTCGCCTCCTTTGCATCCCCAGTAGAATCCGTTACCTATTTATTTGTCCATAACGGTTTTATTTCAAATGAGAAGTATGGGCAGTCCCATAATCCTAACCCTTGAAAATATTAAAATATTTCAAAGGAAATTAGTGGTGGATAGTGTCGGGTTAGAGATAGTCATCTGGACCCTTTTTCAGGGAGAAAGTCCTTACTTCCTCTCGCAGTGTACATCATAGTTCTCGTTTAGAAGACAACAGCAATGCATCACAGTGGTAAACAATTCCAGTCCTCTTGTTTCTTCTGTACATTTTTACCACTCCCACATTCCCTATAACTATCCTGATACCACACAATATTTTTCAGCAGTGATTACCAGCAGATCAAGGATGATAGGAAAGATTATAATAAGAATTTAAGACCGCCAGTTGTAACTGTTTCACTTCTGGTCATCAGCACGGAAAGCCTGGCTATTCCAGTTCAGCTAGTCTTTTTAAATAGTTATTGTTAGAAATGGGGATCTCTAGTTGGCAATGGCTGGCGCCAATGTCCAAGAAGGGACCCCTCTTCCTAAGTCAGAGTAAGGGGGCTACACCCTTTGATAACCCCTGCTCAACCCTGTGGTAACGTAGCACAAGCAGACAGGCCTATCTCAGAGGCAGCGTGTGAAGCATTTGTGACCATACACAATAACGCAGTGAAGACACCACAAAGGGACACCACACAAGTAACTATAGAAAAATGAGTAGCTTTAAATCAGTTTAACACAAGGCTCGAAGACGATCAACAAGCCACAATGCACGTAAATACAAGTTCACTGAAAAGGCAATAAAGCACTCCAAAAGCGGGTGAAACGAACTTAGTTCGAGGCCGGGATCTACGCGACCCGGTGATGCACAATGTACCTGAGGTTTAAAGGGGCACGGCACGCAGCTTCGGGAGGAAGCCGCGATGATGACAGGCGGACTCGCAGCGGCCGCAGCTCCCAGCTGCAGCGGTCCGCAGCGTGCACTCACGAGGCTCCTGAGGCGGTGATTAAAGGCGGGCTCTACGCAGCAACAGCTCCTCAGCCGCAGCGGCCCACAATAGCGATAGCGATGATTCTCGTAGCACAGACAAATGCGGGCTCTCAGCGGCAACAACTCCTCAGCTGCGGTGGCCCACAATAGCGATAGCGATGATTCTCGTAGCACAGACAAATGCGGGCTCTCAGCGGCAACAGCTCCTCAGCTGCAGCGGCCCACAATAGCGATAGCGATGATTCTCGTAGCACAGACAAATGCGGGCTCTCAGCGGCAACAGCTCCTCAGCTGCAGCGGCCCACAATAGCGATAGCGATGATTCTCGTAGCACAGACAAATGCGGGCTCTCAGCGGCAACAGCTCCTCAGCTGCAGCGGCCCACAATAGAGATGATTCTCGTAGCACAGACAAATGCGGGCTCTCAGCGGCAACAGCTCCTCAGCTGCAGCGGCTCACAATGGCGATAGCGATGATTCTCGTAGCACAGACAAATGCGGGCTCTCAGCGGCAACAGCTCCTCAGCTGCAGCGGCCCACAATAGCGATAGCGATGATTCTCGTAACACAGACAAATGCGGGCTCTCAGCGGCAACAGCTCCTCAGCTGCAGCGGCCCGCGATAGCGATGATTCTCAGCCCGCGTTCCCCGCAGTAGACCCACAGGCTCTGGAATTCTCGACAGAGGCCTCACCTGCGAGTAGAACCCCTCTCAATAGGAATTCAGAAGGCGGATGGGTGAAGTCTAATGTCCCTGAGACTTCAGCAGGAGGCAAGCTCAAATCAGGCCCTTGGGTAGTTGCTTCAGCAAGATGGATGAAAGTTTCAAAGTCCTTTTCCTTTCGTTACACGGACAGAGGTTCGTCTTGACATCCCGAAGTAACACACCCTGTAGGGGTTTCGGCGCAGATAATTATACCCCACAGGTCTTTGTTCTCAAAAGTCACAAGTCACTGAACCCAGCCAGAACCAGTTCGGTGTGGTCCTAGAGCACTTTATTTACGAGGTTGCATCCTGCCTTTGAGGAAGAGGGGGTCTGCCATCAGACGCACAGTGGGGGCTGGAGCCATCATTCACCTTGCCAGGCCCAGCCCTGCTCAGATCAAAGGGTCACCCCTCTCCATACACCAGCTGCAGATTTCGCTATTCGACCCAGGTCGGGCTCAGCCTGCCCCGTCCCTCCAAGACCAGACATCCAATACACATAACAGCAGAGCACACTGGACGACTTAGGCAAGAAAATACCTACTTTCTAGAAGTGGTATTTTCAAACACAGAATATAAAAATAATCCTCACTAAAAGATGTATTTTAATATTCTGAGCTCAGGCATACTAAATTCGACTTTCCAAACATGTTCCGTGGGTCAGCTAAGATTATAGGATGTAATAATCAAAACTGCCCATTCTGGCCGAAGGGAACACATAGCCTTGCAATAGTGAAAAACGAAATGGAGTGTAATTCACTATCAGGACATGCCACACAGACCAAGGCAGGTCCTACCTTTGACATACAACGCACCCTGCCATAGGGATGACTTACATGATGCCAAGGGAAGGTTGAGGGACTGGGAAGTGGGTTCACTTTACAGTCAAAGAATGGCAGTTCTGGACTGCGCACAGACTCAGCGATGGCAGGTCTGAGACACACTTTACGCGCTGCTTATGTGGGTGGCGCAACCAGCGCTGCAGGCCCACCAGCAGCATTCGGTTTACCAGCCCTGGGCACGCACGGTGCACTATACTCGGGACTAACAGGTAAATCAAATGAGCCAATTAGGGGAATACCAATTCATCCGGTCAATTTACAATAGGGAGCATTCGTGCTGTAGCACTGAATGGCAGTGGCACAGCGCCCATAGCATCTAACACCAGCAAACACAGAGGAGACATAAAGCGAAAGATGGAAGGGAGACTCACGCCAATGGTGCCAGGTCTAACAATTATCACCTCTTTTCTTCTGTTAGGAGTGCCGGGACGTCTTTTTGACAGCTGTGTGTACAAATGGCATATTCATTCATTCATTCACTCTGGTAAATACTCCATTCCCCTGGAATTGCCAGTAAGGTATAAAAAAGTGTTTATGTCTGCAGGAGGGGTAATAGTATGGGTGTGCAGAAAATCTGCTTAAAAGCTCTGTGGAGAGTCAGGCTTTGCTTGGTGGACAGAGGTGGCTGGCTTCCCCTTTTCCTCTCAATCAATTCCAAGTCCAAGGCATTCAAAATGCATCAAATGTGAAGATGCAATTGGCAGAGAAGAGGTTACCACAAGAAATCAAAAGTTACAAATTTGTTTATCGAATGACAAAGTGCATTGGGAGTGCAAGAAACAATAACAGCCTTTCAATAGACCAAATAGTAAGACAGAAAAAAATCCATAAAAATATTCCCATGACTACATTGCTGAACAGCATGACCGTCCACACAAAGCCAAACATGGTCATCGGAACATCAACAAAACAACATCTAGTACTAATCAAAATACAACTAGAAATGAACCCCAGGTTCATGTTTTACTAAATTACACTGGTGGCTCACGTGTTATAGAGATTTCATTAACCATCCTTTTTTTAAAATAATGGTGTATGTGAAGAACTAATGAAACTAAATGTAAATTAGATGCCACTATGAATGTTTATTCAAGAGTTTCGTTTTCAACTCTATCTTTGCTCATGTTAAATTGTACACCAAGTGAGAAGAGAAAATGGTGCTGCACGTTTATACTAATTCCAAATGCTCTGAACTTTTCACAGAATAATCTTCATACATGTACTAATAAGACGTATTAGAAACTATATTAATATTTTATGTTTTGAAATTATTTTATACATTGGTACTTTGAAAATGGAGTAATACTCTATAGTTACACGTACAATGAAATTAACCTACTTCTAACTGCAATTAAGCTGAAAATAATATCTGAATGTCTTATTTCTCAATGAAAATTTATATTTCAATAATTTATATTAGCTTAAATTCGATGCAGGCCTGCCTGCTTGCATACATTTTTCCTTGTTTATTGACTGCTTTCTTATGGGAAAGTGTCCTAAAATTGCTAAGTGAATTGTAACTATGTTTTAATACGATAGTACCCACACGCAAAAAAGTAATATTTGACACAATTTCTGTTACTTTGGGAACATCTGCCTGAGAAACTGTCTTTTCAACTTCGCTCATGTGCCTGTGCTAAAGGATCTATGTTTAAGAATTTACTCCCCCTGATGGCTTGACAGTTTACATATTCTGCACCCCCTACATTCCTATAATTTGTGTCTTCTTTATGCTGCATGACAATCACCCTATACAAACTGACTACTAGACTGAGTGGTCTGACCAGATGAGGTGACCCAGGAGGTGTCACCCCAGAACTTGAGTATTATATTATATATTGTGTGATTGAGAGACGGAAAGGAGAACTTGCACTTTTGCGGACTGAGAGACACATCACTCATTTCTTTGCGCACTCTCTTAACACAGAAGGTACAGTCCTTCTAAAAACTGCCTCTACTTTACTTTCCTTGTATGCGCTAGACCGCAACCTTTTGGGAGGTCCCTGGCTTCCACCCTCGCTGCATATCGGCGACATATTGGAACTACTCTTTTAATACTTTTATGTGTTTTTAGCATTTCCTCCTCATTGCTTTAGTTTGCTTTTCCTTTTCCAGTAATTGCATTTTGGCAAGGGAGCTTGCCTCTTTGCATTCGGAGTAGCCGCACTCCGGTTTGGTTTTTCTTTTCGACCCTCACATTTTGTTGAGAGATTGTCTGGACACGACCCTTTCCCTTCCCCTAGTCCTGGATGTTGGGATAATTAAGCAGAAAGAGAGAGCGTCCGCGCAGCACAACACAGAAGGTACAGTCCTTCTAAAACTGCCTCTACTTTACTTTCCATGTACGCGCTAGAGCGTAACCTTTTGGGAGGTGCCTGGCTCGCACCCTCCCTACATATCAGCGCCATATTGGAACTACTCTTTTAATACTTTTATGTGTTTTTAGCATTTCCTGCTCATTGCTTTAGTTTGCTTTTCCTTTTCCAATAATTGCATTTTCGCAAGGGAGCCTGCCTCTCTGTATTCGGAGTAGCTGGACTCCGGTTTGGTTTTTCTTTACCACCCTCGCATTTTGTTGAGTGAGTGTCTGGACATGCCCCTTTCCCTCCCACTGGTCCCAGATGTTGGGATACTTAAGCAGGCGGAGAGAGCATCCGCGCATCGGGCGCGCTGCTGTCGCACCAACGGCAAGCCCGTCTGTACCCATTCGTGCTCGTACCCAGTGGCGTAGGAAGGGGGTGCGGTGGGTGCGGGCCGCCCCGGGTGTCATCACTGAGGGAGGTGACAAAATGGCAAAAATATGTGTTTTAAACACATATTTTTGCCATTTTGTCAAGCCGGGGTGACAAGAAATTTCCCGCACCGGGTACCACCTGACCTTGCTACGCCACTGCTCAGACCACGCTCAGCGCCAGCCATGCTGCCCATAGGCAGCCGGATTTAGGGTCACCGCGCACTTATTCCCGGGAGGCACTTTCGGCTCTAAGACCGACTGGTAAGGGTCAGTGTAGCATACTCTTGGTCTCTCTGAATATGGAACCCCACTGGTCTTACAACCAATGTCAACTTTGTATTAATCCCCAAGATACCAGAGCTGTTAAGAAACCCTTGAGTCCCACTGGCATGGAGAAAACCCCTCGCTATACCCTTCATTGCTCCCTTATTAACACAAGATCACTTATTAAAAATAAACTGGAATTTTTTGAATTTGTACAAACTTATAACCCGGAGTTAATCTTCATCACCAAGACTTGGGCAGATGATAGCTCCGGCCCAGACGTAGCGCACGCTAATCCTGCTGACTACTCTCTCCTGAGGCTAGATAGGGTGGGAAAGAAAGGCGGCGGACTAGCACTTGTTTTTAAACAATATCTTAAGTGCACTAGTACAAAGGTCTGCTCTTCCAAGGACCTCGAGGCCTTGATTTTTAAGTGCATTTTTAACAATAACTGCTCCTTCAGTAGAGGATTACTATACTGGCCCCCCAGATCCAGAGCAAATTTTCCTGACACTATTGGACATATGTTAGAAACTAAGGTCAATTTCGAGGATTTCACGGTACTCGGAGACTTTAATTTCCATCTGGAAAATTTTGAAGACAGAGAAACTATTAAACTGATAGATCTTATGAATAGCCTTGGTCTTGTCCAAAAGGTAATTGCCCCCTCACATACAGCTGGCCACACACAGATGGCATATTTACTAACAACCCCACTCTAGTCTTTTCCATCTGAACTTCACTTCAAAGTCAGTCAACAATTTTAATCCCAGTGTGGCTCAATCTTACTGTCCGTGGCACAAAATCGACACTACTTTACTGGAAAGTATATTCAAATCCTCCACCCCGAAAATTACGAGCAACCTAGACCAGGATGTCTCTGAATACAACACCTTGCTTAGTGCAGCTGCAGATCAATTAGCCTGAATGACACCCCTTCACAATAAAAGATTATCCCCCTCACAACCTTGGTTCTCTCAGAACCTACGGGAGTTGAAGCAGTCTTGCAGACACCAGGTGTGTCTCTGGAGACTTAACTATGACCTGCTTAAAAAGGAAAAATATCAACAAAAAATTGCAGAATATAAGGCCCAGATCAAGAAGGAAAAATCTGTCTATTTTTCTCAGAAAAGTGTTGCGGCAAAAAACTCTAGTAAAGAACTGTATACCACGATTAAAAAACTTGCCAATTTTTGCGACCAAAAGAAAGCTGAAAGTAGTCAGTCTCTTTGCGACAATATCGCTTTAGCCTTCCAGGAAAAAGTTTTTAACATCTTCAATACTTTCTCCAGCTCCTTCTACTGCGTCCCTTTTATGTTTTCCCTCTTTTTCTCCATTATCGACAGACCAAGTGTTGGACTTAATCCTTACTACTCGTTCTGGGCCCCCGATGGAGCCTTGCCCCCCCCCGGCTACCCTTCAATCGGTATCTGGTACTGTAGCCGGCTTATTAACACCAATCATCAATGAAATGTTTAGGCAGGGCTTCTTTCCATCAGACCTGAAAGCCACTTTAGTTCTATCGTTGTTAAAGAAACCACATCTGGATTCTTCTGTGGCAAATAACTAGCCCCATCTCTAGGCTTCCCTTTCCTGCTAAAATTGCGGAAAAGGCAATTAACAAGGAAGAATTGACCCTATACCTGGAATCAAACAACTTACTGGATCACTCACAGTTTGAGTTTTGTGTCCAACACAGCACTGAGTCAGCCTTAACCACTGCCTTAGAGGAATAAAGGTCATCACTGGATAGGGGAAATGCAGCAGCCCTCATTCTTCTTGATCTTTTGGCTGCATTCGACCCGGTCAATCACAAGGTTTTGATTGACCGTGTCGAATCTTTGGGCATCAGTGGTTCAGCCCTAGCGTTATTATCCTCCTTCCTCACCGAGAGAGTCCAATTTGTATATATGGATGGCTTTCTTTCTAATTCCTTCTCTCTTCCCTGTGGTGTCCCGCAAGGATCATCATTGAGCCCTACCCTGTTTAACTTGTATGTCACCCCTTTAGTCACTCTGATAAAAAAACTGGGTTTCTCAGTAGTCAGTTATGCCGACGATACCCAAATTATCGTCTCAGTTTCTGTCAATCACCAAGAATCAGCTGCCAACTTGCGCAACTGCATGCAACAAGTTAACAACTGGATGCTGTGCAACTGCTTAAAACTAAATTCCGACAATATGGAAGTACTACTACTGGGAAACAATGTCTCTTTCTGGTCCCCTGACTGGTGGCCAGTAGATCTTGGATCGGTCCTGACCACAGTAACAAAGGTGAAGAATCTGGGGGTGACATTTGATAATCATCTGTCTTTTGACAAACAGGTAAATGCATTCAATTCTAGTGCCTTTCTGATGCTAAAAAAACGGAGAAAGATTCTGCCTTTTATCCCACTGGAGCTGAGGAAATTAGTAGTAACCACCCTTACCCTTTCCAAAATAGATTACTGCAATGGTCTGTACATCAATCTACAGAAGCGGCTCCTCAATGAGTTACAGATCCTGCACAATCTGGCGGCCCGCTTATTGCTTGGAATACCCAGACACAATTCAGTCTCTAAGGCGTTATTGGAGCTCCATTGGCTGCCAGTAAAGAAGAGAATTGACTTCAAGGCGCTATGCATCACCTTTAAAGCCTTACATGATGAAGGTCTTGACTATTTTAAAAAGAAATTTATTAGATTCACTCTTTCGAGGCCACTTCGGTCCTCTTCAGAGGGCAACTTTATAGTGCCCAATTTTAAACGAGTTTGCTGGGGAGCAAGAAGTTTTATCTACGGCACAATCAAACGGTGGAACGCCTTACCTCTTACTTAAAGACCAGCCCATCCCTGTCTGCTTTTAGAAAGAATCTAAAAACTTGTTTATTTAACTTATAGTTTCCTAGTCGGATTCATCGTCTTTATCTTTCCGTGTTAGGCTAGCGCCAAGATGCCCTCGGGCAATCGAGGGCTTTATAAAACTTATTTTTATTTCATTTCATTTCTTGGCTTTCCTTTGGCTGACACATACACTGTGTGCGCTATTCCCAGACTCCTTCCCTCTTGGGAAGAACCTTTGGTAATCGATGACCCACAAGAAATACATTTGATTAATCTGTACTCCTAAATTTAAATGCCTGATATTGATGTATTTACCCTTCTTAACTTACTGATAAATCTAACCATCCTCAAACCTGTTTCTGTCTCTCTATGATTTGTCTTCAATAATTGATTGTGCATTCCAATTGAGCCATTGATTGTGGCAGGGAATTCAAATAGAGAGATCCCTGGACAGCAGATACTATGTTATTATTCTACATAGCTCTAACAGAATTATTGGTTTGCATGATTTTAGTCTGACAACATTTCTTCAGGAGATTTGGTCTAGCTGTGATAATTCTGTATTTGTATAGCATAGTTTTGAGAATTATATATATAAATTTAATCACGAGTTTGTCGGTCAGTTATACAATTCCTGGTTCCCATTGGATAACTGAATTGTATCTCCTAAATCCGACCCCTCTCGGCATGATTCAAGAACCATCGGAGGACCAAGTAAATTAACCTAAGGTGTTGTAAAAGGAGATAAAGTGAGACCAAGTAGATGGGCCCAGTGGCACTACAACACATGGGAATTATTTGTAAAGGTGTCAAATGGCAGGTCTGGAGTCAGGTTAAGTACGGGTAATGGCTTATAGGGGCATTTGCAGACTGTCTGCTTGAATGTGGATCTCAGGTCCTGGGTCCATTGTGTCATGGCACCATCTTCACTCCATCTTATGGAGGGAGAGGTAACTGTGTTTTCCTCTGGCCTTGTGAGTATTCATGTCTGTATATGATGAGCAGTGGCAGCAAATTCCCATGTCTTTTACCTTTTTATATTTTTAGGTACCACAGTGAGTGTTATGTATGCATTTTTATCACAGCCATCAGTGGTAGGCTGCATTGTGGATTGCATCTCTCAGACAGCATGATTGTTAGTTAGTGATAGTCAATGGCCTGAGAAAGTATGTGCCCATGTCTTCATGCAGGTGAATTTCCAAGCATTTCATGTAAAGGTTTGCCACACACATTGAAAAGAAATGGAGAGAGATCTCGCCCCAGGAGGGGGTCCTCCTATTGTGTCTTTTGGAGGGTAGTTTGTCCATCAGTGATGAAATGGGAGGATAAGGAAGGGTTGTAGGTCAACCTGTCGACAGGAATGAACGCAGATACGTTAAACAGAAGTGTTAATCAGAGTATCCTTCACTTGCATATGATTCAAAGGCACTCAAGCGCAGCCCTTATAGGTAAGAGCGGTGGGAGGTGGGGAGGGGGGAGTCGACAGACGACAAAATAGGGGAAATAAAATTTAAAAAAATAAAACCACTACTCACCTTGCTCTCGCCGCATCGCCGAGTCTGGGATGCGGCAAACGCAAGGTAAGTGGTTTTATTTTTTTATTTTATTTTCCCTATTCCGTTGTCTGTTGACTCCCACCCGCCCTACCACTCTTACCTGTACCGGTCGCGCCTGAAGGCACTCCTTTTTCCCCTTTATGAGAGCAGTCTCAATACCTCTTACCACGTGACAACCTGACCACCTTTTACTGACAGGTTGGGTCCTCATTGAGCTGAACATTATTGGCTATTCTTTCAAACCTTACTGTGGAGCCTCTGTTTGTTGTTGCAGACTGGAGAGTATATGAGAAAATGGAAATACTAGCTGCAGGTTTTAGATGTACTGTGAGAAAGCATGTTTTTTTAATGTATGTGAATTGAATATGCTACTTTTTAAAATTATTGGCAATAACGTATTCCCATTATTAGGAAATTACGTAAAATGCAAAGCTGTACACACTGAAAATGTGGCGATTCACCGAAGCTGGTGATGCAAATAAAGAGAAGATTGTGATAGAAGAAAAAATCTCAAATATTTATGCAGATGATTTTTAGAGGAGTTTTAATGCCAGTTTTTATTGAGCCGAGCCAGCAGCATCTTCCTGTCAGCTTTTTTCTCTTCCTATGTTGGCAGACTTACTCACACCTCCTCCTGAGGCTCACGGTTATGAGTGTTCACCACTAATTAGGATACGCGCATTTTACAGGCTCGCATTGCGTGCAAATATCCTCCTTCTGGAAAAGGCAGCGACTTTCCCACTTTTGGGCTCTTTCCAGCTCTACTGCCTATGGAAGAGGGTGGTGCTTCTCAGTCTGAAACATGAAGGGTAACACTATACCTGTGCAGACAGGTCCGGTGAATAACACTTCCCGCTTGAGTTGTATCAGCTGAAACATTTTAATGGGCTGTGTGAGACCGACCTAGCTAGAACAGAAAAACAGGATTACACACCAAATTCAATCATTTTACTCAAATATACAAGCTCCAGGCTTGTCTCTGGACCTAGAAGATGTGTAAGCATTTGGCAACGCTCTTCTGTTTTTTGGGCAGTTTTCTATAGCGCAAACTTGGCTCAAGGGCATTGGAGCGCTTTACATGAGCACCAGTTACATTACACAAGGTCAGATACATTTTTTGAGGGTACAGGGAGATTAAGAGCCCGATTCACAAAGGGCCTCCGCAGTCGTGGCGGAGTCTCCGCACTCGTGGCGGAATTTCTGCAATGAGAATTCTCATTGCGGAGATTCCGCCACGAGTGCGAAGACTCCGCCACGACTGCCGAGGCTCTTTGTGAATTGGGCCCTAAAGGATTTGCCTAGAATCACAGAATGTTGAGCCGATGCCCGAACTCAAAACACTCATTGCTTTTAATCCATAAACTCTGTATTCAGCACACGTCTGAATAGAGGACTTAGCCAAAGCCTTGTGTGTCTCAAGCTAGTTTCCCACATTCTGATTCCTCTTTTAGACGCTAGCTATGGCCCTATGCAGTCAACTCTAGATTGCTGGAGTATGGATTATATATACCACACGAAATACATATACAACGACTCTTGGCTTATCTGAATTTTATCTAGAATCCTTGTCCCTCAAAACCTCAACAATAATGTGTGTCTTCTGTTTTTTTTGGACTGCTTGAGTACTAGGAGGCTGATTCTTTAAAAAACAAGCATTGGCAATGCAACAGTTTCCCCTATGTCATGATTAAAGAGCTACTTTCATCAATTATCGTCCGGTAGAAGGAAAGAGCGCCCTGACAGATAACATGGGAGTGGAGAGGATGTGGCGCAATGGCCGGAGCTGCTGACTCGAGAGCTGGGGATCCCGGTTTGAGTCTCGGTGGTACCGCGCAACATCCTGTGATTCTATGCAAATCACTTAATCTCTCCAGGTGATAAATTGTTATATAAATATGCTGCAAGAGTAAAAGGCAAACCTTTATAAAAATATAGTTCCACCAAAGCGGATGTTAACAGTATTTCGGCAGCAGGAAACTGATAAGAGAAGCAGACGAGGAACAAGCATTGGTAAATGCAGGAAAATATGCTACAGCTAATAGAAATGGAGGAATTGTAAGTGGCGCACACAGCAACCAATGAGAAGCCAGGAAAGAGAGGAGGCGGGGTGTAAGTTCCTTTTAAGTTTATATTAAAAACAATAGATTTCTCAAGCACAACATGAGCGCTGTGTATACAAAACCTAATTAAGAAAGGAGGCTTTAATGCTGGAGCAACTGAAACATAACAAACAATGCTTATTTCAAGCTAAAGCCACTAGTATTTGTAGTAAAATTAGTCAAGCATCAACTCGGCAAGGTGTATAAGTTTGTAAATGATCTTTCTTCTCCCAGCTTTGTCCTCAAAGTCATCTCTCTCTCCAGACCCATGTGTAATAGGCTAAAAAATGTAGTCTCCACACAAGCTAGAACTAATTTACAATAGCATTAAGGTTGGGGTTAGGCTACTGTTTCGCCACTTGGTAACCTGTGTGCTCCCACACCCCACCATTGCCATGCTCACCTTGAAACTCACATTGAAACCAGGAGTCTCAGTCCATTATCACCAACAGTGAGTTGTTTTCCTTATTATCATCTTTCAAGTCGAGATCACCAGATGGCATCTGACCACCCTCAAGCTAACAAGCTTCTTGCAGACATCTAACAATTACTATTCTTGACAATCATCAGGGCTGCTTGTTTGCATTTAATGCAAAAAAAATGTTATCAACCATCATAAAGTATATTCGGTTATTCATTGAATCAGTTGGATAATAGAATTCCTGATGGGAGCACAGACAAAAATATGAGTGAAAAGATTGTTTCTTTTTCCAATAACGTTCCTTGTCAAGAAGAACAAAAACTGATCACCCTCCTGTTTTTTCGCAGACTCTGCTAGCACCTGCTGCCTGGGCAGCCGCGGTTCGTGCAGGTAACAGCGGTAGGGCGGTGGGGCCGTGTGGGGGGGATTTCGAGGGACGATGCTGAGGGAAAATTAATTATTTTAATACATTTTCCCTTGCTTGTCCGTCGAAATCCCGCCCACGCAGCCCCACCGCCCCACCGTCCCACCGCTGTTACCTGCACGGACCGCGGCTGTGCCTGGGGCTCCTGGCAGGAGTTGTGCAGCAGCTACAGAGGAGACAGAACATGGTGTCAGGCTTATTTTGGGATTCTGCAAGTTTGACTGCATATCTAATGCTTGAACGTCACTTCATTGGCTCCACACTTGCATGGATCTACTTCAAAGCTTTGTGTCTGGCTGACTGAGCCTTTTACAGTGGCAGGCCACCTTTTCAATATTCCACAGATATGCTGTCTCAATCACTTCCCGCCAGCTCTCTTTCCTTGTTTCCTGTTCCCCATTTCAGACTCTCATCTCAGGGAGCCTGCCGTTTCTTCCATTGTCCCACACCTCAGAAATGGGCATCCTTTATCCCTTCGACAGGTAGAGTTTTCTGGAAGGCCCTGAAGTCATGTCTATGCTGTTAATGGCTCTGGGGTTTGGACTGTCTTTTATGCTCCTACTATTGTCCTAGAATCAAAAAGCCTTTGGTAGTTTGTCTGTGCTTCCAAGTATCTTCTCTAATTCACTCACTCACACTCAATCAAATTTGTGAAAACCCACAAACGCAAAAGTTTGTGGAAGCTCCCAAATTTGGCAGGGTAATCCAGCCCATCAACACTCTCTCTCTGACTCTGGGGTAGCTCTTCTCAGGCGCTATTGTGCACTGGTGTACTATTATGCATGAATAAATCTGTTTATGAGAGAGAATTCATGTTTTGAGAATTTTCAAAAGTGAATTCACACGTATAAGTCATTTGACGTTCATGCACCTGATGGAGCAAGGTTTCAAAAATGAAACTTGCTTGTATGCAATCCTCCTCATAGTATTAATTTATTAAACTTTTACTGTCAATACTAATCTTTGCATTCACAAACACAAAAGGGATAGACGCTTGCCTATGTGTTTTACTAATGAATAACGCTTGTCTATAAACCAAGATGGCTGCTAAAAGCGCGGGACTTCATTGCGCATGTCGCAACCTGATCACATGGTGTGACGTCTTTCTTTGCTTGGTGGGAAACTTCTGCTTCTGCACAGTGTGCATTAAAATGGCCTCTAAATGTTTTCACATGCTTCAGCTTGCTCTCATGTCATTATTAAATTGTCGTTTTCTTAACGCTACTAATGCAGGATAGTATTATGATTAAATGGGAATAGAGTAGGGAAAGTGGGTATACAGTGAAACTTTTTATTTGTGATTTTAATATTTTCTTCTTACACTTTTAGTAATTCGTAAACTTGGGCCTGGGTTGGTGTCTTGAAACTCGAGAGACAGAGGGTTCTGCGCATGTGTCCTGTATGCCTGCCAAGTGAAGTCAACTTGGACGTCTCCCAAGGCCACGACCTATTGGCCGAAGATGATGTACTCAATGATTCCGGCGGACAAATTGTTACTTTTCTCCTGTAAAATGTATAACATTTGTCGTGAGACGGGTGGGAAATAAAGTGAATGTATTAATTTGAAGGGGCGGGAAGCTAAAAACAATAGGCTTCACAATTTAGGCCAAAATTGATATGGTGCGAGAATCCACACCCTGTCCCTGTCCAATCAGAAGTAGTGGACCCATAATGTTAGCAACATTAAGGGGAGGTACATGGGCGTAGAAGGGTATAATAGAATATAGCATTAGTAAATTAGTCAGAGCATGCGTTCATGAAGAACAGGCGTCCATACTGCCAGAACGCTCTCAACTCCAGACTGCCCAGCTGATCGGTTGCTGACTGAATTCCTGTCCGGAAGAGGTCCTGAGGAGGGGGCGGCGGAGTCCATTAGACGGGAGAATCGAGAGAAGTCGAGTATCAGAGAGGGGAACGGCGCAGGCGTCGTTGTAGAGAGGTCACCGGTCCTGTCCTGATCCTGGAAGAAGTCTTTGCTCTTCATCCTTCCTGGGTCCTATCTTTTCCAACTCCTTGGCCAAGGGGCTTGGTTCTCGCATTTAGGTAATTATACTGCAACCTTTAGTTGCGCTGTTGTCTCTATCTTCTCCTCTTCCTTAAACACCGTCAATGATTAGCAAAATCATTTCTATGCTTTTTCTTGGGTATTTCAATCAAGTACCGTGTTTTCTGTATTTTACTCTGCTAAAACTTTAGATAAACATTTTAAAACTTCCTGACTCAGTGGTTATTTCAGGATTATGTACTATAATGAATGTCACTCATTTTAAACTTCCCAATTAGCAAAGGATCCATTGGTAAGTTATTACTCTTCAATCAGAAGGTAATTGGTAGCAGGGACTTTGATAAAAGAGTACATCTGACACCCAGCGTAAGTATTAGTGTAGTGTGAATGTATGGGCCCAAGTGAGTATATGGTGTATGAATGTTGTTGGCTAATATTGCGCTGGATCAGTTTTCTGGTAAGCAGAGGACGGTTTTTGTTACTCTTTGTTAATTGGGTAATGAGAATTTTATTTGTATTTTTATGAACTAACATCCGCTTATTTTTGAGTTTTTGTTATATGTTGTCCAGAATACCCCGGGGTAGGGTAGGTAAAAAGAATAGTGGGTGGCAAGTGGAAGCCATACTGCAGTGAGGTTATCTGTCAGGCAGAAATAGTACTGAGAAGTTAAGCAGGACTTCAAGTACTCGTTAGGGACTCTATGCGTGTAAGTAATAGCAAAAAGGGTACGCTGATAAAAATTTGATGTTATATCACCTAGTAAGGGTAACATTGGAGAAGTAACAGGTACTTCTGGAGCTTGTGTGAAGAGTAGACGGAAGTGTTTTACTCGTAGTATATGTTTAGTAAACGGAAAGGTTTTACTAAAGTGTGGAAGAAACTATCTTTTTCTAAATTAGTGGAAACTGGCACGATAGCGAATGTTTTATGTTGTTACTGAAATTTAATTAAGATTTATAGAGAAAATAAGTTTGCGTAAATTTTTGTAAAGGGAGGGTCAGTTGCCAGAGAGGGAGCTGACGTCACAAAACGCCGCGCTGTGGTAGGTTGAAATAGCGGGTGTGGAGAAAACCCTTGTAAAGGAGGGGTCAGTAGTCAGGAGTAGTACTGACGTCACAGGTGCCGCGCTGGGATTGGTTAAACCAGCGAGGAGCGAAAAGAGCAGATTGTAAAGGAGGGGTTGACAGAGAAACGTCACCAAAAGGCCACGCAAGTATTGGCTCGGAAATAAAAGATAGCAGACATTTGATTGGTCGAAATTATAGAAGCAAAATTCTTAGTGGATAAGGATTGCATGTTAAAACGCGATCCTAATTTAACAGGAACTCGTCCGGATAGGAGATTCCTAGGTTTTGCAGAATATAATTTTGTACACAGAAGATTAGATAGAATGTACGGAGAAAGGAGAAAAATGTCATTTTTACAAAAGATTAAGAATTATTTTAAAAAGGACAAACCAATCAAAACTAGAGAAGGAATTATTATTCCACCAGCTAAAACGCCAGCATCATTTATGATGATGGAGAGATGTTATCATACTTGTGTATGGATGGAGAATTGGATAGAATACACCAAAAATGATGGAGTATTAGCATTTCCCGAGAATGGCACGTTCAATGGGCGAATTCTTCAGAACTTGAGATTGAGGATGAATGACTTAGAACCCAGACCTAGATTAACCCAGTACGAAGCTCTAGAAGAATGGGAAACCGAGGCATTTGAGCGGGATAGATCTAGAAGTAATAGGAGTTATCCAGGATTTTACCCCAGATATTTACGTGAGTCGAAAGAGGGTCAGATGAAACAATGGAGAAGGGCAATGATTACAGAGGGACTGTATCCATTATTCACAGAAGGAGAGAAATCAGGAGGCAAATGTACAGAAAAGACAAAACATTTAATGAGAAATGAGGATTCAGAAGACGAATTTATGGAAGAAATGTTAAGAAATCCCCCACCATATCAGGAAGGGTCAAGTGGATGCACTCCAAGTGCACCACCAAAAACTCCAATGGTACCACAAGTAATGCATGAATTTACCCCGACTAGAATAGTTCATGACAAAGAAAAAGAAGCCCTAGAAAAGACCAGAGCAGAATTAATACAGAAAATAACTCAGATAAAAGTACATCCTGATTCATTGACCATACCTGTAACAATTGGTCCAGTAGTTCCATTATATGGTACTCAGGGAAATTGTCCTCAACCGATACTTACACCTACTCCTGTGAGTAACCCCAAACCTGAAGCTCCAGTTATAATTGAGGATCAATTTAGTGACTGTGAATCCACAATATCACTCATGGATTTACCTATTCGAGGTTCTGTAAATAGTACTCCCAGAAAAGATGTACCTGGAGGTTCAAAAGATGTAAGTTTAGTAACTTCATCAGGAACAAAAAGTGCTACTATAGTAACACCTGAAGATCTAGAAAGATGGGTACAAGGGTCAGTTAAACAGTGCACACCTCCAAAAGTACTGGATATCCATAAATTGAAAGTCGAATTAGAAGAAATAATAGCAGGAAATGTAGAAGTAGAACGCTTGAATACCTATGATGAAGAATTATTATTCTTGTGCAGGAGTATCACTAGAAATGTAAAGATATTCCATGAAAAATTGTCCAATTTAGCACTACAGATGGGAATCGAAATAGGGAGATCAAAAGTATTACAGAAACCATATAGAGCAGAATTTGCGGACAAAGATTTAGAAAATATGAATGCATCTGGAAGAAGACTGCAAATAAGAGAATTAATGTTAGTTTTACAAAAATGGGGAGATCTAGATAAATGGAGATCTAGGTGGGCCAAGAAAAAGGAAGAAGCACGAACAAGTAGAACAGCATCAGAATATGTGATGAAGGAAGCAGGAAAAGCAGACCAGATGTATCCAATGCGAGAAGTTGCGGGAGGAGGATATGTACATGTCCCATGGAGCAGACAGGATATTTTATCATTTACGAATGATTTTCCAAAATTGAGAGAAAAACCAATTGAATGGTACAAGCAGGTTGAAAGGTTTGTGAAGGTGTCAAAGGTATTGTTGAAGGATTTAGATGGTTTGTTTGACATAGTGGTACCTGCCGATTTATGGACAGATTGTAAGATCACAGTCGATTGGCCTAGTGATGAATATCCTAGAGATCCGAAAACAGGTGCCCCGTCAAATGATGTGATGAAAAAGTATCAGCAGGTGATAACATACCTGAAAGGGAAAATACCCCGAAAGAAACAGATTGGGTGAAAATAGATCGAACCACCCAAGAAGCCAGTGAAACAGTACATTCCTATTATGAGCGTTTATTGCAGGTATTTAAACAGTATAGTGGATTTGAGGACATTGGAGACAAGAACATGAGTCAGTTTGTGTATCGGTTTGTTTACGGTCTGAAGCCAGAGATTTGCCAGATGATTAAACAGCATATGCTGTGTTGGCAGGGAAAGCCCATAGATGAAATTCTGAAGTATGCAAAATATTGTGGAGACGATATTGAGGATAGACACAAGAAATTGCAGGAAAAAGTGATGCGGGCTCAGGTGAAAATGGCAGAGAAACAGGGAATTAATTTGGAAAATCCGAGTGAAAATCCAGGAAAAGATCCTGGAACGAGTGGTGATACGGGAAATGGTGGAAAATTTAGAGGACGAATGAGTAGAGAAGAAGCTAAAAAGAAGTTTCCTTGTCATGGATGCGGAAAATTGGGGCATTGGAAGGACGAGTGTAAAAAGATTCGGAATAATAATGGCCCAAATCAAAACTTAAATCCACAGATGCAGAATGATTCACAGCAGAGTGTAAATCCCCAGAATCAATTACCACCTCCACCTGATCAGGGTAATATAAGCAGAGCAAAACATGGTACAGACATTGGATACCCAGGAGGGAGTGGTAAGAATGATTATATGACATCACAATTTCTTTTGCAGGACAATTACTGTAAATACGACTCATGACGGTGCCTAGGAGAGGGGAAGAAGGAGTGCATACTTGGCGCATCCTTACAGGTAGATCAGTCTGGTCCATATGTTGAAGGAAATGTGAAAGGTAATGACATTACTTTCCTTTTGGACACTGGTGCTACCAGGTCTACTGTGAGATCAGCAGACATCCCAGACCTTCCTCTCTCTGGTGAAGATATCCAAGTAGTAGGGGTAGCTAATCAAAGAATTAGAACACCTCTTACAGAACCAATGGAAGTCAAAATAGGAAACTTCAGAGAAATGCACCAATTTGTAGTGTGCGATTCTAGCCCAATGAATTTATTAGGTAGAGATTTATTGTGCAAAATGAACTGTACAATTTTCTGCACGCCGGATGGTGTGGCAGTTCAGACACCAGATGAGGACCATGTATATAAAATTATGGTTGCAAAACAAGGTACAGAAATAGACAAAATGTTTTCGTTAATAACAAGAGATGAGTTACCAGAAGAATTAAAAGGTACAGTAAACCCAATAGTATGGGATTTCACCGGAAAAGAAGTAGGACTTATGGCAAAAATAGATCCAGTTCAAATTACGGTAAAAGAAGGTGCAATTTTCCCAAATACCAGACAGTACAAAATGAGTGCAGAAGTAAAAGCAGGAGTCATTGAAGAAATAAATCGAATGGTAGAACAAAACATCCTAAAAGAAGTAATGAGTAGCCCATGTAATTCACCAATCATGGGACTAAAGAAACCTAGTGGAAAATATAGGATTGTTCAGGACCTGCGAAAAATAAACAAGATTGTGGAACCATGTTGTCCCATAGTACCAAATCCTGCAGTAATTCTATACCAGATCCCTTGGAATGCAGGATGGTTCACAGTAATTGATTTATGTCAAGCATTCTTTTCAATACCATTGCATCCAGACAGCCAGTATCTTTTCTCATTTAAATTTGAGAATAAAGTATATGTGTGGAATCGTGTTCCTCAGGGGTACACAGAAAGTCCTTCCATTTTCAACCAGATACTGAAAAAGTGCTTTGAAAAACTAGTGATGCCAGGAAGCTCAGTTTTAGTTCAATATATCGACGACTTATTAGTAGCGTCGACCACCAGAGAAGACTGTGTTGTTGATTCCATAGCATTATTGAATCTTTTGGCTGAGGAAGGGCATAAAGTCTCACCTGAAAAGTTACAATTTTGCAGGACAGCTGTTAAATATCTGGGACATCAAATTGAGAGGGGAAAAAGAAGAATAACCTCTGAAAGAGTAGAATTAATAAAGAGAATGCAAATGCCTGTAACCCAAAGACAAGTGCGAATGTTCCTAGGAATAGTAGGATACTGTCGACAATGGATACCAAATGTTTCCATGTTAGCTAAGCCTTTAATTAACATGACGAAAAAGAAAGCAAAGGACCCTGTCGAGTGGGAAGATGAAAGTGTAGAAGCTTTTGTAAAATTGAGAAATGCACTTTGTTCAGCACCTGCATTAGGCATGCCTGATTATAAAAGAGAATTCGCATTATTCTGTCAAGAGAGAGAAAACTGTTCACTTTCTGTACTAACTCAGAGACATAGACTAGACAGACGTCCTATAGCATATTTTTCTGCTACATTGGACCCAGTAGCAGCCGCGTTGCCAGGATGCTTAAAAGCAGTAGCAGCAACTTGTTTGAGCATTGAACAAAGCGAGTCAATTGTGATGGGACATCCTGTAAAAGTATATGTTCCACATGCAGTTGTCATTCTGTTGACAAGAACCCGAACTCAGCATCTTACTCCTAGTCGGCTGACTAAATATGAGAGAATAATAATGGGTGCTGAAAATGTGACCATGGTAAGGTGTACAATAATAAATCCAGCAACTTTATTGCCGGACCCATATCATGAAACAAATAAAGATGACGAAGAAGATGAACATGATTGTGTACAAATTACAGAATTATGTACAAAACCACGCCCAGACATAGAGGAACAGCCTCTTAAAAAGCCAGACAGGGAGCTATTTGTTGATGGTTCATGTCAAAGACATGAAGATGGTAAACTAACTGCTGCTTATGCGGTATGTGAATTAACTGGAATAGTTGAAGCATCCTATTTACCAGGAGTCAAATCTGCACAAGTAGCTGAATTGATTGCTTTGATAAAAGCTTGCAAAATTGGGAGGAATCAGAGAGTGACCATATTTACAGATAGTCAATATGGTTACGGGGTTGTGCATGATTTTGGCCAACTGTGGATGCAGAGGGATTTTATGACTTCTTCAGGATCCCCCATTAAAAATGGACAATTTGTAAGGGAATTGCTAGAAGCAATACAATCACCAAAAGAATTGGCTGTGGTGAAATGTGCCGCACACCAGTCAGGAGATGACTGGGTGGTAGTCGGCAACAGATATGCAGACTTGGTGGCTCAACATTGTGCCAAAACCAGCACGTCAGTCAATAAGAGGGTGGAAAGAATGGGAATCAGCTGCCAACTTATGCTGTATATGCCACCTGAAACTTGGAATGAGGTGAAGAAATTGCAAGATGAGGTTGATGAAAGTGAGAAACATTTGTGGATCAAAGTGGGTTGCTCCCAAAGAGGAGAAGATGAAGTGTGGATCAGTGCAGATGGCAGACCAGTCATGCCAGACTGTTTACTCTCACAAATGGCTAGAATGCCTCATGGAGACACACACATATGGAGAGATGCAATGATTAGACTGTTCAGACAAAATTGGTACAATCCCAAATTCAGGGCTGTTGCAGAGAGTCTTTGCCAGAGATGTCTAACTTGCCAAATGCATAATCCAGGCAGGAAAACGATAATTGGGTTTGGAAAGATTGGAAAGGCAGAGGGCCCATTTATAAGACTCCAGTTCGACTTCATACAGTTACCACCATGCAGAGGACTAAAATATGTTCTAGTCATAGTGTGTCTGTTTTCAAAGTGGGTGGAGGCTTACCCTACTAGGAGAAATGACAGTATTACAGTTGCAAAACTGTTGTTACGTGAGCTCATACCTAGGTTTGGTTTCCCAGTATCTTTGGAATCAGATAGAGAAAAACACTTTAATAGCGAAGTGATCCAGATAATCTGTGAAGCATTTCAAATAAAACAGAAATTGCACTGTGCATATCGCCCAGAGGCTTCTGGAGTGGTTGAACAATTGAATGGCACTATAAAGTCAAGATTGGGAAAAATGTGTGCATTAACATCATTAGAGTGGCCAGACGCATTGCCACTTGTCTTGATGGGAATCAGAAGCATACCTGACAGAACAACAGGATTGAGCCCCCATGAAATAATGATGGGAAGAGCAATGAGACAAACACATGTTCCCACAAACAAATTAGTAAATATATCTGCTGATATGGTTCTGGATTATTGCAAAGGATTAGCTGACCTAGTGCGTTCAGTCTCTCATCAGGTTGGAGAAGACGCAGTTTCCAGGCAGCCTGAACTAGAACATGATCTGAATCCTGGTGATTGGGTGGTAGTGAAGAATCACACCAGAGAAACGTGTTTATCACCCAGGTGGCGCAGACCTTGTCAAGTTATATTGACCACCAATACAGCAGTGAAGTGTGCAAGATTTCCTAATTGGATTCACGTAAGCCACACAAAGAGAGTACCAGACCCTGAAGAGGAGAATTCACAGACAACACCAATCACTGAAGAAGCTGAAGGTTGCCCAGCTGAGGAATCTCAGGCTAGAGGTTCGAGAGAAGCTGACGGAGAACAACCGAGCACAAGTCAGGATTGGATACCAGAGGTAGAAATTCCTGAAGTATACCACAGAACAAGAAGTCAAGCGAAATTGGAAGAAATAGAAGAAGATCAAATAGGTGAAGAAGAAGCAGCTCAGGTACAAGAAGAAAAGACAATAAGAGAATCTGAGCAAGGTCAGATAGGGAAAGAAAATTGGACTCAAAACAGTGAAGATTTAATAGACTTTACACAGGGAAAGACAGGTTTAGAAGAATCCGGTCAGGCTGCAGAAGTTCACAGTGCAATAAGCCCTGATCAGAAGCAGTTAGATCAAGAAGAATTCACTAAAGAAAAAGGGGTTGATACAAATGAACATAAAGAAATAAAAAAGGAACAAAGTCAACATCTTGAAAGTCATTGTGGAGCTACTGAAGAGAAACCAATCAGACCTGAAAAAGAACAAACAAAAGAGGCAGTAATCAAAGAAAAGAAAACAGTATTGAGCAGTGAAAATAACGAGATCTTTGAAGAGGTAACCAGAGAAACAGTGCCAACCAAGAAAACAAGAAAAGGAGATCATTGGCCAAGTGTCATTAAAAGAGTAAAATACCACATAACAACCAGAAGTGAAGATCCAGAACAAGTACCTGAAGTGACAAGTCAAACTGAACAAGAGAAAAAGTCAGGAAAAAGAAAAAGTAAAAGACTGAGGGGTCGATTCCGATTCGGGCCGGAAATTTCTCCGACCGAGCCGGACCCGGAGAGATTTCCGACCGAATCGGACCCGTGCAGTCCGACCGAACGAGTACGATGCGTCCGTATGTTATCGGACTCGAGTCGGTCGGACTCCCATTGATGTCAATGGGAGCCGGTCGTACAACGCGTACGCGGGCTCCCATTGACTCAATGGGTGCGAGTCGGACAAGGGCGCCCCCTACAGCGGGTACGCGGCGAAGCGATTCGCGCCGTACACGCACAGGTAGGGGGACCCATGGGTCCCCCTGTGTGCGACTCGCGCGGCTACGCGTACAGGGGGGTCCGACACGGACCCCCAAAGTACGGCTCCGACAGCTCTTTCGAGCCGGAGTGCGCGGCTCGGTCGGACTGCTCCGCGGCGCGCATCGTACTTACCCGGCCGGGAAACGTCTCCATTGCGTGGTGCGAGTCGAGTCCGAGCGAGTCGGTTGGAGCGGTCGGGACGCCCGGACGAGTCGGTCGGCGATTTCGCATCGTACTCGCTCGGCCGGACCAGCGTACGGTTCGGTCGGGAAACAGGGCTCCGAATCGGATCCGGTAAAGCCGAATCCGATTCGGAGCCCTACCGGCCGAGATCGGAATCGGCCCCTGAGACTTGTGAATAACAAATTCAAGGGTCCTGGCTGGACTTATATCATTCTTGAAGATTTTGAAAGCTCAGAGTCAAGTGACAGTGGTGGCGAAGGAACAAATGCAGAACTAACATACGAAGAAGAAACAAGACCACCCTGACTAAAGAAAAGAATCATCTAAAGAAAAGAAGAAGAAATAAGAAGAGAAATCTTCCTTGTCGAAAAATGCCTGAAGATAGAGTTACTGGGAGACCAAAACGAAATTGTTGTAGGAGATGCTGTGCAATCTGCATATGTAGTCTAGTATTGGTGCTTATAGTATGGTTAGTCCTGATTGTAGCAATTCCTTACCTTATGATAATAGATAAGAAGATTAATAATGAAACTAAAGGGAGGACAGCAAACATGAAGGGCAATAGAGTAGAATTAATGGCAGAAGATGAGGCAGAAATTCATCATGAAATAGCGGATAACGACACTAGTTTAAATGTTTTCACAAAGTTATTGTTTCAGTATGTAGACACAATGGAAGTTAGAAATTGTTATGTCTGTATGAAGTTACCTGAATCAGTAGCGGAAGGATTAACATACCATCATTTACCACTGACATATGGAATCTCATGTAGTGTATTAACAAGTTTATTTTATAGAACAGGTAGGCTACAGTATTATTATTCAAACTTAGATGTGATATTTTCTGAGGTTCCGATTCGCAAAAGTATGAACCCAGTGCTTAGTAGGCAAGACGCACAGTTTATGGGAGAGTTTTTCTTAACAATGAAATCGATAGATATAACACATGCACATAGAAACAATCTAACATGTTCTTTACTAGAAGAAGAAAAGATATTTTTGAATTTAGTAGAAGATAGAAGACATGATTTTCAAAAGAAAGCTTCAGAGCATAAGGCTCAGTTGCCACCTTGGGCGGAGAAGGAAGGGAGTTATACACCTAGTAAAGCTCAAGCTGCAATGGCTCTGGATTTCGTAAAGAAAGGGAAAATTTGTCTTCATAGGTTAAAGACTGATTATAACAATGTTTTCATCGGTACCAGTGAATGTGAACACAATTTTTTAATTATTGGAAGTTGGGGACTCAAAGGAGGAACAGATTCAGTTTTTCCTGGAATCTATTATGTATGTGGGAATAAGGCTTACTTTAGGCTTCCTGCAAGGTGGTATGGAAGTTGTTATTTTGGAATAGTTTTTCCAAAGATATACCACGTAAAAAGAAACACTGGAAGCAATGAAAACAATAGTGAATTAATACGTAGTAAAAGAGCTAGTTTTTCAGAAATTGTAGGTGATATATTTGGTGCATTAATACCTTCAGTGGGAATAATTCTGAACTCAAGGAAAATATGCAAATTGTCTACAGTGGTTGATCATTTATCAACGGATACTGCTGGAGGTTTTCTAATGATTAATACGGAGATGGTTGCGATTAGATCTATGGTGATGCAAAATCGACTTGCTCTTGACATTCTATTGGCAAAAGAGGGAGGAGTCTGTAAATTATTGAAGACGAAATATTGTTGCACTTATATTCCTGATAAGAGTTCAGAAATTGGAACGTATATTCAGAACATAACTAAACTTGAGAAAGAACTAAAACCACTGGAAGTTGATAGTGTATGGGAAAGATTGACAAATAGTATTGCGTCAATTGGAACCTGGTTTGCTAATGTAGGGAAAGGAATTATAGGTCAAATATTAGTACCCCTAGCAGGGATAGCAATAATAATATTGGCAATAACAATATGGTGCAAATGCTGTAGAAAGAATGGAACATATAAAGTGACAGGAAAAGGAAAGAAGAGAAAACTAGATGAAATAGAACTAGAAGAATGGAGAAGTGATTTATACAAGAAATTAAAAGGAGACTGTAAGAATAGAAAAAGTAAAAATGAGAATGAAACGATTTGCTAAAAGTTGGCATCTGATTGAGGGTAGTATTTTGATGGCTCAGAAACGCCATCAGAGAGGGGATTGATGGAGCAAGGTTTCAAAAATGAAACTTGCTTGTATGCAATCCTCCTCATAGTATTAATTTATTAAACTTGTACTGTCAATACTAATCTTTGCATTCACAAACACAAAAGGGATAGACGCTTGCCTATGTGTTTTACTAATGAATAACGCTTGTCTATAAACCAAGATGGCCGCTAAAAGCGCGGGACTTCATTGCGCATGTCGCAACCTGATCACATGGAGTGACGTCTTTCTTTGCTTGGTGGGAAACTTCTGCTTCTGCGCAGTGTGCATTAAAATGGCCGCTAAATGTTTTCACATGCTTCAGCTTGCTCTCATGTCATTATTAAATTGTCGTTTTCTTAACGCTACTAATGCAGGATAGTATTATGATTAAATGGGAATAGAGTAGGGAAAGTGGGTATACAGTGAAACTTTTTATTTGTGATTTTAATATTTTCTTCTTACACTTTTAGTAATTCGTAAACTTGGGCCTGGGTTGGTGTCTTGAAACTCGAGAGACAGAGGGTTCTGCGCATGTGTCCTGTATGCCTGCCAAGTGAAGTCAACTTGGACGTCTCCCAAGGCCACGACCTATTGGCCGAAGATGATGTACTCAATGTTTCCGGCGGACAAATTGTTACTTTTCTCCTGTAAAATGTATAACATTTGTCGTGAGACGGGTGGGAAATAAAGTGAATGTATTCAT
This sequence comes from Calotriton arnoldi, assembly GCA_963921515.1. Taxonomy (NCBI): domain Eukaryota; kingdom Metazoa; phylum Chordata; class Amphibia; order Caudata; family Salamandridae; genus Calotriton; species Calotriton arnoldi. The sequence continues at coordinate 847,252 of CAWUFW010007255.1, forward strand.
TTGAAGGGGCGGGAAGCTAAAAACAATAGGCTTCACAATTTAGGCCAAAATTGATATGGTGCGAGAATCCACACCCTGTCCCTGTCCAATCAGAAGTAGTGGTCCCATAATGTTAGCAACATTAAAGGGAGGTACATGTGCGTAGAAGGGTATAATAGAATATAGCATTAGTAAATTAGTCAGAGCATGCGTTCACGGAGAACAGGCGTCCATACTGCCAGAACGCTCTCAACTCCAGACTGCCCAGCTGATCGGTTGCTGACTGAATTCCTGTCCGGAAGAGGTCCTGAGGAGGGGGCGGCGGAGTCCATTAGACGGGAGAATCGAGAGAAGTCGAGTATCAGAGAGGGAAAGGCGCAGGCGTCGTTGTAGAGAGGTCACCGGTTCTGTCCTGATCCTGGAAGAAGTCTTTGCTCTTCATCCTTCCTGGGTCCTATCTTTTCCAACTCCTTGGCCAAGGGGCTTGGTTCTCGCATTTAGGTAATTATACTGCAACCTTTAGTTGCGCTGTTGTCTCTATCTTCTCCTCTTCCTTAAACACCGTCAATGATTAGCAAAATCATTTCTATGCTTTTTCTTGGGTATTTCAATCAAGTACCGTGTTTTCTGTATTTTACTCTGCTAAAACTTTAGATAAACATTTTAAAACTTCCTGACTCAGTGGTTATTTCAGGATTATGTACTATAATGAATGTCACTCATTTTAAACTTCCCAATTAGCAAAGGATCCATTGGTAAGTTATTACTCTTCAATCAGAAGGTAATTGGTAGCAGGGACTTTGATAAAAGAGTACATCTGACACCCAGCGTAAGTATTAGTGTAGTGTGAATGTATGGGCCCAAGTGAGTATATGGTGTATGAATGTTGTTGGCTAATATTGCGCTGGATCACACCAATGGCTTTTTGAATCATATTCTAATTTCACATGACAAAAACCTTCTAAGGAAAATACCCACTTAGATTGCATGTACATTTTTGCCATGAAATAGTGAGCAAAATAGTACTGGAATAATTTTTTTCTGCTGTATTTTTAAATAATGCTGACATATGATGAACATTGTGTTTTTAACATGATTTGGAAAGGCCTGTGCATGTCTTTTGTTTTAACTTCTACCAATAAAAACATTACATCAATGATGTCAGGAGTTTCTTAATGTGATTCACTTGAAACGTATACAAAGTGCTTACTCAGTGCACTTTCAAAAGTAGTCAATCAAAATCTAACACAATATTTTAAATAATAGCTTTGTTAGATCAATCCATTCAAATACCTGTAGATAAAACACAGTTCTATTTATACAAATTGCAAATTATTTGCACAATTGTTTTTACATTGTCTGCTATTTTAAACAGCTTTTGCACTTCTACCTCTTATTGCCTCTCCCCGGTCCACCGCGGGTTCCGTCCCGTTTGCGTGGAGGGAGACTAGGGCGACTTCCGGCCGGAGGGAGGTTGGCGGTCTAGTGGCCTCAACCCCCTCTACAAAACCGGATGCTCTGCAAGACGTGCAGCGGACGCGCGCAGCGGGCGCGCCAAAGGCAAGCCCGTTTGCGCCCGTCCGCACCCTGACGTCGCCAGGAGCCAGGAACCCTGCCCGTTTTTGTCCTGGACAGGGTCCGACATCTATTGTATCTTATTCTAGCAAGGATCTATTTGACATGAGGAAAGTCTTACCGTTCCTCTGCCTGTATCGCGCTCGGGACGCAGCTTGGACTCTGCCAACACCTGAAGGTCCTTTTTCATGTTTATCCTGCCGGTATCAATGTAACATAACCAAAATTGTACAAATCCATGGAGTCTCTGGGCATGACCCACAAAACAATCGCCCCTACACTCCCAAGGACGATACTTCATCCATCTTAGAACCCGGGAGGTCGCCTAACTACTCCAACCACGGTTGGAAAGGTGTTCTAAGTAATGTTAGATCCCTACCTAAACATGCGACGGAGGTGTGGGATCTCCTCACTTCCGAGAACCCAGACCTAGGTTTCTTGACCGAAACCTGGCTCAAGCCTAATTCCACTCCCGCCATCACTTAAGCTCTGCCTGATGGCTACAGGATCTTAAGACTGGATAGACAGCCAAAGGTGGGGGCCGGGATAGCTATTATTCACAAAGACTGTATCAAAGTCTCCACACTTGAGCAACGGTGTAACGTTAACATCAAAATTTTAGTCTTCCGCATTGACTTCCTCTCACAACTTAGTTGGAAGGGTGCCTTAGTTTATCGGCCCCCAGGACCCTTGGTAGACTTTTCACTCCAGCTCACAGAAATAATAGCTCCCCACGTTATCTCGACCAATAACTTCTTATTGTTGGGTGACTTTAATGTACACAGTGAATGCACTGCCAACCCCGACGTGTCAATGCTTTTAGCAGACCTTGCTCTCCTAGGCTTAGCTAAGCTCAACTACGGCCCGACACACACAGCCAGTCACACACTAGACATCATTTTTACTAACTCACCCAGTATTACGTGTGAATCCCCCTGGCCGCTGACATGGTCAGATCACGCATCAATTGAATTCCATATCCAGGGTCCTAGGGTGGCTGTTGCACCCCTCTCCGCCTCTCACTGTGTCTGCAGACAATGGCATAAAATCTCCCCGGACCTTTTCAATGTTGCTTTTGCAGCACCCTAGAAGGCTGAACCTTCCAATACAGAGGATGGCTTAGCCCGGTATAACTCCGCTGTTAAAAGTGCCATTGATCTACTTGCGCCTCTAAAATCATTTCTCAACTCAGTTAGGCGCCCTCAGACATGCTGGTTCTCTCCTGAGCTCCGTGCTGAAAAACGGCAGCGTAAAAACCTGGAGAGACGATGGCGTAGATCTCATGATGAGAGGGACAAAGATAGATTTAAGAAAGCCCTCTTTAACTACCATAAAAATATAAAGGCTGAGCGGAAAGCCTTTATTGCTTTACAGTTAGCCCGGGCAGAGAATGCTCCTAAAACCCTATTACAGATTCTCAAGTCCTTCACCAGTCCTAAAGCCTGTGACAATTTAGAGGCCCCCTCCCAAGCTCTCTGCGATGATATCGCTCAGTATTTCACTCAGAATATTGAACTCATTTATGACAAGTTCACTCCCTCTGGGAGCCAGCAACCGGATGCCACACATTTTGACCCGCTTGCATCCGAAAAAATACAGCTGCTGGAGAGCTTTCCCCCTATGACCTCCAAGGATGTGGAAGCCTTACTACGCACAGTAAAATCTGGCTCCCCCCTTGACCTCATTCCAGCTAAAGTCGTTGCCTCCCTTTCTAATCAATTGTCCTCGCCCATAGGCACGCTTCTCAATCTCTCTATGAGAGAGGGTTATCTTCCTCTGGAATGGAAGGCGGCACAGGTCATCCCTATCCATAAGAACACCAAGGTTCCTATGGAAGATCTTTCCACTCTCCGCCCCATTTCTTTACTACCTCTCCTGAGCAAAGTATTGGAAAAATACATTAATAAACATCTGTCCGACCATGTCGAATCTACTGGTACTTTGGATTCCTCCCAATCTGGTTTCAGGCCCAAATACAGCACTGAGTCTGCCCTGTTGGAGGTCACGGATAATATTAGGATGACCTTAGACAGCGGCCAGTCAACGATTCTCGTACTGTTGGACCTCTCTGCCGCGTTCGACACGGTCTCCCACCAGATCTTGCTCAGTAGATTGGAGGAGATTGGACTCAGAGGACCTGCTCTTTAGTGGATGACGAGCTTCCTTTCCTCCCGCTCTCAGGCCATCAATTTAGGTCCTTTTCGATCAAAGACGATGGAATTGACCAAGGGAGTACCTCAGGGCTCATGTTTGAGCCCTACCTTGTTAAACATCTATGTTGCTCCCCTGGCTAACCTCCTCAGGACCTTTGGCTTTACTCCTATTTCATATGCTGACGACACTCAGCTCCTTTTCTCATTTAACAAATCTACCCCCTTTGTTCAGTCTACCTTCTCTTCTGGAATGATAGCCATTTCAAATTGGATGCAAAGCAATTTTCTCCAACTTAACGCTGGGAAGACGGAGATTATGCTTTTCGGAGAGGCACCTTTGCTGTGGACACCAGAGTGGTGGCCGGCAGCTCTTGGCACCCCCCGCTGCCCCTAAAGCCCTTGTTAAAAACCTGGGCATCCGCCTAGACCGGGCTTTGACCATGAAGGAGCATGCTGCTCATACTGCCGGCTCCTGCTTCTACGTGTTGGGTTTATTACGGCGAGTTTTTCCTTTTCTCCTAGATTCCACACGTAAAACCCTGATTCAGACAATGGTATTAAGCCGCCTAGACTACTGCAACGCTCTCCTGGTCTCAGCTAACGAGTCCTCGCTAAGCAGATTGCAGGTGGTTCAGAACACCGCAGCGCGCCTTGTCTTGAATGCCCCCCCCCCCCCGAAAACTGCCTCCTTTCCTCTCTTTCAACAGCTTCATTGGCTTCCAGTATGCAAACGGGTTAAGTTCAAAATCTGCTGCACCGTCCACAAGGCCCTGTATAACAATGGCCCCCTCTAGCTCGCCGAGAAATTCAATCATTATGTCCCTTCTAGGACCCTTCGGTTAGGAACCAAATCGCTTCTCTGGGTCCCTCGGGTCAGGAAATCAAGGTTGGGGGGGAAAGCTTTTTCCTACCTCGCTTCCCTCTATTGGAACCAGCTCCCCATTCATCTGAGACAATGTCCTGACTAGCTTCGATTCAGAAAGCTTCTTAAGACTGCTCTATTTTAATATGCCTGTCTGCCTGTCCAGCAGCACAGTCCGAAGCGCAGAGATACCCCTTCGGGGGTGATTCAGGCGCTATATAAAACCTATAAATAAATAAAAAGTGCGGACTGTATTACCTTCTTAGCTCTGGTGGCACATAGTGTGACAGTTTTTGATGGCTCCCCACAAAGACCTCCTTCCCAACGGATTCCTTCACTAACACCAGTGCCCCACATCTCTCCATAGCCTCCCCCTCACAGGTATTTCATTTGCTTTATAGCATTACTCATGCCAATGTAGGGTGTCAGAGCACTTTACATCACACACACATTATACAGAATCACTCATGCTTGCATAAATCAGTGCACAGGAAATGTTACATAAAACAATGAAGACTACAAGGTGAAGGACTCACGTGTCATCCATACAGTAGACAGTATATTTTAACAGTGCTTGGTCTGGAGAAGCACAAACTCTAGATTTAAAACGTAACACAGTGGCTGGGGTTGGCTTTACTAATAAGAATGTATTTCTATCCAAACTAATCCTTTTAGCAACCTTATGATAATGAAAGACTGTGGGAGAAACATAACATTCTAACCTATACCTTAAAGTTTGCTTGCAGCTCTTTGACAGTTCATAGCTCACTGATCTAAATTAAGGCTGTGGTCTGTGAACTGTAACAAAAGGATCTCTCTAACAAAAGCAGTAACCCACTGAGCTACCCACATAAAATACAATGCTGTGATCTGTATGGGACACGTGGTTTGCGGCAGGCATATTATAGCCTTATAGCCCGCCGTAGCGGGCTATACCGGCCATTAAAGACCCGCTGCAGCATTAAAGGCCCGAGCCGTAGGCGAGGGCCTTTAACAAGGGAGCGGGACTTTAATAATGGCCGGTATAGCCCAGCTACCGAGGGCTATTAGAACATTCTGCCACTAGAGGGCAGAATGTTCTAACAAATAAAACAAAGGCCTCACGGAGCCCGAGGGGATTTAAATCCCCTTGGGCTCCGCGAGGCCTTTGTTCACAGCAGCAGCAGGTGTGAATGACAAAAAAACATTAGAATGTCGCTCTGCGGGCTTCTACCGGCCTGTAGAAGCCCGGAGCACTCCATTGTCTGCAATGGAGTGCTCAACATTCTAATGTTCTAATATCCCTTTGCACTACTATATGATGAGTCAAAACTACCACCAGACAAAACACTGATCTCTCTTCAGCAGGTACATTAATCACCAGAGTTATCTTGACAATGTACTGTTGCTAGAAAATTGCTGGACACACAAGGAACTCAGCAGCAAGTGTTTTTAACCTCATAAAATATTTCAAAACACAGTGCCCCTTCCCCCCACCCCCAAGCTCGGCGCCTGGTGGGGTGGCACTGGTTGCACTGCCCTAAAGCCGGCCCTGACCATAAGCGGAGTACGATTAACAAAATGTAGGAATGCAAATTAAAATTTGCATTTCAAAGAATGTAAATTTGCCTTCCTGTAAAAGGATTTGGTTACATATAAAACTAAACAAATATGATCTAATTTTATATGTGAGTAACATTTCTTCAGCGAGCTAATTGTGGGCCTTCCACAGACCCGTCTACAAAATTGTTCACTTCGTGAGAGGGAACTGGGCCTGGAGAGGGGACAAGGCTTTCAGACCATCACAGACTGAGCACCATGGAGCGACATTAGTGGGGCAGAGCTCACAGGGGGCAGAGTTTGTGCTTGAGCAGCTACTCCTGAGCAGCCCAAAACAACAAAGTTAAGACTTTCAAAGATGCGCCCGAGGAACCTGAAAAATCTGTAAGGGGTTTGCATTGTGCAGACCATCCACACACAGGCTTGGAGACAACTCTGGGCAGTGGTTTCCACTTTCCAGCTCACCCTGTGCTCACCGTGTGGTATCGGCTCTCCACCGGGTGTCCGTGTGAAGAGAACCGATATTGTGTGATAAACATTGACACCGTGTGTGTTGGCAGGACTGCTTCCAGGGTGGAGAAAGGCTGTGGACACCCACAAGCAAGCACGTTTATGAAGTATTCCCAATTTTTTGTGGGTGGTGTCACACCTTAAAAATGGGTCCACATATAGTCCTTTCGAGGACAGGAGTAAGTCCATTTTGAAGTTGGGAAACAAAAGGTAAAACTACCAAAATTGGAGACTTGTAAGGGGGTGAGTTCCGCCATAGGAAAAAATAGATTCCCATGAAGAAACAGATAATGTCATTCAGTGCAAATGCACCACTATGTTACATTAATGCATTTATATAAATATACATTTACTAGGTTTACGAAAAAGTGTGCATGTAAGAATGTTTGCGATGTTGCAACATCCACATTCTTTGTGAAGTCCAAGAGTCAAAAATTTGCTTCAACCATAGTATTAACCTTACAGGAGCAAACTTACGACTTTCTTGTGAATCAGGCTGCTATATCTAGCTAAAAAAGGAGGAATATTGAAACATACCCTTTTAAATTATTTCTCATAGAGAGCATTTCCAATATTTTACATCTAATCTTGATCTTATGCCTACTGTACAAATTCAAAGCCGATTTATCTAAGCATTCAGTACCACATGTTCAATGTGACGAAATAGTTTGCCTGTCATACATGAGTTATACAGAGACTACTGCTGAGAAAAACAGAAATGTGATTGGTAGGATGCTTGAATTATCTTGTGAAGGCAGGAGTCACATTTTCTTTTCATTGTATAATCCAAATTCTTCATTTGCCCTGAGTCCAATACTGGTACCAAATAAAGTATTAGATTAGTGACAAGTAGACAGGTTAGTAACTATCTAGATAGGTTACTTGCCTCCCTTCCAAAAATTGTTTATAGTAATAATAATGTGGGATTTTTTTTTTTTTAGCATTGTGAGGAAAACAGATTTTTGTTCACATGTGCAGCTGGAGAACATTGTAAAGTCAGAGTAAAACAAAACCTGGTCCTTAAGGGCTAAGCAAGCAATGTGCCATCCTCCCTTTAATAAAAAACTGAAGACCGCATGCATAGAATCACATATGTCATTTGGAGATGGAAAGTCCAGGCCAGCACTGTAGGCAAGGTAAACATAAAGGTTGGCGACACATTTTGTATTCAGTTTCCACAATTTACTTTAGTAAGTCTTAATCTTTCTGCCTGGCCGTAGTGGAAGAGACTGTGATGTTCTGAGTGATGAGTGACAGTACAAAAAAGTTGGTCACAGTGGAATTAAACTCAACATTATATGCAACATCACCTTTAGTAAATCAAATTTGCAATGTATTCACATTTAGAACATGGTAATATTCATATTCAAATGGCAGTATAAATATCTACACAGTTGTGAAGAGGTGCTCCAAAAGGGAATGAAGGGAGTGTTTAAAGGTGTGTATTGGTGAGGGTTGATGAAAAAAGGAAGGGCAGTGTGAAATATATACATCAACAACTGATAAAAACCTATCCAGCTGCTTAGAAGGCTAAATATACATGAAAACCATAGTATTATAATGACACAGTCAATCAATCGCTGTTGTCTGTACGTGGAAACTGAAAAGACCGTCGACGTTTCGACCCCAAGGATTGGGCAGGGAATTTGAATCCTTACATAGGGTTACATAATTTAGTTATAGCGCCTACTGTCAAGCCGTTCGCGCTGCCTACTATGTGAAATTAAAGCTGGAGTGTCTGGCAGCGCTCTGTGGCGTGGGTGCGCTACTCCCGCAGGCTTGGGGGCTCAGCTGGCTACTACAATGTATCCATATAGCAGGGGTTTCCTGTCGCGGCGCAGCTCTGGCTGACCTGCGTGTGATACAGTCAGAGACTTCTTTAGGCGCGCAACAGGAGCGTCACCTCCTGCTAGTGCTGCAGTTGTTTGTGGGAGGCTGCTAGGTGATTGGAGCACATCATGGCAGCGCTGCTTGCACCACCATGGTTGCAGTAAATGATGACCGTCACTCCACCGCGAATTGCCGAGGGAGTGACGCTGCCGCGGCCAGGACCGGACTGAGGAGGCGGCCGCCGCACCGGCGCAGTAAACCCATTGCAGTGGCTCACGGCCTCGCAAGTGAGACAGTGGGTGCTGCAGCCAGCTGAGTGTGTACAGTGTGTTAATTTGGTAATGTGAAGATCTGACCGCCGCCGCCGCCACATTGGTTTTTGATTGCACTCTCTTCAGTGCTCTTTGGGCAAGATAATCCGCTACTACATGCATATAAACTTACTGACAATGTATTTGTTTTAAAAAGATGGGTGGCAGTGATTTCATATTGGGCTCCCAAATGAGAGTGTGAAAGAACAGTAGTTCTGAAGCGCGCCTTTGCTTTTTTAAATGATTCTTATGCCGCGTGTGTCGCAGGGAAATACCTACTGCGTGCAGACTGGCCTGTACGAAAACCTGCAGATAGAGTGACAGACCTGTGCTTGTGAAAGACAGTAGAGGCCTTTTATTCACGCCCTGCCACAGGACTCTTCCGCCCACACAGGTACGGGCTGCCCCAGTCCCTTTCGGGCAGTCTTGCTCTGGAAGCACTTAGTGTGCTGAGTGCTCTGCCACATGCTCCCGTGGCTCTCTGCCCGTCAGGAGAACTGCCCGTGAATGGCTCGGTGGCAGCTGATGGATGAGCGGTGACCCTGGCTCGGCCTGGTCAGACTCCATCTCTTATCCTGCTGCCCCTCTCTAACCCCTTCTTCTGTCACTGCTCCTACCCTAGCCCTCAGTACTGTCCAGGCCATTGACGAAGGTGCCCAGGCAGTCCACTCCTTTATCCTGACCCCGACCCGCCCTCGCTCGATACTTTCGGCCCCCTCAGTATCTCAGAATTTATTTACAATCCAGTGGATAATAATTTCGTCTTCATTTGCATAATGTGCTAGACAGATAACAACGTGCCTACAATGGATCTTACAAAAACTATAAATATGTAAGCGCGTTTCTAGGCAAGTTTGTGAGCTACAGTTCATCTTGCCTCTTGGATTCTTGAGGTGTACTTCCAACCTCTTCTCTGTTGCTGCTAGCTTTCCAGTTTCATGTTTCTCCCCAGTTGTGGAGAAGTAACTGCCGCAAACATACATGTAAATGTAGTGGTGCAGGAGAAAGCGCTTGGCGGCCTCAGTTTCTGGTGCATTGAAGCAGTTGTAAGATCGTATTAGAGTTTTTTTGTTCTTCAAATGGGTGTAATTTCTGGAACTCATGTTTCCCTTGTCTTCACTGCTTGATTTTTGATTGTGAGAAAGTGTCACTCATAGTTGTTGAATGTCACTCATAATTACAGTGAAATTATGAAAATGTTACACATAAGCAATCTGAAACCTTGGCAGCTATGCGTTTCCAGCACACAGTCTCCATCTGCTGAAACCATGTGGTAAATAAGCGTGGAAAAAGGGTCGAGAATCTGGGAATTTCTTGTGGTTTTGGACCCAGTAGTTCCATGTCCTGCATGCAGTGCTTAATTTGAGACTGTGGTTCCCGGTGCTTAACACCGGCACTTAACTGTATCACCGGTGCATGTGGCAGTTTGCTACCAGGTGGTGTTGTCTGGCTAATTTAGAGATGACTACAACAACAGTTCATTATTAATTTAATATACATTAAAAATTACTATTAACTGTCGCCTTAGCCATTCTAATAGTTTTGGGGGCATGAAATAGTCCAAATTGTCACACTTGTAGGAGTTTGATAGTTAATAGTTGTGTTGTTTCTATCATTGGCAGAGCTGGCAGGGGCAATGTGTGGTGAAAGCTGCAGTGGCCTCCTGACGAGAGCCCTGGCACTTATTTTTTTTACAAATAAAGCACTGCCTGCATGTTATTCTCCATTCTGGGCTGAAATATTTGTGTTGGCTGAAAACGGAATGACAATGAGCTGGGTAGAACTTAAGGTGTGTTTATTGTACTACTTGAAGTCGCATCCTGAGGAGCACAACATTACACAGTGGCCCACATTTTCACTCATTCCTTCAGTTCTCTTGTGCATTTCACTGTCCACTCAGACACCCCGATTTTGAAACTGCTGGTTTAAAATCCTTTTCCACTTTTGAAAGGATTATCCTCAACAAAATTATGGGTGATGTTGCAGTTTATTCAGTAAGGAATCAGTAGGCCTGCTGTTATACCACTTCAACTAACAAAGCTCTTTCAATGAGTAATTTTCTTTTACTCCTGTCCAATAATCAATTAAACCTGAATAGGGCTTTACGAGGGGCTGGTCCCTGCAGGTCGCAGACCCTCTAGTAATTAAAAACTGACATTAAAACGGGTCTCTATTGGGCTCTATATTAATTTCCCTATCCTTACAGGCAAAAACACTGATCAGTTTCTGAACAATGACTGTAAATCCCATTAATGTAATCTATGTCAGCGATGCAGTTCCTGTTTACATGTTGTACTTAATCATGCATTCACTTGTGAGTTTAGTATGTGGTTGGGACACGATTGAAAGTTCTGGATTTGAGGCTGAAGTCAGTCATTCAATCAATCCGGATTTATAAAGCGCTGTTAATCACTCATGAGGGTCTGAAGGCGCTGGAGTTGCTAGCTGCTTTGTAGAGAAAGAGGTAAAAAATTAGGCAAAAGCAGGAGAAAGCACTCAAAAAAACAGGGGGACAGGAAGGAGAAAGCAGTAAAAAAAACAAGGCAAAAGCAGGAGAAAGCACTCAGAAACAATGGGGAGGAAGAAGAGTGCTGCAGCAGCATTGGAGAGCTGAGCCTGGGACCTGCTCAATGGGGTGCGCGCTGCGGCCTCCATTAAGTAGGTCCTGGGAGGAGGGATGGTGATAGGAGGTGGCGGGCGGGAAAACAGGCAGGAGCAGCAAATGAGGAAAAAAATAGAGATCCTGTGAAAAACGAGGGAAAAGCAGGAAAAAGTACTCAGAAAAATGGGGGAAATGAAGGAGAAAGCAGTAAAAAAATTAGGGAAAAGCAGGAGAAAACACTCAAAAAAACTGAAGGACACATTGAGAAAACAGTAAAAACTGAGGGAAAACAAGAGAAAGCACTCAGAAAAACAGGGGGAAAGAAGGAGAAAGCAGTAAAAAAAAAATAGGAAACCAGGTGGATAAGCAGGAGAAAACACTCAAAAAAGGGGGGACTGAGAAAGCGGTAAAACAATGAGGCAACAGCAGCAGAAAGTACTCTGAAAAACAGGCACTCAGAAAGATGGACGAAAGGAAGGAGAAAGAAGTCAAAAAATGAGGCAAAAGCAGGAAAATGCACTCAGAAAACCAGGGAGGAAGCAGAGCGGTACAGCAGCACAGGAGAGCTGGGCCTGGGGCCTGGGCCAGTTTCTAACAGTGCCTGTTGGTGGGTCATGAATGTATTCAGAATACATGCTCATCCAATCTTAGGCCTCTGCAGATCACAGCAAGCAATGAGCACGTGTGCCAATAGTAATTGTGACTCTATGCGAAACTTTGTGTAAAGGAGAACATGTCAGAGGGAGAAAGTAAAAGAAACTGCAGTGCTCACAGGTGAGTGTGTGCATTGTGTATATAGGTGGAAAGATGAGTGAAGGAGATGCAAGGGAGCAAATGCAGGAAAGAGTGAAGAGAGGATATTGAAGCAGAAAGAGATGAGGTGTGAGATGTGCAAATGGAGGCTTTCAGAAAGATATATGGAGAAAAAGGGCTCAAGTGTCTAAGAGACTGCAGAAGAAAGTGGTGTTTAAGGAAAAACTGCAGAGTTGAACCCACACTGAAGAACACTAACCCTACCACAGTTCTTAGTAATGTTCAATTCACAGTTTCATACTTTCACAATTGAAACATTTTCAAATCTAATTATACACAACAAAATCATTGTTGTTGCTCATTTGTCTGATAAAACAAGCCAGGAGATGCATGTCCATTACTGTGGGAAATGCCTGGATTCAATAGCAGACAGCTCACAGGGGGGGGCACCGAAATACTGTCCGTGTGGCATGATATGGTAAGCACCGGATTTTGGTTTACATGTTTTAAGTCGCACCCTTATGACATAGGTAACACCTCTTGGAAAGGATTCCTAGTTACACTTCTTAGGCCATGCCCCTTTCAGATCCCCCACTTTTTTCATCCTACGTAAAGCCCTAAATCACAAAGTATTTTCAGCGAGTAGATATATCCTGACTTATTCATGAATTTTCAAGAACACGACACATCTCACAGAAAGTACGCCGTGAACCAGGCGCTGAAGGTTTTAAATCCTCGCCTTAATTCTGCTTTTTCTGACATGCCCCTTGCCTCCGTTTAAAGGCGCTTTCTCTGCCAAGTCCTCGGGGCAGGAAGAGATCTTGCTGGTACCTGATGTTCCAACCCTCGCGCGTCAGTCATGCAGCCCTTGAACTGACGAGTCCATGTGCAGCTTTGCGAGTTGCGACGACACTGCAGAACACATGAAAAAGCCCCGGGCCATGAAATACCAGTCACACTTGCAAGATTATGCCGCGAGAGCCTGCCAAAAAGGATCACACTTAAGAGGCAATTCAGGCATGTACAGCATGTGCTGGCTAAGGATTCCTTAATAAGGAAGATTGCAAACACCGGACACGCCTACAAGACAGAGAGTAGACAGCCATGTAAATCTCAAAGTGGGGACACGTGGCTAGTCGGTTGTCCTTGTGGATACACTGTGCAGAGGTCATGTCTCTCAATTCCCCTTCATCAAGTTTGTGAAATGGCGCTGTATTTGTTGGAAAATATGTATCAAATGTAATCTTCCTGCCACACCACCACTCCAGAACACCAAGCAAAGTGTTGATGCAACATAGCACCATGCTTCCCTCACCACTGCCAGTCCTCCTTGTGTAAGATGGACTCAGCTTCCTCTTGTTAGTGAAGGCAGAGATTCCTTAGTAGTCTTCAAGGCTGCTCTCCGAATCTGTGGCATCCAAGCAGCTGCTCCCAGGTGAACCTCCCTCTCCTGGGCATTACTCTTTGGTCAGATGAGGGAGATGGGGCCATCTAGGTTGTTGTCATTGCTGTGTGATGTTTCCCTGATGGTGGGCCTCTCTATCCAGCCCACATGGTAGACTGGACTGTATGTTGAACTAATGACGGGGGACACCACTATAATTATGCTACGCGTATGCTTCTGCATTCGTGGACGGAGTGCCTCAAACCCCAGGTAAGTAATGACGTAATTCTCTCTAGTAAGAAAAAACCCACAAGGGAGGTCCCCTTAAAATCCAGTCAGGGACAGGGGGATCATCTGTAAAACTAAGAGGTCCCTAAAAACATTAAAAAGTCAATATACAAAAAATAACAATCTTGACTAATGCTAGTGGTTATAGGGCTAACAGTTTTAGGAAGACATTACAATTGTACCATGGAGTCAAAATATATCGTAAAAACCAGAAAGTTTGCATAATATATTTATTCAATACATTTATAAAAAATATTACCATAAAAACATTTCATAAAAAATACATGATATTAGGCAAATAATAATCATAAAAACATTTAATTTCAAATACATAATCTTGAGAAAACAGTTGTCGACGCAGCGTTTCGGTGGATATGTGAAATAAACACCTTCTTCAGGACAGTTTTCTAACCACACTGGAAACGATGTTAGTGTTTAATTAATACTAACACATCTGATGGTTAAAATCAGTCTGAATTAAAAATCTTGGAAAGGGAGGAAAATGATGTTCTCCTCTTCAGTCGAGAACCTTATGATGCAAGAAGTTCTTTTTGTAGATATGTATACTGGTGCCACCGTTATTTGACTAGGGTCAGGGTACGGATAAAAAGGAGCTGAATAACGCCAACCGTTGTAGGATGATTAAAATTCTACGATTTGGGCTGATATGCCACTTTATGAATACGTAGTCCCACTGGTGGGTAGGTTCACAACCAATAGTCCTGGCCTCTGATATACCACCTGATAAAAGTAACACGGCCTCCCTGCAACCAGTATACAGCTTCCGGGTCGGTTCTCGACTGAAGAGGAGAACATCATTTTCCTCCCTTTCCAAGATTTTTAATTCAGACTGATTTTAACCATCAGATGTGTTAGTATTAATTAAACACTAACATCGTTTCCAGTGTGGTTAGAAAACTGTCCTGAAGAAGGTGTTTATTTCACATATCCACCGAAACGCTGCGTCGACAACTGTTTTCTCAAGATAATGTATTTGAAATGAAATGTTTTTATGATTATTATTTGCCTAATATCATGTATTTTTAATGAAATGTTTTTATGGTAATATTTTTATAAATGTATTGAATAAATATCTTATGCAAACTTTCTGTTTTTACGATATATTTTGACTCCATGGTACAATTGTAATGTCTTCCTAAAACTGTTAGCCTTATAACCACTAGCATTAGTCAAGATTGTTATTTTTGTATATTGACTTTTTAATGTTTTTAGGGACCTCTTAGTAATTCTCTCTAGAGCAATTACTCATAATGACCTCAAAATGACTTGCAATCATACGTGAGAAGAGTGATCCAGCACTTTGTGCTATTTTCCTAGTGGAGAATGCACCCTCAGGTCTAAAATGGTCTCAAGGGTGCATTTTGCACTTAGAAAATAACACTAAATGCTACAGGACACGAACAGCAGTAGTCAACAGCCACTCACTCTCTGTTAGGTTGTTGTTTCGTTAGGATGTTTGCCTCAAATTATTTTTAATTACTCAAGCTGGCGTAATCACGTCAATTTGCAGCACAGGAGTAATGCATAATCACTCAAATTACTCCGGCGTAATCAAAATTTAGCCCAGGCCTAATTAAAACTCTGGTTTAGAGAACAAAACTCTAGATATACAAACCTATCTCCTTCTCTCCTTCCACAAGATAGTGTTTTGCAATTAAATGTTTGCATTGAATTGTGTTAGTATACAGTTGCTGCTTCTAGTCACTTGCAGAAAATAGGATCAAAGATTTTTTTATGAACTGTCTCGGAGGAATTTTATTCCTTAACTTCTTTCCCTGATTCAGCTTGACTTTAATCCAAAGGTCTGAGTGAAATCCTAATAACTTAATTAGCCAGAGATTTACTCGAATGGTAATTGCTTTCTAGAAGCCATTCAGAATTCTACTGAACAGCCAATAAATGCTCTGTAAAGATTCTGCAGCAACTATTTCATCTTATTTAAGTGTGTTAATTTAGCACTAATGTGTAGTCAGTAGTTGAGACGCTTTTTTCCATAAGACATAGCCCCAAATTCCTAGTTAGAGTTAAACCATAAAAGCATCTCTTCTGTGGTGAGCATTCTCATTCAAGGTACCATAAGGTACACGAGAAGCAGTGTTTCACCAATCATGGTAATCATGGTTAGTTCCGAATTCTGGGCCTGATTGCGATGACGGTGGGATCGCCACCGACAACCCGTCGGTGGCAGTCCCACCGCCATCGTAATACTGATTTCCGCCCGCCAGATTAAGATGGTAGGCAGATGTTGGGCAGTCGGAAAGACAGACCTCCACTGATCTGATGGGCTAAAGGAGCCCCGCGGTCCTTCGGAGGGGCTTCTATCACTACAACAGTGGCAGTGCCAGCCAGGCACCACCGTAGGGATTACAATGTCCCTTCCCGCCGGCTGGTTCATGGCGGTTTACTTGCCATGAAAGGGAGGTGGAAAGAGACATTGGGGGCCTGTAGCGGGCCCCCCTTCCTCCCTGGCCCTTCGACATGGCCCCTGGGGGGCACCTATTGTGCCCCCCAACATATCCCTGCACCATGTGGCAGTCACCGCATGGTACCTGCCACATAGTGCAGGGATATGCACGGGGTTCAAATTTTGTACTGCGGCATGTGCTGCAGCCCGCAGCACCCGCCACAATACAAAATATACACTTTGCGACCGCTTTGAAGGCGGTTGCATCGTGATTCAGGGTGAGGGACCGCCGACAGCTTGTTGGGCGGACCCGTTTCCCACCACGATGGCTGTCGGACGTAAGTCCGGCCGCCTTCATTATCAGGCCCTAAGTGTGGACATTCTACCTGTAATTCACCTTCAGGCAGCAGAAATAATAGCTCTGTTTCCCGATCCCTGGGATTGTATCAATCATAAGCGATATGCCAGGTTTACAAGGCTCGGAAAGGACAACTTGGTAATGGGAAAGATCACTTCCTAAACGATAGGGTTTAGTTTTATTTATATTGGCACTATCCAGTTTTGCCCTGGTACAGAAATAAAGTTGCAAGGTAAGGTCTCACAAGGATGCAATGATGAGCATAGTTATGTCTTTTTAAATCTAGGCATGTCCCAATTTGTAAAGACAGGCAGTGGTAAACAGGAAAAGCTTAGCAATGACAAACATTGTTCTACTTACAATCCTTCTGAGGGCTTCAAAGTAAAGTTGGCCATCATCAGATCACTGATACACAGCTTTGGGAGAACAGTGACCATGGGATATGACGCCTCATGTACAAAGGGTTTTAGCGTTGGCAAACCCTCTGATTTGGTAAAAACAAGTAGTGGCAAATGCTAAAACCCTTTTTCAAATGTATTAAGCCTATTTAACAGATTCGGAACAGGTTTTCTGAGTGGTTAAATGGGTTTAGGAAACCATACAGATTTGGTATTTGGAAGGGGCGTGTTCAGGGCAACCCTTCCAAATACTGATTCCTTATCATATGTATTAATGTATTGCGACAAAAATCTGGTTGCAAAACATTAATATTTTACTGACTTCACAAAGGCAGTGGTGACCTATTTTCAAACTTGTAGGGGTCCCTTTTCTTAATGTTGACAAAAACATGTTTTAAGATTAGACAGTGGACTACAGCCAAGTCTTAAAAAAGTTTGCAAAACTTTTCATTTTTTTATTGAGTCCCATTTTCTTATAAAGAATTTAGTAACAGGAGGTGATTGATCATCTCCTCCTCTATGGCCAAATTCTTCAAGGTAAAGGTTCAAATTTTGCATTTACTTTTCTTTGCTAGTGCTAATCCACCTTGCTGATTCGCAGAATTTGAATTTCCACTCACAAATAGATTTCCTCACACATAACACTCTGATAGGGTGGTGTACATTTTCATGCAAGCATATCTGTTCACACAGTCAGGCTTGGTATGTGGGCATTCCAGGATGGAGACATCATAGGAACTTGGGGAAGATGGTGAAACTAACAGATTAGTGGCCATTCAAAAACCTATAGCAGGCACTCTAAAAACATTTATAGGTCTACTCCTGGCAAAGCCAGAAGTAAATTTATTTTCAGGACTAGGAAAGTGAGGAACACACTCCACTACCAAATATATGAGGTTGTAAGGAAGAGAGTCTTACCACAGGTAAACATATTTTCTGTGAAGAAACACACACAATTGTTTTATAATGAAAATTATAATTTGTGTCACATTTATACATGTGGGGATGCGCATAAGTAAATTTCTCTATGCCATTCTTTTACATGTGGGCACTCCTGGCATTGTGCTGCAGTTGCAGACTCCAATGAGTGCTCATGAGGGGAGGCAAGGGCTACATCAAGAATAACTATGCAGCTTCCTGGCCTTCCAGTGCTGCCACAGTGCCTCCATCATCACATGGCCTTCTTTGGGAGTCCACCTGATTCTCAGCTCTATTGCTTGCATGCACAACGATGACCATGCTGCTGTCTGGCTCCCTGACCCCGCTGTGGTTTATAAACCATAATAGGACCTACTTTGATCATCTGTGTTCTTCAAGACTTAGGCCCCTCCCCCAGCCAACTGAGCATCTGCACACCAGGAGAGGATACAAGGACTTCAACAAGCAGGTTCATGCTGCATCCTGGCTCTCCACCATCATAGAACCTCTTTGGGAAGTCTACCTGACTACTACTGTAACTTGACCACTTCTTCTGGCCTAATGTACCCCTCCTAGGTTCAAATGAAGCTTGATTGCCACCTCATAACTCTACTATACCACCTTCTCTCACGTGGTCCCTTTCCACGTTCTCCCATTCCCCTACAAGAAACAGCAGATGCCTTCTACTCCAAACCTTTCGGCTCTCCCTTATCCCTTCTCCTTTACCCAATTACCCCACCTTTGAGTTTCACTTCACGCCTTTCTCCCAACCTACTGTTCTTTCTTTTGTTCATCATCCGCCTGGCCTACTGCACACCTTCAGAGTAGACATTCACTCCCTACTTTGGCCCTCATCTGAGCATTTAGGGGAACACTAACGTGGAAATACCACACTAGAAAGCACTGATAATACAGGGCACAGTCATTTCGGGATGTATACTAATACCACAGCATTATAAATTAAAAAAATTGCGAATGGGAAATAATTGCACAAATTAATTAATGTTTGCGCTCAGGTTCATGCATGTTTTCCTCATTGCTCTGCCTTTTCGCAGCAGACGCTTTTCAAGGTTTCTCCTGGCGACATACGTGCAGATAAGAACTCAGTGTTCCCGCACACCGTGAAGCCCAAATTCAGCGGCAAACACTTTTGTGGATAAATCAGGATTGTCGAAATTACACCATTGAAAGTTTTGGGGGCATATGTATCAAGAAAGCGTTTTGCGAGTCCTTAATAGCGAATTTTAGCGATTCGCTATTAAGGACTCGCAAAAAGCAATGTATGTAGGATTCGCAATATTAATTGCGATTCCTACGTATTCCTTAATTGCGAATCGCAAATTGCGATTCGCAATTAAGGAATACCTTCCCATTCATTCCTATGGGCCTAGAGGCCCAAAGGAATGAATGGGAAGACATTCGCAATTTGCGAGTACTCATTAGGTACTCGCAAATTGCGAATGCAATTTCAAGGGTGCAAGGGTGTCAAAAGGACACCCTGTTGCACCCCTGAAATAAGCATGTGTGCACATGTGGCGCACATACATGCCCTAAGGACATGTATGTGCACCACATGGCACTTTGAAAAATGCAAAAAAGTGAATTTTTCAAAGAAATCGCAAATTGGCACCAACTTGAAGTTGGTGGTAATTTGCGATTTCTTAATGCAAATTTGCACAACTTGGGTGCTTCCAGAATTGCATTTAAGGAATCGCAATTTGCGATTCCTTAAATGCATTCGCAAAATAGGGAATCGCAAATTTTGCGATTCCCTATTTTGCGAGGGCCTTTTGGAATGATACATCCCAACAGGCTTTTCCCGTTCGCAAACGGGCCGATTCTAAGAACGGGCCGATTCTAAGAATCGGCCCGTTTGCGAACGGGAAAAACGCTTCATACATATGCCCCTTGGTCTCTTATTCCCTTTCTCTTCAACCTTCTTACCCTTTAGGGTCTTTAAGACAGACCTGCACCCCATCATTAATATTGATGCAAAGATTCTCGCCAAAATGATAGCTACCAGGTTGCAACCTCTAGTCCCTCTGCTGGTGTTACCTGATCAGTCTGGCTTCGTCACGGAGCGCTCTACGACACACAACTTGCGTACGCTCTTCGCCACGCTACACTATTTTGAACCTGATTTCCAGGCGGTGGCTGTGTTGCTCGACGCAGCAAAAGCCTTTGACTCTCTGCAGTGGCCCTTTATGTTTGCTGTGCTGGGTAGGATGGGCTTCCCATCTTTCTTTCTGCAATGGCTTAGGGTGCTATACAGCAGACCGGTGGCTCGCGTTCGGGTCAATGGTTGGGTGTCCTCACTGTTTCGTATTGAACGGGGTACGAGACAGGGTTGCCCTCTGTCCCCTATGCTTTTCTCTCTGGCCCTAGAGCCCCTCGCCTGCAAGCTGCGTCAGAAACATGCCGCGGTGGCTCTGCGGTTCAGGCTGCGGCCTTTAATTGTCTCCCTTTACGCAGATGATATGCTGCTATATGTCCGCGAACCTGCTACACACCTGTCTGCGCTGCTACGAGAGTATGTAAAATTTGAAAGATTCTCTGGCCTGGGGATTAACTGGTCAAAATCTGTAGTGTTTCCACTAACTGCGCAAACAACTGAGGTGGAGGTGGACTTCCCGTTGACTTGGACATCTGACCCTGTCAAATATCTTGGAGTTTGGGTGCACAGGGATCCGGCTGTGGTTGTCTCTGAGAACTATGGTCGCACGGTTTCACGTATATCTGAACAGGCTGCGCGGTGGGCACATTTACCTCTATCGCTAGCGGATAGGATTGCCGTCGTGAAGATGGTCTTTCTACATAAGCTGTTGTATTTCTTCGTTAACATCCCTATCAAATTGAATGTTGCGCTGTTCCATAAGCTGCAGTCAGCGCTTTTAACGTTTGTGTGGGGTGGTAAGAAGCCCCGGTGCCGGTGGGATCTGCTGGTGCTGCCATTTGACCGTGGTGGTTTTGAGGCCCCTGACTTTCGCCTTTACTATTTATGTGCGCAAGCACAATTCGCACACTATTGGCACTTTCCCCAGCGCTTTCAGCCTCATGTGGCGATTGAGTCGGATGCTGTTTTTCCTCTTCCGGTGCAGGCAGTTGCTCTTTCTGGGGAGCAGGTGGCCCACGAAATGAGATCAACCCCACGCAGTGCACGGCGTGGGCGTGGCGAATGCTTGCGCTACGGGCTCGACTTTCCTATTTGTATGCCCTACTAGTACCAATAGCCTCACATCCTGATATCTCGGCGGCACGCGAGGCGACTGCCAGGAGAGAACTTGCAGCAGCAGGCATCTCCAGACTGGGCGACTTATACACTGGCGGTCAATTTAAAAATTTACGGGAGGCGCAGAGCGGCGCAGATCGCCCTTTTATGTTTAATTTTATCTATGTCCGGGTCCGACAAGCTATCCGCGCGGCGTACCCGAACTATCCTGCCGAACCCACCACTCTGCGGGCGTTACAGGTGATGCTCTCGGGTGCGTCCCGGAGGGGTCTAATTACCAGGCTCTACAACGCCTCGCTGCGTGAGCGGGAGCAGGAAGATTCCCCCTCTTATGTGCGTTGGCGAGCAATGTTGGGCACCCCTATTGCGCCGGAGGCTTGGAGGGAGTGCTGTCAGCTCACGGGCCGTCTCACAGCTAATTGTAACCTTAGAATTATTCATTTTAAATTCTTGCATCAGGTATATTACTCCCCTTACAACTACACAAATATGGTTTAAGAGAGACTGCTAACTGTGTGAGATGTGGAGCTCCTGATGCGGACTTTCTTCACGTAGCCTGGGTGTGCCCCGGTGTGCTTGCGTTCTGGACTGCAGTGACGACCATGTTTACGGATGTTGTGTCGGAGCCTGTGTGCTGTACTCCTGAGATGTGCTTGCTGAGCCACGTCAAACCTCTTAAGCCCTGCAACAGGCGTATAGTTGCAATTTCTACCCTTTTTGCAAAAAGGGCGGTCGCGCAGTGCTGGGGAGCCAAGGTAGTACCCACTGTTAAAAAATGGCTTCGAGACTTACTGTACTGCAGGGACCAGCTTCGGATATATGAAGAAGAGCTGCCTGAGTCATCCCGCCCCAAGGACTTTTGGACTCCCCTTACAGTATATCTGATGTCCCACTCTAGCGTGTTATGAGCGTTTGGCACTCCTGGGAACGGGGTTCATTAGCTGGCATGGCAATTGCTGTTTCCTTACGGGACATTGATATAGGTGTGTTCATGTTTGCTGGCCCATAGATGTGGACTGTATATGAGAACCTTTATCTGTATTGCTTCCCACCTTGCATGTGATGATCTTTCGCACTGTCCGAAGTGTTCTGGAATTATGATATTGTTCTGCCTGGGAGGGAGGGGGAGGGGGGGTGTTGGTGGGAGTTATTGTAACCTTCCTGATTTCATTGAGTTGCATACTTGCTTGTGTATTCCGATTTGAATCTGTGCACTAAAATCAATAAACAAATATAAAAAAAAAAGACAGACCTGCACCTACCTATGCATCATTCCCCTCCTCTTCAACTGATTTTAACTTGAGCTCATCTTTTATTCCTTTGAAATGGCCTTTATTTCAATCATTGTATTGTATTGTAATTGCATTTATATAGCGCTTACAACCCCGACAAGGCTTCAAAACGCTTTTTCAGCGAGTAGCATGCTACTCCGGAACCCATAAAGGATTAGTGGTGAATTAGTATAGTGAAATACGAAATTAATTTGAGCCATGGATATGTTAGTCTGTTATTTGGATTGAGAAGGAAAGTGTAAGGATAGAAGAGGGAAGGGGTTTTCGTTTACATAGGGCGTGCTACTCCTGATGAGGGGTTGAAGCGCTATTAGGCGAGTAGCACACTACTCCAGAACGTGCAAGTGCTTACTTCCAAGTCTTCCATTTTCTCCCATTTAGCCCCTCTATCCTTATGTAACAGATTTTGTGAGTGCATTGGTGATTCTGCATATATTCATTTTAACCACTTTAACCCTCAAAAAGCTAAGACCCTAATTAAGAGAGGCCATAATTCCCGATAGAGCGGGTAACCATTTACCAGCCCTATCAGGAATCTTGGGTCTGTGGACCTGTCATGTTTCACCTGGAGATGTCGACTGCTGAAAGCAGCGAAAACCTCTGAGGAAACTGTGGGAGTCAATGAGGAGTTATTGACGAAAAAAGATCCAGAATTACTCATTCCCACGTAGTGCCTAAATTAATGCCTAACTTCATTCTAATAGTTCAACCCTTAATCCCTGTTAATTTAGCGCCTGTTGAGTTAATGAGACCCTCCCTTTCTTTAACTTTGCGGGTGCAGAATGAATATCGCCCATCCCTCTTCCTGTCGACCCAGCATGCCTAGTTCTGGTGTCCTGAAGACACAGTGTGCTGCCAGACTCCCACAAGAGCGCCTTCCTCCCTGAACACACAGCCCCGTGCCTCGTGGGACCGCTCGGCGCGTGGCACCGGTCGGCGCTGGTCTGCAATACCTTCCTGGAGCCCTGGCAGTGTTGAGTACTTACTGCTGACTCATTACTCCGACATTTCACCGTGGCACAGCCCTGGCAGAGTACTTATTGCTGACTCATTACTCCGACATTTCACCGTGGCCCAGCCCTGGCAGTTTTAATTCTGGGGTGGAAGATCCCCTGAAAAGACCACGGAGGACTTTCCATCCAAGATCGAATACTAGATGTGAAAATAGTTTGTAGAAAGAGGTCTGACTGCCTTCCACTCCCATCTTTCATTTTTTTTGTTTAGCTGGTGCTGAAGGGTGCATATTTTCTGCGAATTCTTTCAAGTGTATTCTTGTCCATGAGGCTTAAATACCTGCAGGCTCTCGCCGGTCCTAAATAGCTGCTGAACATGCAAAAGAAGAATTCACTGAATGCATGGACAGCCCAGCGCACTCTGCAGACATTGTGTTTGTACTTCGGCTTTTTAAAAATATTTGATTTTTCAGTTTGTTTCTACATTTAACTACAGTGCTTTCACGCTCACTCCAAATTCAAATGCCTTTCGTCGTAATTTAACCAGTGTTGTTTCCTGCACTCCACTCTGCATTTGTTTGTGTTACACCCATCATATGTACTAGGCTAGAGAGTACTGATTTAACAAGAGCTAGGATATGTACGAAATTTGCATACTTTAGCTTTGTGTAATTACGTGAAATGTATAGAAAAGTATGCAAACCACAAACCTGGGACTTAGCGCTATTTTTTAGTGTGAAATTCGTCCTTATGCCATTTTGGACGCAAGGTTGAATTCTGCTCAACTCGGAAGCATTATTTTTGCAGACATTATGGAAGTTTGCAAACCAACCTATGCGTTAACAGGTCAGTTTGTAAAATTCCGAATTGGATGGGTTCCAATTCGACGTCGCTAATTAATATTGATTAGGTAGGTCACAAATTGCAACTTGCACTAATTGGATACAATCACAGGACGGTGGCCTGCAGATGGTCAGCAGTCCGCCATATCTGTGATTGCTTTTCAACAAAATATTTTTTTTAAAGCAGCCCAATTACTTTAAAGGAAACAGGGAAGCCTTTGTAAATATATATATATATATATATACATATTCAACTCCGTAGGCTCAATTTCCGTCGGGTTCAGGCGCTCTGTGGTTAGTGCGAAATCCTCGCGGTCGAGCCCAACCGCTACATATCACTCAACTCCTCATAAAAGGAACAGGATCGCTCTCAGCAATGCCGAATATCAAAATTTATTTATTTAGGTTTCAAACAACAAGTTCATGATCAACGTTTCGGTCTCCTCACGAGACCTTGCTCACGATCAATTAATCGTGAGCAAGGTCTCGTGAGGAGTCCGAAACGTTGATCATGAACTTTGTTGTTTGAAACCTAAATAAATAAATTTTGATATTCGGCATTGCGGAGAGCGATCCTGTTCCTTTTTATGAGGAGTTGAGTGATATATATACATGCCGCCGAGAGTGCACCACCCCGTTATGCTAGGGGGCCACAGGGGTTGGTATTCACCATTCCCTACTATGTGGGACGCCAAACACAGGATTGAGGATACGCCCGCATGCCAAGGCTCATCTACGGGCTTGTATTTTACCAACAGGACATTATGTGCACTCTTATGGGACACATTTCCTTCAGGGACTCCAACTCCCATAACTCAATGCATCGTCTCATTTGAGCAGCCCATCAGGGGGCGTGCTATCACATGTATTTAGGAGAGGGAGTGACCTGGACTGTGCACGCTTCTCTTTCGCCACGAGCCTCTGAGGAAGAAGATGATTTCTTTGAAACGCGTCAGGCAGCAGTGGCGTGTGAGCTGGAAAAGGGATTGACACGCGGACGGCATCCGTACCTAATTAAAGGCTTCAAGCAAGTGTTGGTGTGCAGAGTGTTTCTTGCCGATCGGGCACAACTTTGAGCGTTATATTTGGCGGCCGCCCTGCCGCCGAGAGTGCACCACCCCGTTATGCTAGGGGGCCACAGGGGTTGGTATTCACCATTCCCTACTATGTGGGACGCCAAACACAGGATTGAGGATACGCCCGCATGCCAAGGCTCATCTACGGGCTTGTATTTTACCAACAGGACATTATGTGCACTCTTATGGGACACATTTCCTTCAGGGACTCCAACTCCCATAACTCAATGCATCGTCTCATTTGAGCAGCCCAGCAGGGGGCGTGCTATCACATGAATTTAGGAGAGGGAGTGACCTGGACTGTGCACGCTTCTCTTTCGCCACGAGCCTCTGAGGAAGAAGATGATTTCTTTGAAACGCGTCAGGCAGCAGTGGCGTGTGAGCTGGAAAGGGGATTGACACGCGGACGGCATCCGTACCTAATTAAAGGCTTCAAGCAAGTGTTGGTGTGCAGAGTGTTTCTTGCCGATCGGGCACAACTTTGAGCGTTATATATATTTATATATATATATATACATATATATATATATAGCAAGAGAGATATATATATATATATAGCGAGAGATATATATATATATATATATACACATAACTTGCTCCATTTTACCGGGGGCCTCCAACTCTGCAGGGCGGGCTCTCACACGGGAATGGAGAATCCTGTTACTTCAACACAAAAACAACCAGAGCCCACAGCTTCGCCTCCTTTCATGCTGACACTTTATTGGTCTCATATGCGTGGCAGCGTAAACAACTCTTTAAAACCTTACGCGTTTCGGCGCCATGCGCCTTGTTCACAGGTGAGTTACATTTAGTGTCCAAGTGGTCATGTGGTCCTAACTTGAAACCACTATTCCCAGAATGCATCACTATTCAAATTTTGCAGCTTGGCTCGACATCGTATTCTTTTTTGCATTAGTAGCATTCAATTTTTGTCAAAGTCACTTTTTGCTGTAATACTTCACGATGTATCAGGGAAAATAATTAAAAATTAAAAAGCATAGTGCACTTTGCTGCCACGCAGTAAATACTTGCTTGAAACGAAGGTTTGAAGTCTGCCAGAAAGAGGACAATACCTCCCTCGGATCCCTTTCTCTTTGCCATTACCAACTCGTCTTGGAAATCCACTGACTGGTAAGGTTACGAGCGAGTCATGCCCCCTCCATTTGATACACATAACTTGCTCCATTTTACCGGGGCCTCCAACTCTGCAGGGCGGGCTCTCACACGGGAATGGAGAATCCTGTTACTTCAACACAAAAACAACCAGAGCCCACAGCTTCGCCTCCTTTCATGCTGACACTTTATTGGTCTCATATGCGTGGCAGCGTAAACAACTCTTTAAAACCTTACGCGTTTCGGCGCCATGCGCCTTGTTCACAGGTGAGTTACATTTAGTGTCCAAGTGGTCATGTGGTCCTAACTTGAAACCACTATTCCCAGAATGCATCACTATTCAAATTTTGCAGCTTGGCTCGACATCGTATTCTTTTTTGCATTAGTAGCATTCAATTTTTGTCAAAGTCACTTTTGCTGTAATACTTCACGATGTATCAGGGAAAATAATTAAAAATTAAAAAGCATAGTGCACTTTGCTGCCACGCAGTAAATACTTGCTTGAAACGAAGGTTTGAAGTCTGCCAGAAAGAGGACAATACCTCCTCGGATCCCTTTCTCTTTGCCATTACCAACTCGTCTTGGAAATCCACTGACTGGTAAGGTTACGAGCGAGTCATGCCCCCTCCATTTGATACACATAACTTGCTCCATTTTACCGGGGGCCTCCAACTCTGCAGGGCGGGCTCTCACACGGGAATGGAGAATCCTGTTACTTCAACACAAAAACAACCAGAGCCCACAGCTTCGCCTCCTTTCATGCTGACACTTTATTGGTCTCATATGCGTGGCAGCGTAAACAACTCTTTAAAACCTTACGCGTTTCGGCGCCATGCGCCTTGTTCACAGGTGAGTTACATTTAGTGTCCAAGTGGTCATGTGGTCCTAACTTGAAACCACTATTCCCAGAATGCATCACTATTCAAATTTTGCAGCTTGGCTCGACATCGTATTCTTTTTTGCATTAGTAGCATTCAATTTTTGTCAAAGTCACTTTTTGCTGTAATACTTCACGATGTATCAGGGAAAATAATTAAAAATTAAAAAGCATAGTGCACTTTGCTGCCACGCAGTAAATACTTGCTTGAAACGAAGGTTTGAAGTCTGCCAGAAAGAGGACAATACCTCCCTCGGATCCCTTTCTCTTTGCCATTACCAACTCGTCTTGGAAATCCACTGACTGGTAAGGTTACGAGCGAGTCATGCCCCCTCCATTTGATACACATAACTTGCTCCATTTTACCGGGGGCCTCCAACTCTGCAGGGCGGGCTCTCACACGGGAATGGAGAATCCTGTTACTTCAACACAAAAACAACCAGAGCCCACAGCTTCGCCTCCTTTCATGCTGACACTTTATTGGTCTCATATGCGTGGCAGCGTAAACAACTCTTTAAAACCTTACGCGTTTCGGCGCCATGCGCCTTGTTCACAGGTGAGTTACATTTAGTGTCCAAGTGGTCATGTGGTCCTAACTTGAAACCACTATTCCCAGAATGCATCACTATTCAAATTTTGCAGCTTGGCTCGACATCGTATTCTTTTTTGCATTAGTAGCATTCAATTTTTGTCAAAGTCACTTTTTGCTGTAATACTTCACGATGTATCAGGGAAAATAATTAAAAATTAAAAAGCATAGTGCACTTTGCTGCCACGCAGTAAATACTTGCTTGAAACGAAGGTTTGAAGTCTGCCAGAAAGAGGACAATACCTCCCTCGGATCCCTTTCTCTTTGCCATTACCAACTCGTCTTGGAAATCCACTGACTGGTAAGGTTACGAGCGAGTCATGCCCCCTCCATTTGATACACATAACTTGCTCCATTTTACCGGGGGCCTCCAACTCTGCAGGGCGGGCTCTCACACGGGAATGGAGAATCCTGTTACTTCAACACAAAAACAACCAGAGCCCACAGCTTCGCCTCCTTTCATGCTGACACTTTATTGGTCTCATATGCGTGGCAGCGTAAACAACTCTTTAAAACCTTACGCGTTTCGGCGCCATGCGCCTTGTTCACAGGTGAGTTACATTTAGTGTCCAAGTGGTCATGTGGTCCTAACTTGAAACCACTATTCCCAGAATGCATCACTATTCAAATTTTGCAGCTTGGCTCGACATCGTATTCTTTTTTGCATTAGTAGCATTCAATTTTTGTCAAAGTCACTTTTTGCTGTAATACTTCACGATGTATCAGGGAAAATAATTAAAAATTAAAAAGCATAGTGCACTTTGCTGCCACGCAGTAAATACTTGCTTGAAACGAAGGTTTGAAGTCTGCCAGAAAGAGGACAATACCTCCTCGGATCCCTTTCTCTTTGCCATTACCAACTCGTCTTGGAAATCCACTGACTGGTAAGGTTACGAGCGAGTCATGCCCCCTCCATTTGATACACATAACTTGCTCCATTTTACCGGGGGCCTCCAACTCTGCAGGGCGGGCTCTCACACGGGAATGGAGAATCCTGTTACTTCAACACAAAAACAACCAGAGCCCACAGCTTCGCCTCCTTTCATGCTGACACTTTATTGGTCTCATATGCGTGGCAGCGTAAACAACTCTTTAAAACCTTACGCGTTTCGGCGCCATGCGCCTTGTTCACAGGTGAGTTACATTTAGTGTCCAAGTGGTCATGTGGTCCTAACTTGAAACCACTATTCCCAGAATGCATCACTATTCAAATTTTGCAGCTTGGCTCGACATCGTATTCTTTTTTGCATTAGTAGCATTCAATTTTTGTCAAAGTCACTTTTTGCTGTAATACTTCACGATGTATCAGGGAAAATAATTAAAAATTAAAAGCATAGTGCACTTTGCTGCCACGCAGTAAATACTTGCTTGAAACGAAGGTTTGAAGTCTGCCAGAAAGAGGACAATACCTCCTCGGATCCCTTTCTCTTTGCCATTACCAACTCGTCTTGGAAATCCACTGACTGGTAAGGTTACGAGCGAGTCATGCCCCCTCCATTTGATACACATAACTTGCTCCATTTTACCGGGGGCCTCCAACTCTGCAGGGCGGGCTCTCACACGGGAATGGAGAATCCTGTTACTTCAACACAAAAACAACCAGAGCCCACAGCTTCGCCTCCTTTCATGCTGACACTTTATTGGTCTCATATGCGTGGCAGCGTAAACAACTCTTTAAAACCTTACGCGTTTCGGCGCCATGCGCCTTGTTCACAGGTGAGTTACATTTAGTGTCCAAGTGGTCATGTGGTCCTAACTTGAAACCACTATTCCCAGAATGCATCACTATTCAAATTTTGCAGCTTGGCTCGACATCGTATTCTTTTTTGCATTAGTAGCATTCAATTTTTGTCAAAGTCACTTTTTGCTGTAATACTTCACGATGTATCAGGGAAAATAATTAAAAATTAAAAAGCATAGTGCACTTTGCTGCCACGCAGTAAATACTTGCTTGAAACGAAGGTTTGAAGTCTGCCAGAAAGAGGACAATACCTCCCTCGGATCCCTTTCTCTTTGCCATTACCAACTCGTCTTGGAAATCCACTGACTGGTAAGGTTACGAGCGAGTCATGCCCCCTCCATTTGATACACATAACTTGCTCCATTTTACCGGGGGCCTCCAACTCTGCAGGGCGGGCTCTCACACGGGAATGGAGAATCCTGTTACTTCAACACAAAAACAACCAGAGCCCACAGCTTCGCCTCCTTTCATGCTGACACTTTATTGGTCTCATATGCGTGGCAGCGTAAACAACTCTTTAAAACCTTACGCGTTTCGGCGCCATGCGCCTTGTTCACAGGTGAGTTACATTTAGTGTCCAAGTGGTCATGTGGTCCTAACTTGAAACCACTATTCCCAGAATGCATCACTATTCAAATTTTGCAGCTTGGCTCGACATCGTATTCTTTTTTGCATTAGTAGCATTCAATTTTTGTCAAAGTCACTTTTTGCTGTAATACTTCACGATGTATCAGGGAAAATAATTAAAAATTAAAAAGCATAGTGCACTTTGCTGCCACGCAGTAAATACTTGCTTGAAACGAAGGTTTGAAGTCTGCCAGAAAGAGGACAATACCTCCCTCGGATCCCTTTCTCTTTGCCATTACCAACTCGTCTTGGAAATCCACTGACTGGTAAGGTTACGAGCGAGTCATGCCCCCTCCATTTGATACACATAACTTGCTCCATTTTACCGGGGGCCTCCAACTCTGCAGGGCGGGCTCTCACACGGGAATGGAGAATCCTGTTACTTCAACACAAAAACAACCAGAGCCCACAGCTTCGCCTCCTTTCATGCTGACACTTTATTGGTCTCATATGCGTGGCAGCGTAAACAACTCTTTAAAACCTTACGCGTTTCGGCGCCATGCGCCTTGTTCACAGGTGAGTTACATTTAGTGTCCAAGTGGTCATGTGGTCCTAACTTGAAACCACTATTCCCAGAATGCATCACTATTCAAATTTTGCAGCTTGGCTCGACATCGTATTCTTTTTTGCATTAGTAGCATTCAATTTTTGTCAAAGTCACTTTTTGCTGTAATACTTCACGATGTATCAGGGAAAATAATTAAAAATTAAAAGCATAGTGCACTTTGCTGCCACGCAGTAAATACTTGCTTGAAACGAAGGTTTGAAGTCTGCCAGAAAGAGGACAATACCTCCCTCGGATCCCTTTCTCTTTGCCATTACCAACTCGTCTTGGAAATCCACTGACTGGTAAGGTTACGAGCGAGTCATGCCCCCTCCATTTGATACACATAACTTGCTCCATTTTACCGGGGGCCTCCAACTCTGCAGGGCGGGCTCTCACACGGGAATGGAGAATCCTGTTACTTCAACACAAAAACAACCAGAGCCCACAGCTTCGCCTCCTTTCATGCTGACACTTTATTGGTCTCATATGCGTGGCAGCGTAAACAACTCTTTAAAACCTTA
Source organism: Calotriton arnoldi (assembly GCA_963921515.1). Taxonomy (NCBI): domain Eukaryota; kingdom Metazoa; phylum Chordata; class Amphibia; order Caudata; family Salamandridae; genus Calotriton; species Calotriton arnoldi. Next base: position 878,544 of record CAWUFW010007255.1, read on the forward strand.
CGCGTTTCGGCGCCATGCGCCTTGTTCACAGGTGAGTTACATTTAGTGTCCAAGTGGTCATGTGGTCCTAACTTGAAACCACTATTCCCAGAATGCATCACTATTCAAATTTTGCAGCTTGGCTCGACATCGTATTCTTTTTTGCATTAGTAGCATTCAATTTTTGTCAAAGTCACTTTTTGCTGTAATACTTCACGATGTATCAGGGAAAATAATTAAAAATTAAAAGCATAGTGCACTTTGCTGCCACGCAGTAAATACTTGCTTGAAACGAAGGTTTGAAGTCTGCCAGAAAGAGGACAATACCTCCCTCGGATCCCTTTCTCTTTGCCATTACCAACTCGTCTTGGAAATCCACTGACTGGTAAGGTTACGAGCGAGTCATGCCCCCTCCATTTGATACACATAACTTGCTCCATTTTACCGGGGGCCTCCAACTCTGCAGGGCGGGCTCTCACACGGGAATGGAGAATCCTGTTACTTCAACACAAAAACAACCAGAGCCCACAGCTTCGCCTCCTTTCATGCTGACACTTTATTGGTCTCATATGCGTGGCAGCGTAAACAACTCTTTAAAACCTTACGCGTTTCGGCGCCATGCGCCTTGTTCACAGGTGAGTTACATTTAGTGTCCAAGTGGTCATGTGGTCCTAACTTGAAACCACTATTCCCAGAATGCATCACTATTCAAATTTTGCAGCTTGGCTCGACATCGTATTCTTTTTTGCATTAGTAGCATTCAATTTTTGTCAAAGTCACTTTTTGCTGTAATACTTCACGATGTATCAGGGAAAATAATTAAAAATTAAAAAGCATAGTGCACTTTGCTGCCACGCAGTAACTACTTGCTTGAAACGAAGGTTTGAAGTCTGCCAGAAAGAGGACAATACCTCCCTCGGATCCCTTTCTCTTTGCCATTACCAACTCGTCTTGGAAATCCACTGACTAGTAAGGTTACGAGCGAGTCATGCCCCCTCCATTTGATACACATAACTTGCTCCATTTTACCGGGGGCCTCCAACTCTGCAGGGCGGGCTCTCACACGGGAATGGAGAATCCTGTTACTTCAACACAAAAACAACCAGAGCCCACAGCTTCGCCTCCTTTCATGCTGACACTTTATTGGTCTCATATGCGTGGCAGCGTAAACAACTCTTTAAAACCTTACGCGTTTCGGCGCCATGCGCCTTGTTCACAGGTGAGTTACATTTAGTGTCCAAGTGGTCATGTGGTCCTAACTTGAAACCACTATTCCCAGAATGCATCACTATTCAAATTTTGCAGCTTGGCTCGACATCGTATTCTTTTTTGCATTAGTAGCATTCAATTTTTGTCAAAGTCACTTTTTGCTGTAATACTTCACGATGTATCAGGGAAAATAATTAAAATTAAAAGCATAGTGCACTTTGCTGCCACGCAGTAACTACTTGCTTGAAACGAAGGTTTGAAGTCTGCCAGAAAGAGGACAATACCTCCCTCGGATCCCTTTCTCTTTGCCATTACCAACTCGTCTTGGAAATCCACTGACTAGTAAGGTTACGAGCGAGTCATGCCCCCTCCATTTGATACACATAACTTGCTCCATTTTACCGGGGGCCTCCAACTCTGCAGGGCGGGCTCTCACACGGGAATGGAGAATCCTGTTACTTCAACACAAAAACAACCAGAGCCCACAGCTTCGCCTCCTTTCATGCTGACACTTTATTGGTCTCATATGCGTGGCAGCGTAAACAACTCTTTAAAACCTTACGCGTTTCGGCGCCATGCGCCTTGTTCACAGGTGAGTTACATTTAGTGTCCAAGTGGTCATGTGGTCCTAACTTGAAACCACTATTCCCAGAATGCATCACTATTCAAATTTTGCAGCTTGGCTCGACATCGTATTCTTTTTTGCATTAGTAGCATTCAATTTTTGTCAAAGTCACTTTTTGCTGTAATACTTCACGATGTATCAGGGAAAATAATTAAAAATTAAAGCATAGTGCACTTTGCTGCCACGCAGTAACTACTTGCTTGAAACGAAGGTTTGAAGTCTGCCAGAAAGAGGACAATACCTCCCTCGGATCCCTTTCTCTTTGCCATTACCAACTCGTCTTGGAAATCCACTGACTAGTAAGGTTACGAGCGAGTCATGCCCCCTCCATTTGATACACATAACTTGCTCCATTTTACCGGGGGCCTCCAACTCTGCAGGGCGGGCTCTCACACGGGAATGGAGAATCCTGTTACTTCAACACAAAAACAACCAGAGCCCACAGCTTCGCCTCCTTTCATGCTGACACTTTATTGGTCTCATATGCGTGGCAGCGTAAACAACTCTTTAAAACCTTACGCGTTTCGGCGCCATGCGCCTTGTTCACAGGTGAGTTACATTTAGTGTCCAAGTGGTCATGTGGTCCTAACTTGAAACCACTATTCCCAGAATGCATCACTATTCAAATTTTGCAGCTTGGCTCGACATCGTATTCTTTTTTGCATTAGTAGCATTCAATTTTTGTCAAAGTCACTTTTTGCTGTAATACTTCACGATGTATCAGGGAAAATAATTAAAAATTAAAAGCATAGTGCACTTTGCTGCCACGCAGTAACTACTTGCTTGAAACGAAGGTTTGAAGTCTGCCAGAAAGAGGACAATACCTCCCTCGGATCCCTTTCTCTTTGCCATTACCAACTCGTCTTGGAAATCCACTGACTAGTAAGGTTACGAGCGAGTCATGCCCCCTCCATTTGATACACATAACTTGCTCCATTTTACCGGGGGCCTCCAACTCTGCAGGGCGGGCTCTCACACGGGAATGGAGAATCCTGTTACTTCAACACAAAAACAACCAGAGCCCACAGCTTCGCCTCCTTTCATGCTGACACTTTATTGGTCTCATATGCGTGGCAGCGTAAACAACTCTTTAAAACCTTACGCGTTTCGGCGCCATGCGCCTTGTTCACAGGTGAGTTACATTTAGTGTCCAAGTGGTCATGTGGTCCTAACTTGAAACCACTATTCCCAGAATGCATCACTATTCAAATTTTGCAGCTTGGCTCGACATCGTATTCTTTTTTGCATTAGTAGCATTCAATTTTTGTCAAAGTCACTTTTTGCTGTAATACTTCACGATGTATCAGGGAAAATAATTAAAAATTAAAGCATAGTGCACTTTGCTGCCACGCAGTAACTACTTGCTTGAAACGAAGGTTTGAAGTCTGCCAGAAAGAGGACAATACCTCCCTCGGATCCCTTTCTCTTTGCCATTACCAACTCGTCTTGGAAATCCACTGACTAGTAAGGTTACGAGCGAGTCATGCCCCCTCCATTTGATACACATAACTTGCTCCATTTTACCGGGGGCCTCCAACTCTGCAGGGCGGGCTCTCACACGGGAATGGAGAATCCTGTTACTTCAACACAAAAACAACCAGAGCCCACAGCTTCGCCTCCTTTCATGCTGACACTTTATTGGTCTCATATGCGTGGCAGCGTAAACAACTCTTTAAAACCTTACGCGTTTCGGCGCCATGCGCCTTGTTCACAGGTGAGTTACATTTAGTGTCCAAGTGGTCATGTGGTCCTAACTTGAAACCACTATTCCCAGAATGCATCACTATTCAAATTTTGCAGCTTGGCTCGACATCGTATTCTTTTTTGCATTAGTAGCATTCAATTTTTGTCAAAGTCACTTTTTGCTGTAATACTTCACGATGTATCAGGGAAAATAATTAAAAATTAAAAGCATAGTGCACTTTGCTGCCACGCAGTAACTACTTGCTTGAAACGAAGGTTTGAAGTCTGCCAGAAAGAGGACAATACCTCCCTCGGATCCCTTTCTCTTTGCCATTACCAACTCGTCTTGGAAATCCACTGACTAGTAAGGTTACGAGCGAGTCATGCCCCCTCCATTTGATACACATAACTTGCTCCATTTTACCGGGGGCCTCCAACTCTGCAGGGCGGGCTCTCACACGGGAATGGAGAATCCTGTTACTTCAACACAAAAACAACCAGAGCCCACAGCTTCGCCTCCTTTCATGCTGACACTTTATTGGTCTCATATGCGTGGCAGCGTAAACAACTCTTTAAAACCTTACGCGTTTCGGCGCCATGCGCCTTGTTCACAGGTGAGTTACATTTAGTGTCCAAGTGGTCATGTGGTCCTAACTTGAAACCACTATTCCCAGAATGCATCACTATTCAAATTTTGCAGCTTGGCTCGACATCGTATTCTTTTTTGCATTAGTAGCATTCAATTTTTGTCAAAGTCACTTTTTGCTGTAATACTTCACGATGTATCAGGGAAAATAATTAAAATTAAAAGCATAGTGCACTTTGCTGCCACGCAGTAACTACTTGCTTGAAACGAAGGTTTGAAGTCTGCCAGAAAGAGGACAATACCTCCCTCGGATCCCTTTCTCTTTGCCATTACCAACTCGTCTTGGAAATCCACTGACTAGTAAGGTTACGAGCGAGTCATGCCCCCTCCATTTGATACACATAACTTGCTCCATTTTACCGGGGGCCTCCAACTCTGCAGGGCGGGCTCTCACACGGGAATGGAGAATCCTGTTACTTCAACACAAAAACAACCAGAGCCCACAGCTTCGCCTCCTTTCATGCTGACACTTTATTGGTCTCATATGCGTGGCAGCGTAAACAACTCTTTAAAACCTTACGCGTTTCGGCGCCATGCGCCTTGTTCACAGGTGAGTTACATTTAGTGTCCAAGTGGTCATGTGGTCCTAACTTGAAACCACTATTCCCAGAATGCATCACTATTCAAATTTTGCAGCTTGGCTCGACATCGTATTCTTTTTTGCATTAGTAGCATTCAATTTTTGTCAAAGTCACTTTTTGCTGTAATACTTCACGATGTATCAGGGAAAATAATTAAAAATTAAAGCATAGTGCACTTTGCTGCCACGCAGTAACTACTTGCTTGAAACGAAGGTTTGAAGTCTGCCAGAAAGAGGACAATACCTCCCTCGGATCCCTTTCTCTTTGCCATTACCAACTCGTCTTGGAAATCCACTGACTAGTAAGGTTACGAGCGAGTCATGCCCCCTCCATTTGATACACATAACTTGCTCCATTTTACCGGGGGCCTCCAACTCTGCAGGGCGGGCTCTCACACGGGAATGGAGAATCCTGTTACTTCAACACAAAAACAACCAGAGCCCACAGCTTCGCCTCCTTTCATGCTGACACTTTATTGGTCTCATATGCGTGGCAGCGTAAACAACTCTTTAAAACCTTACGCGTTTCGGCGCCATGCGCCTTGTTCACAGGTGAGTTACATTTAGTGTCCAAGTGGTCATGTGGTCCTAACTTGAAACCACTATTCCCAGAATGCATCACTATTCAAATTTTGCAGCTTGGCTCGACATCGTATTCTTTTTTGCATTAGTAGCATTCAATTTTTGTCAAAGTCACTTTTTGCTGTAATACTTCACGATGTATCAGGGAAAATAATTAAAAATTAAAGCATAGTGCACTTTGCTGCCACGCAGTAACTACTTGCTTGAAACGAAGGTTTGAAGTCTGCCAGAAAGAGGACAATACCTCCCTCGGATCCCTTTCTCTTTGCCATTACCAACTCGTCTTGGAAATCCACTGACTGGTAAGGTTACGAGCGAGTCATGCCCCCTCCATTTGATACACATAACTTGCTCCATTTTACCGGGGGCCTCCAACTCTGCAGGGCGGGCTCTCACACGGGAATGGAGAATCCTGTTACTTCAACACAAAAACAACCAGAGCCCACAGCTTCGCCTCCTTTCATGCTGACACTTTATTGGTCTCATATGCGTGGCAGCGTAAACAACTCTTTAAAACCTTACGCGTTTCGGCGCCATGCGCCTTGTTCACAGGTGAGTTACATTTAGTGTCCAAGTGGTCATGTGGTCCTAACTTGAAACCACTATTCCCAGAATGCATCACTATTCAAATTTTGCAGCTTGGCTCGACATCGTATTCTTTTTTGCATTAGTAGCATTCAATTTTTGTCAAAGTCACTTTTTGCTGTAATACTTCACGATGTATCAGGGAAAATAATTAAAAATTAAAAAGCATAGTGCACTTTGCTGCCACGCAGTAACTACTTGCTTGAAACGAAGGTTTGAAGTCTGCCAGAAAGAGGACAATACCTCCCTCGGATCCCTTTCTCTTTGCCATTACCAACTCGTCTTGGAAATCCACTGACTAGTAAGGTTACGAGCGAGTCATGCCCCCTCCATTTGATACACATAACTTGCTCCATTTTACCGGGGGCCTCCAACTCTGCAGGGCGGGCTCTCACACGGGAATGGAGAATCCTGTTACTTCAACACAAAAACAACCAGAGCCCACAGCTTCGCCTCCTTTCATGCTGACACTTTATTGGTCTCATATGCGTGGCAGCGTAAACAACTCTTTAAAACCTTACGCGTTTCGGCGCCATGCGCCTTGTTCACAGGTGAGTTACATTTAGTGTCCAAGTGGTCATGTGGTCCTAACTTGAAACCACTATTCCCAGAATGCATCACTATTCAAATTTTGCAGCTTGGCTCGACATCGTATTCTTTTTTGCATTAGTAGCATTCAATTTTTGTCAAAGTCACTTTTTGCTGTAATACTTCACGATGTATCAGGGAAAATAATTAAAAATTAAAAGCATAGTGCACTTTGCTGCCACGCAGTAACTACTTGCTTGAAACGAAGGTTTGAAGTCTGCCAGAAAGAGGACAATACCTCCCTCGGATCCCTTTCTCTTTGCCATTACCAACTCGTCTTGGAAATCCACTGACTAGTAAGGTTACGAGCGAGTCATGCCCCCTCCATTTGATACACATAACTTGCTCCATTTTACCGGGGGCCTCCAACTCTGCAGGGCGGGCTCTCACACGGGAATGGAGAATCCTGTTACTTCAACACAAAAACAACCAGAGCCCACAGCTTCGCCTCCTTTCATGCTGACACTTTATTGGTCTCATATGCGTGGCAGCGTAAACAACTCTTTAAAACCTTACGCGTTTCGGCGCCATGCGCCTTGTTCACAGGTGAGTTACATTTAGTGTCCAAGTGGTCATGTGGTCCTAACTTGAAACCACTATTCCCAGAATGCATCACTATTCAAATTTTGCAGCTTGGCTCGACATCGTATTCTTTTTTGCATTAGTAGCATTCAATTTTTGTCAAAGTCACTTTTTGCTGTAATACTTCACGATGTATCAGGGAAAATAATTAAAAATTAAAAGCATAGTGCACTTTGCTGCCACGCAGTAAATACTTGCTTGAAACGAAGGTTTGAAGTCTGCCAGAAAGAGGACAATACCTCCCTCGGATCCCTTTCTCTTTGCCATTACCAACTCGTCTTGGAAATCCACTGACTAGTAAGGTTACGAGCGAGTCATGCCCCCTCCATTTGATACACATAACTTGCTCCATTTTACCGGGGGCCTCCAACTCTGCAGGGCGGGCTCTCACACGGGAATGGAGAATCCTGTTACTTCAACACAAAAACAACCAGAGCCCACAGCTTCGCCTCCTTTCATGCTGACACTTTATTGGTCTCATATGCGTGGCAGCGTAAACAACTCTTTAAAACCTTACGCGTTTCGGCGCCATGCGCCTTGTTCACAGGTGAGTTACATTTAGTGTCCAAGTGGTCATGTGGTCCTAACTTGAAACCACTATTCCCAGAATGCATCACTATTCAAATTTTGCAGCTTGGCTCGACATCGTATTCTTTTTTGCATTAGTAGCATTCAATTTTTGTCAAAGTCACTTTTTGCTGTAATACTTCACGATGTATCAGGGAAAATAATTAAAAATTAAAAGCATAGTGCACTTTGCTGCCACGCAGTAAATACTTGCTTGAAACGAAGGTTTGAAGTCTGCCAGAAAGAGGACAATACCTCCCTCGGATCCCTTTCTCTTTGCCATTACCAACTCGTCTTGGAAATCCACTGACTGGTAAGGTTACGAGCGAGTCATGCCCCCTCCATTTGATACACATAACTTGCTCCATTTTACCGGGGGCCTCCAACTCTGCAGGGCGGGCTCTCACACGGGAATGGAGAATCCTGTTACTTCAACACAAAAACAACCAGAGCCCACAGCTTCGCCTCCTTTCATGCTGACACTTTATTGGTCTCATATGCGTGGCAGCGTAAACAACTCTTTAAAACCTTACGCGTTTCGGCGCCATGCGCCTTGTTCACAGGTGAGTTACATTTAGTGTCCAAGTGGTCATGTGGTCCTAACTTGAAACCACTATTCCCAGAATGCATCACTATTCAAATTTTGCAGCTTGGCTCGACATCGTATTCTTTTTTGCATTAGTAGCATTCAATTTTTGTCAAAGTCACTTTTTGCTGTAATACTTCACGATGTATCAGGGAAAATAATTAAAAATTAAAAAGCATAGTGCACTTTGCTGCCACGCAGTAAATACTTGCTTGAAACGAAGGTTTGAAGTCTGCCAGAAAGAGGACAATACCTCCCTCGGATCCCTTTCTCTTTGCCATTACCAACTCGTCTTGGAAATCCACTGACTGGTAAGGTTACGAGCGAGTCATGCCCCCTCCATTTGATACACATAACTTGCTCCATTTTACCGGGGGCCTCCAACTCTGCAGGGCGGGCTCTCACACGGGAATGGAGAATCCTGTTACTTCAACACAAAAACAACCAGAGCCCACAGCTTCGCCTCCTTTCATGCTGACACTTTATTGGTCTCATATGCGTGGCAGCGTAAACAACTCTTTAAAACCTTACGCGTTTCGGCGCCATGCGCCTTGTTCACAGGTGAGTTACATTTAGTGTCCAAGTGGTCATGTGGTCCTAACTTGAAACCACTATTCCCAGAATGCATCACTATTCAAATTTTGCAGCTTGGCTCGACATCGTATTCTTTTTTGCATTAGTAGCATTCAATTTTTGTCAAAGTCACTTTTTGCTGTAATACTTCACGATGTATCAGGGAAAATAATTAAAAATTAAAAAGCATAGTGCACTTTGCTGCCACGCAGTAAATACTTGCTTGAAACGAAGGTTTGAAGTCTGCCAGAAAGAGGACAATACCTCCCTCGGATCCCTTTCTCTTTGCCATTACCAACTCGTCTTGGAAATCCACTGACTGGTAAGGTTACGAGCGAGTCATGCCCCCTCCATTTGATACACATAACTTGCTCCATTTTACCGGGGGCCTCCAACTCTGCAGGGCGGGCTCTCACACGGGAATGGAGAATCCTGTTACTTCAACACAAAAACAACCAGAGCCCACAGCTTCGCCTCCTTTCATGCTGACACTTTATTGGTCTCATATGCGTGGCAGCGTAAACAACTCTTTAAAACCTTACGCGTTTCGGCGCCATGCGCCTTGTTCACAGGTGAGTTACATTTAGTGTCCAAGTGGTCATGTGGTCCTAACTTGAAACCACTATTCCCAGAATGCATCACTATTCAAATTTTGCAGCTTGGCTCGACATCGTATTCTTTTTTGCATTAGTAGCATTCAATTTTTGTCAAAGTCACTTTTTGCTGTAATACTTCACGATGTATCAGGGAAAATAATTAAAAATTAAAAAGCATAGTGCACTTTGCTGCCACGCAGTAAATACTTGCTTGAAACGAAGGTTTGAAGTCTGCCAGAAAGAGGACAATACCTCCCTCGGATCCCTTTCTCTTTGCCATTACCAACTCGTCTTGGAAATCCACTGACTGGTAAGGTTACGAGCGAGTCATGCCCCCTCCATTTGATACACATAACTTGCTCCATTTTACCGGGGGCCTCCAACTCTGCAGGGCGGGCTCTCACACGGGAATGGAGAATCCTGTTACTTCAACACAAAAACAACCAGAGCCCACAGCTTCGCCTCCTTTCATGCTGACACTTTATTGGTCTCATATGCGTGGCAGCGTAAACAACTCTTTAAAACCTTACGCGTTTCGGCGCCATGCGCCTTGTTCACAGGTGAGTTACATTTAGTGTCCAAGTGGTCATGTGGTCCTAACTTGAAACCACTATTCCCAGAATGCATCACTATTCAAATTTTGCAGCTTGGCTCGACATCGTATTCTTTTTTGCATTAGTAGCATTCAATTTTTGTCAAAGTCACTTTTTGCTGTAATACTTCACGATGTATCAGGGAAAATAATTAAAAATTAAAAAGCATAGTGCACTTTGCTGCCACGCAGTAAATACTTGCTTGAAACGAAGGTTTGAAGTCTGCCAGAAAGAGGACAATACCTCCCTCGGATCCCTTTCTCTTTGCCATTACCAACTCGTCTTGGAAATCCACTGACTGGTAAGGTTACGAGCGAGTCATGCCCCCTCCATTTGATACACATAACTTGCTCCATTTTACCGGGGGCCTCCAACTCTGCAGGGCGGGCTCTCACACGGGAATGGAGAATCCTGTTACTTCAACACAAAAACAACCAGAGCCCACAGCTTCGCCTCCTTTCATGCTGACACTTTATTGGTCTCATATGCGTGGCAGCGTAAACAACTCTTTAAAACCTTACGCGTTTCGGCGCCATGCGCCTTGTTCACAGGTGAGTTACATTTAGTGTCCAAGTGGTCATGTGGTCCTAACTTGAAACCACTATTCCCAGAATGCATCACTATTCAAATTTTGCAGCTTGGCTCGACATCGTATTCTTTTTTGCATTAGTAGCATTCAATTTTTGTCAAAGTCACTTTTTGCTGTAATACTTCACGATGTATCAGGGAAAATAATTAAAAATTAAAAAGCATAGTGCACTTTGCTGCCACGCAGTAAATACTTGCTTGAAACGAAGGTTTGAAGTCTGCCAGAAAGAGGACAATACCTCCCTCGGATCCCTTTCTCTTTGCCATTACCAACTCGTCTTGGAAATCCACTGACTGGTAAGGTTACGAGCGAGTCATGCCCCCTCCATTTGATACACATAACTTGCTCCATTTTACCGGGGGCCTCCAACTCTGCAGGGCGGGCTCTCACACGGGAATGGAGAATCCTGTTACTTCAACACAAAAACAACCAGAGCCCACAGCTTCGCCTCCTTTCATGCTGACACTTTATTGGTCTCATATGCGTGGCAGCGTAAACAACTCTTTAAAACCTTACGCGTTTCGGCGCCATGCGCCTTGTTCACAGGTGAGTTACATTTAGTGTCCAAGTGGTCATGTGGTCCTAACTTGAAACCACTATTCCCAGAATGCATCACTATTCAAATTTTGCAGCTTGGCTCGACATCGTATTCTTTTTTGCATTAGTAGCATTCAATTTTTGTCAAAGTCACTTTTTGCTGTAATACTTCACGATGTATCAGGGAAAATAATTAAAAATTAAAAAGCATAGTGCACTTTGCTGCCACGCAGTAAATACTTGCTTGAAACGAAGGTTTGAAGTCTGCCAGAAAGAGGACAATACCTCCCTCGGATCCCTTTCTCTTTGCCATTACCAACTCGTCTTGGAAATCCACTGACTGGTAAGGTTACGAGCGAGTCATGCCCCCTCCATTTGATACACATAACTTGCTCCATTTTACCGGGGCCTCCAACTCTGCAGGGCGGGCTCTCACACGGGAATGGAGAATCCTGTTACTTCAACACAAAAACAACCAGAGCCCACAGCTTCGCCTCCTTTCATGCTGACACTTTATTGGTCTCATATGCGTGGCAGCGTAAACAACTCTTTAAAACCTTACGCGTTTCGGCGCCATGCGCCTTGTTCACAGGTGAGTTACATTTAGTGTCCAAGTGGTCATGTGGTCCTAACTTGAAACCACTATTCCCAGAATGCATCACTATTCAAATTTTGCAGCTTGGCTCGACATCGTATTCTTTTTTGCATTAGTAGCATTCAATTTTTGTCAAAGTCACTTTTTGCTGTAATACTTCACGATGTATCAGGGAAAATAATTAAAAATTAAAAAGCATAGTGCACTTTGCTGCCACGCAGTAAATACTTGCTTGAAACGAAGGTTTGAAGTCTGCCAGAAAGAGGACAATACCTCCCTCGGATCCCTTTCTCTTTGCCATTACCAACTCGTCTTGGAAATCCACTGACTGGTAAGGTTACGAGCGAGTCATGCCCCCTCCATTTGATACACATAACTTGCTCCATTTTACCGGGGGCCTCCAACTCTGCAGGGCGGGCTCTCACACGGGAATGGAGAATCCTGTTACTTCAACACAAAAACAACCAGAGCCCACAGCTTCGCCTCCTTTCATGCTGACACTTTATTGGTCTCATATGCGTGGCAGCGTAAACAACTCTTTAAAACCTTACGCGTTTCGGCGCCATGCGCCTTGTTCACAGGTGAGTTACATTTAGTGTCCAAGTGGTCATGTGGTCCTAACTTGAAACCACTATTCCCAGAATGCATCACTATTCAAATTTTGCAGCTTGGCTCGACATCGTATTCTTTTTTGCATTAGTAGCATTCAATTTTTGTCAAAGTCACTTTTTGCTGTAATACTTCACGATGTATCAGGGAAAATAATTAAAAATTAAAAAGCATAGTGCACTTTGCTGCCACGCAGTAAATACTTGCTTGAAACGAAGGTTTGAAGTCTGCCAGAAAGAGGACAATACCTCCCTCGGATCCCTTTCTCTTTGCCATTACCAACTCGTCTTGGAAATCCACTGACTGGTAAGGTTACGAGCGAGTCATGCCCCCTCCATTTGATACACATAACTTGCTCCATTTTACCGGGGGCCTCCAACTCTGCAGGGCGGGCTCTCACACGGGAATGGAGAATCCTGTTACTTCAACACAAAAACAACCAGAGCCCACAGCTTCGCCTCCTTTCATGCTGACACTTTATTGGTCTCATATGCGTGGCAGCGTAAACAACTCTTTAAAACCTTACGCGTTTCGGCGCCATGCGCCTTGTTCACAGGTGAGTTACATTTAGTGTCCAAGTGGTCATGTGGTCCTAACTTGAAACCACTATTCCCAGAATGCATCACTATTCAAATTTTGCAGCTTGGCTCGACATCGTATTCTTTTTTGCATTAGTAGCATTCAATTTTTGTCAAAGTCACTTTTTGCTGTAATACTTCACGATGTATCAGGGAAAATAATTAAAAATTAAAAAGCATAGTGCACTTTGCTGCCACGCAGTAAATACTTGCTTGAAACGAAGGTTTGAAGTCTGCCAGAAAGAGGACAATACCTCCCTCGGATCCCTTTCTCTTTGCCATTACCAACTCGTCTTGGAAATCCACTGACTGGTAAGGTTACGAGCGAGTCATGCCCCCTCCATTTGATACACAAAACTTGCTCCATTTTACCGGGGGCCTCCAACTCTGCAGGGCGGGCTCTCACACGGGAATGGAGAATCCTGTTACTTCAACACAAAAACAACCAGAGCCCACAGCTTCGCCTCCTTTCATGCTGACACTTTATTGGTCTCATATGCGTGGCAGCGTAAACAACTCTTTAAAACCTTACGCGTTTCGGCGCCATGCGCCTTGTTCACAGGTGAGTTACATTTAGTGTCCAAGTGGTCATGTGGTCCTAACTTGAAACCACTATTCCCAGAATGCATCACTATTCAAATTTTGCAGCTTGGCTCGACATCGTATTCTTTTTTGCATTAGTAGCATTCAATTTTGGCAAAGTCACTTTTTGCTGTAATACTTCACGATGTATCAGGGAAAATAATTAAAAATTAAAAAGCATAGTGCACTTTGCTGCCACGCAGTAAATACTTGCTTGAAACGAAGGTTTGAAGTCTGCCAGAAAGAGGACAATACCTCCCTCGGATCCCTTTCTCTTTGCCATTACCAACTCGTCTTGGAAATCCACTGACTGGTAAGGTTACGAGCGAGTCATGCCCCCTCCATTTGATACACATAACTTGCTCCATTTTACCGGGGGCCTCCAACTCTGCAGGGCGGGCTCTCACACGGGAATGGAGAATCCTGTTACTTCAACACAAAAACAACCAGAGCCCACAGCTTCGCCTCCTTTCATGCTGACACTTTATTGGTCTCATATGCGTGGCAGCGTAAACAACTCTTTAAAACCTTACGCGTTTCGGCGCCATGCGCCTTGTTCACAGGTGAGTTACATTTAGTGTCCAAGTGGTCATGTGGTCCTAACTTGAAACCACTATTCCCAGAATGCATCACTATTCAAATTTTGCAGCTTGGCTCGACATCGTATTCTTTTTTGCATTAGTAGCATTCAATTTTTGTCAAAGTCACTTTTTGCTGTAATACTTCACGATGTATCAGGGAAAATAATTAAAAATTAAAAAGCATAGTGCACTTTGCTGCCACGCAGTAAATACTTGCTTGAAACGAAGGTTTGAAGTCTGCCAGAAAGAGGACAATACCTCCCTCGGATCCCTTTCTCTTTGCCATTACCAACTCGTCTTGGAAATCCACTGACTGGTAAGGTTACGAGCGAGTCATGCCCCCTCCATTTGATACACATAACTTGCTCCATTTTACCGGGGGCCTCCAACTCTGCAGGGCGGGCTCTCACACGGGAATGGAGAATCCTGTTACTTCAACACAAAAACAACCAGAGCCCACAGCTTCGCCTCCTTTCATGCTGACACTTTATTGGTCTCATATGCGTGGCAGCGTAAACAACTCTTTAAAACCTTACGCGTTTCGGCGCCATGCGCCTTGTTCACAGGTGAGTTACATTTAGTGTCCAAGTGGTCATGTGGTCCTAACTTGAAACCACTATTCCCAGAATGCATCACTATTCAAATTTTGCAGCTTGGCTCGACATCGTATTCTTTTTTGCATTAGTAGCATTCAATTTTGGCAAAGTCACTTTTTGCTGTAATACTTCACGATGTATCAGGGAAAATAATTAAAAATTAAAAAGCATAGTGCACTTTGCTGCCACGCAGTAAATACTTGCTTGAAACGAAGGTTTGAAGTCTGCCAGAAAGAGGACAATACCTCCCTCGGATCCCTTTCTCTTTGCCATTACCAACTCGTCTTGGAAATCCACTGACTGGTAAGGTTACGAGCGAGTCATGCCCCCTCCATTTGATACACATAACTTGCTCCATTTTACCGGGGGCCTCCAACTCTGCAGGGCGGGCTCTCACACGGGAATGGAGAATCCTGTTACTTCAACACAAAAACAACCAGAGCCCACAGCTTCGCCTCCTTTCATGCTGACACTTTATTGGTCTCATATGCGTGGCAGCGTAAACAACTCTTTAAAACCTTACGCGTTTCGGCGCCATGCGCCTTGTTCACAGGTGAGTTACATTTAGTGTCCAAGTGGTCATGTGGTCCTAACTTGAAACCACTATTCCCAGAATGCATCACTATTCAAATTTTGCAGCTTGGCTCGACATCGTATTCTTTTTTGCATTAGTAGCATTCAATTTTTGTCAAAGTCACTTTTTGCTGTAATACTTCACGATGTATCAGGGAAAATAATTAAAAATTAAAAAGCATAGTGCACTTTGCTGCCACGCAGTAAATACTTGTTTGAAACGAAGGTTTGAAGTCTGCCAGAAATATATATATTTTTTTTTTTTTTTTTTTTTTTTTAATAAAGGTTACTTTAAGAAAAGTCACTGGTCACCTGGACCACTGTCGACTCCCCAGGACCTTTCCCCATAATTCACAAAGGGGAAGAAGTCCAAAGGGGATCCCTTGCCTTTTGCAAATCAGCTACCGCCCCACCTTGGATCTCAGTAACTTTTCAATAGTTTGTGCCGGTAATTATGACTGCAAACCATTAAAACGTAGGGTACAGATTCGGCATTTGTAAGGGACAGCGACAAAACGCCCCTTCCAAATACAAAATCCGTATCCATTCACAAACCCATTTGAGGAGTGTGAGAAAGCTACCAATCCTAAAATGGGTTTAGTAAATTGGAAATAACCTACTTTGTGGAAGAAAATGCTCCTATATGTAAGATGGAGCATTTGTGACCGTAAAATAGGTTAGTACATCTGGCCCATGGTTTTTGTCAGCTTCTGGCAGCACTGTGGTTGTAGTGTTCACACAAAAGGTAATCTGCTGGGTAAGATTGAAACAAATATACACCTGTCCAGACTACTGTGTGGATGAATGTAAAAGGTCATAGGCACGATGGGAGTAGATAGGGTGTTTGGTTCTATGCTCCCCATAAGTGAGAGGAAGCATCTTTTTCTGAGGTAAAATAAGTAAAGATCCAGGTAGAAAAACACAGGCGCGACAACATAGTGTAGCTAACAAAAGGTGGAGCAGGTGTTTCCATCTTCTCAATTCATGAGCAGGAAGAGTGGCACATGATGGTATGTCCTGTGTGGTATTATCCAGATGTCCTGAGCCGGAGGTTGGAGATTAGCTCAATCTCAGTAACGAACGGGGGTGTTATGCTTTGAAGAGCGCACAGAGTGTAAAATGGTGTGTCCCTCTAGTTCTACTGCTATGCTACTTGGATTATGAGATCATGAGTTGTGTTCACTCCTACTTGAACTAAACCTAGAAACAGGATCTACAGTTCTCCCCCTTTGTTGGGCTATGTACAGAAAATAACAAGCATTGGCATAGCCAATAGGTCTCGCCTTTGGGACCTTGTAAGTGGGTGCCTCTGAGGAACCGAGAACTTGAAGAAACAAAAGCGGTAAATAAAAATAAACAAATCAGCCATGCACTTTAAACATAATAATTTTCTTGCAAAGCAACAACAAAAAATACACGCTATTACTGCACACCCCTTGCCTTACGTTGTGGCTGCTAAAATAAGGATGGTTGTGTATTTGGGCATAAGCGAAAGCTGAAATATCGAACAAAAGTACCTGCTGCGCAAGTTTCTTTGTTGCGTTGACATATTTGAGAAGACACATCAGTAGCACAGACGGGAGTTGTGGACCGCCGTATTATTGTGGTCAGGATGGATTAATCTTTGCACTTAGACAAAGTGCTTAATTTGTGCCGGTTGTTGCAGGTGGTGGGCTCCGGCAGTTATTTCTGGGGACCAGGACTTAGTTTTCATAATCAGAGTTTGAACTACAGCAAGAGAGAGAAAGGTGGGAACAAAGGAGGAAAAGAAAGGATGTAAAACGGTGATAAGGTGAGGAAATCAGGGATGAGAGAGAGCCTGCAAGAAGGAGGAAGTGCAGGGAAGTGAAAGAAAGAGGGAGAAGGAGGGTGGGAGGGAGGAATTCACTCAAGGCGGCCAATATATTCGCCGTGATGGGGGCCTGTCCCTTCCTTCACCTCGCACCGAGGCTGCCGGCCGCGTGCAGCCAGGAAGCGCGTGCTGTGAAGATCGCAGCGCGCAGCAGCCACAAGCCATCCGCGCGCACGGCTGTAAAGAAACACAGGCGGGCTCTGTTTACACAACAACGCTTATACACCACTGTGAAACTGGGAACAGTTATCAGGGGGCCCTGTTCGTTGGCCTCCTTTTCAATATTATATATAACAAGCCATAGTTGCTGCTTATTTATCTTATGCAGTTAACAACTGTGAGAAGTTGGCCTGGTATATGCTGTCCACTACTTATAGTGGGCACCTTGCACAAGTCCAAACAACCCCTTATTGGAGATAGGTTAAAGACAACCTTATTGAAAGCTATCCTAGTGGTAGCTATGGAGAGCAGCCTTCAGGCTAAGTCTTGAAGGAATGTAAAGCAGCTTGTTTTACCAGTCTATAAACTCTTGAGTGATCAAATGAAAGAGCACCACACCAGGTATATATTCAAAATATATGTATTTATTGCTAAACACACCCCTCTAGTCTCTTTATGAGGCTAGAGTTCGAAGTACATAAGTTAGAAGTTATTTAAACACAGTAATAGCACAAATACACGTTTGGGCCCTAGGGGCGTACCAAACCATATACCAATAAAGTGGTATAAGAACCACGACTGAACTAGACACTAGGCCTAGAGCCTCTAGAAGTGCTTGGACCACAAGGAACCACCCAAGGTAGTGACACAGGGGACCCACGGGGGACGCGTGCAGTGTAAATACACAACCGCGATACGCCGTTGACTTCTATGGAGAAAGTCGCGATCAGGAAATTAAAGAAAAGGGACACTTAAAGGAGGACTTGGAGCAAACCCTTTGAGAACTAGTACTTTGAAGAGTCTCTACCCACGGGAGCACCGGAGTACTCGTGTTACCTCACCCAGGGAAGCCGGGTGCTTAGGTGCCTTTCGGGGTCGGGTTTCGTCGTCGATTTGAATGGCGATCTGCTGCAAAGTGCTGCTGGCGACCAAGTGGAAAGTGTCCGGGTGGATCCAAGAGTGGATCGGAGATCTGAAGAACCTGAAAGCAGAGGGGACAGAGTCTGGGTCACTAGCCAGTGACCAGGAAGGCGATGGACAGATGCCCACCGATGTCGAGTGCTTCAGGTGCGTTGACGGTCATCTTGACTCTTCAGCCACGAGGTCCAGGAGGCGTTGTCGGCAACTAGGAGCAGATTCGGGCTGGTACACGATGTCTGTCGAGTGCTGAGGTGTCAGCGACCGGATTGGACCCAACAAGTCTTGGCAACGGCAAGTCTCGATGAAGATGTAGATCGTCGATGGTGCAGACCAGCAAGGTCTGGGGAACTCACCCAGCGAGGGTAAGTGAGGGCAGGCCTGGAGCAACCAGGATGCCAAGTAAGAAAAAGATTGGCCTTCGTTAAGGGCTACTAGCCAACGGGCTAGCGACCGCGAAGGAGCCTCGAGACGTCGCACGTGGATCTGGCTCACAGGACACTCGTGGAGTGGAGGCCAATGATCTTCGGTGCAGTTGGTGCTGGAGGCTAGGGCTACTCGGAGCCCAAAGCACGACTTCGTGGGAGACCCAGAAGAGGATGCACTTGCAAATGTGCTCGGTGTCCAGGGGTCACAATCTCACGTCACCCACGATAGCTACGGGCCTCAGCTTTGCTGGGGACTCAGGGTAGCCTCATGAAAGTCTGAGAATCCACCTCTGGTGATGCGATGACTTCGGCGTCCGACGGGAGCTTCAGAAATGCGAACCGGACAGATGCGTCTTTGGTGCCTGCCAAGCAGGGGAGTCACTCCTTGACCCCAAGGGAGATTCTTCTGTCCTCTAATCGTGAGTAGAGCGTCGAAGGTCCAGGATTCTGTTTCAGAGTTTCGTCCAGGGATAATCTAAAGTCCTAAGGACTGGGTTCCTATACTTATACTAAGTTTAGGGGTTGGACTACTCTGTGGCCCCACCTATGGGTGGGTCAGGGCAGAGGGGTGGCTACACCCCTTTCCCTTTGTCCAGTTCGCGCCAAAGCAGGGGCTGCAAGCCCCTGATCCGGTTTGAACTGGGGTATGCACAGGGACACCAAATGTGCCCCCAGTGCAGGACTTCAAAGCACCCGAAAGGGCTCCCGCCCAGCCCCAATACACATTATCCTGTCTGGGGAGGTGGTCACACCTCCCTGGGACAGGAAACCTATTGTCCAGGCCTCCCCTGCCGGAGTTTCGTCCAGCAGCAGGAGGCCAGACTCGTGTCTGTGGCAGCAGCATCCATTTTGTGATGCCAGGGCTTTGGAAAGAAGTTACCGGGCTAGCCAGAGTTAACATGTCTTTCCCTCTAGAAGGGTGGAATGCTACCCCCGCCACCAGAATTGGCGGGGGGGTAGTATTCCAAGATGTTTGACACCAAACACGACATGTTTAGGTGCAGCCATTCCAAAGTTAGCATTTAACGCGAGGTTATAATGCGCTTAAGAGTATATGGTCAGGTTGCACTACAAACAGCATCAGAGAAGGGTCTCCGAACGCTGCAGAGGGGCCCTGCTCATGCAGGGGCACCCTCTCACATAGGAACCATGCACTCTGCCTTTAGGATTGATAAGGCCTGCCTTAGGAGTGACTTATAGGTTTATATGTGTGTATGTATTTAGTGATATAGGTAACCTATATCACAGTAAGGGTGCATGCACCACCTTACCCAGGCTGCAGTAGCAGACCTGTGGTGTCAGTTTGGATGGCCTTCCAGGGGTGGCATAATACATGCTGCAGCCCCTGGTAGGCCTCTGAGGTACCTATGCCCTTGGTACATAGTATACCATATACTAGGGACTTATAAGGGCACTCCAGATTCCAATCAGTGATGTGCCTAAGGCACATGGAAACCATTTTAGAGAGGAAGCAGCTAGGCTGGGGTTCTGATTAGCAGGGCCCCAGCCAGACTAATGTCGAAAAACAGTGAAGCATCAGCAAAAGTGGGGGTACCCATGTGAAGCAGATCCTACTCTCATACACAACCCCCCCCCAAACGTAGGGACATTAAACTAACCTTGCCCAGTTAAGTTTTCATGTTCTAAGTGGAAGTACCTAGAGAGTCCATCTGCATTGGCATGGTTACTCCCAGGTCTATGTTCCACTGTAAAGTCCATCCCCTGTAGGGAAATGGACCACCTAAGCAGTTTGGGGTTTTCACCCTTCATTTGTTTTAGCCATAAGAGGGGCTTATGGTCTGTCTGAACCAGGAAGTGTGTATCAAACAAGTATGGCCTCAACTTCTTCAGAGCCCAGACCACAGCAAAGGCCTCCCTCTCTATGGCTGACCAACGTTTCTCTCTAGGGGTCAGCCTTCTGCTAATGAAAGCTACTGGCTGATCCTGACCTTCTTCATTCAATTGTGACAGTACAGCCCCTACCCCCAATTCAGATGCATCAGTTTGAACAATGAACTTCTTGGAGTAATCAGGACTCTGTAGAATGGGAGCAGTGCACATGGCCTGCTTCAGGTCATCAAATGCCTTTTGACAGCTAGCTGTCCACTGAACCTTTTTGGGCATTTTCTTAGAAGTTAAGTCATTCAGGGGTGTCACTATTGATCCATACCCCTTGACAAATCTCCTATAGTACCCAGTCAGGCCTAAGAAGGCTCTCACCTGAGTCTGGGTAGTGGGAGCAGTCCAGTACATGATAGTCTGGATCTTGCTCTGCAAAGGTTGAACCTGGCCTCCACCCACAAGGTGGCCCAGGTACACAACCTGACTCTGCCCTATCTGGCACTTAGTGGCCTTGATAGTCAGGCCTGCCTTTTGCAGGGCCTGTAAAACATTCCTGAGGTGGACCAGGTGATCCTCCCAGGTGGAGCTAAAGACAGCAATATCATCTAGATATGCTGCACTATAGGCTTCCAGACCTGTGAGAACTGTATTCACCAACCTCTGGAAAGTGGCAGGTGCATTCTTCAGACCAAAGGGCATCACCACAAATTGATAATGCCCACTAGGGGTTGAGAATGCTGTTTTGGGCTTTGCAGTATCAGCTAGTCTGATCTGCCAGTAGCCAGCTGTCAAGTCAAATGTGCTGAGATATTTGGCTGAGGCCAAAGTATCTATGAGCTCATCTGCCCTTGGAATTGGATGGGCATCAGTCCTAGTGACTGCATTGAGACCCCTGTAGTCCACACAAAACCTCATCTCTCTTTTTCCACCACTGGTGTGAGGTTTTGGCACAAGGACCACTGGACTAGCCCAAGGGCTATCTGAGGGTTCAATAACTCCCAACTCCAACATTTTCTGGACTTCAGTCCTGATACAGTCCCTGACATGGTCAGGTTGCCTATAAATCTTATTTTTAATAGGCAGACTGTCCCCAGTGTCCACTTCATGAGTGCACCAGGTGGTCTGACTGGGTGTCAGTGAAAACATATGTCTAAACTGATTGAGCACTTGTCTACAATCAGTTTGTTGCTGGGTAGTGAGGCTGGCTGCCAAGGCTACACCATCTACTGACCCATCGTCAGGGTTCTGTGAGAGCAGGTCAGGGAGTGGGTCACTCTCTTCCTCCTGCCCTTCATCAGTAGCCATGAGCAAGCCCATGTCTGCCCTGTCCACATATGGTTTAAACCTGTTGACATGGAGAACCCTGTGGGGACTCCTGGGTGTTCCTAGGTCTACTAAGTAGGTAACCTCACCCTTCTGCTCAACAATAGTGTGGGGTCCACTCCATTTGTCTTGGAGAGCTGCTGGGGCCACTGGCTCCAACACCCACACCTTCTGTCCTGGCTGGTAAACAGTCAGAACAGCTCTTTGGTCATGCCAGGCCTTTTGAAGTTCCTGGCTAGCCTCAAGGTTTTTGGTTGCCTTTTTCATATACTCAGCCATCCGGGAGCGGAGACCAAGTACATAGTCCACTATGTCTTGCTTTGGGGGCTTGAGAGGTAACTCCCATCCTTCCTTCACCAAGCACAGTGGACCCCTCACAGGGTGGCCAAACAGAAGTTCAAAAGGGCTGTAACCAACCCCCTTCTGAGGCACCTCCCTATATGCAAATAAAAGGCAGGGCAAGAGTATGTCCCATCTTCGCCTAAGCTTTTCTGGGAGTCCTTTAATCATGCCCTTCAAGGTTTTGTTGAATCTCTCAACTAAACCATTGCATTGTGGGTGATAGGGTGTGGTGAACTTATAAGTCACTCCACACTCCTTCCACATTGCTTTTAAGTACCCAGACATGAAGTTTGCACCCCTGTCTGATACTACCTCCTTAGGAAAGCCCACTCTTGAGAAAATTCCCAGGAGGGCCCTTGCCACCACAGGTGCTGTAGTGGTCCTGAGGGGAATAGCTTCTGGGTACCTGGTGGCATGATCCACTACCACCAGGATAAACCTGTGCCCAGATGCTGTTTGGGGATCCATGGGACCAACAATGTCAATCCCTACCCTTTCAAAGGGCACCCCCACCACAGGTAGTGGTATCAGGGGGCCTTTGTAGTGCCACCTGCCTTGCCACTGGCCTGGCAGGTTACACAGGAGCGACAAAACTCCTTTGTGTCTTCAGACATGTGGGGCCAGTGAAAGTGAGGGACAATTCTGTCCCAAGTCTTGTTCTGGCCCAGGTGACCTGCCAAGGGAATATCATGGGCTAGGGTCCATAGGAAGCCCCTGAACTTCAGAGGTATAACCAACCTCCTGGTAGCATCAGGCTTGGGGTCTCTACTCTCTGAGTACAGGAGTCCATCATCCCAATACACTGTATGGGGACCACTAGCTTTCCCAGCAGCCTCAGCAGCAGCTTGCTGTCTGAGGGGTTCAAGGGAGTGGCAGCTCTGCTGCTCCTGGCTCAGATCTGCCCTAGAAGGTCCCCCTGTCCCCAAGAACTCAACCTGGTCAGGTTCAAGTTCCTCTGGGACAGTTCCTTCTTCAGGACTGAGATCATCCCCTCAAGGGACTGATCTTCCTCCTGAGCCAAGGGGGAAGGCACTGCCTTAACCCTACTACTCCTCCTCTTGGAAGGCACTTGGTCCATTCTTCCAGAATCCAAGGCCTGTTCAGTGCTAGACATTTTGGCTTGTGACCTGGTCACAGCAAACACATCTGCAGGGATCCCCAGCATTTCTGCATGGGTCCTGAGCTCCACTTCTGCCCAAGCAGAAGTCTCTAAGTCATTGCCAAGCAAGCATTCGACTGGTAGGTTTGCACTCACCACAACCTTCTTAAGGCCAGTTACCCCTCCCCAGGAGAAGTTAACAACTGCCAGAGTATGGTCTGTTCTGACATTGCTAGCATTGGTCACTTGGTACATCTCACCAAGTATAACTTGCCCAGGATTCACAAGGTCTTGTGTCACCATTGTGACACTTGCCCCTGTGTCCCTAAATGCCAAAGCCTCACGTCCATTGATTAAAGGCTGTTGTCTGTACTTGCCCAGATTACTGGGACTCATAGAGGAGGGCACATCCATGCCTCCATCACAGACTAACACAGCCTGAGTCAGTTCTCTGACTAGGTCAGAGCCCAACTCAGTACCCAGGGTGAACCCTACTAAACCCTTGGCTGGAGCACTCCCACCAACTGTAACTGTACTAGGGGGAACAGGTGCCTTAGGGGCATTGGTGGGTGCTGGACTTGAGTCTTTGGACTTGGTGCAACCACTGGTCCAGTGGGTCTTTTGCTTACAGACCTTGCACCATGGTTTTCTTTGGCCTTTCCCTTTTGTAGACTGTGAATCCCCACCTGAAGAAGATTTTTGGGGGCCTGATGAAGACTTTTGATCTTTACCCTTCTCCCCACCCTTTTCAGAGTTCTTAGCATCTTGCTTCTTGGTTTCCCCACCTTGGTTCTGTACCTTCTGCTTCACCCTGGTTCTGACCCATTTGTCTGCCTTCTTTCCCAATTCTTGGGGAGAGGTCAGATCAGAGTCTACCAGGTATTGATGCAACAGCTGATTTTGACAGTTATTAAGAATCTGCTCCCTCATTATCAGATTGTACAATCCTGAGAAGTCACACACCTTACTGCCCATCAACCAGCCTTCCAGAGCCTTGGCAGAACAATCCACATAGTCTACCCAGTCTTGAGTCTGTGCTTTTTGGGTATCTCTGAACTTCAACCTGTACTGTTCAGTGGTTAGGCCAAACCCATCAATAAGAGCACTCTTCAAGACCTTGTAATTATCAGCATCCTCCTCTCTAACAGTGAGGAGCTTATCTCTACCTTTGTCTGCAAAGGAGAGCCACAAGATTGCTGCCCACTGCTCCTGAGGGACCTTCTGTACTTTACAGGCCCTCTCTAGAGCAGTTATCCACTTGTGGATGTCATCCCCATTCTGATAGGGAGGGACAATCTTGCTCAGGTTCCTATGGTCATAGGACCTTTCCCTATCTCTAGGGACATGGCTGCCACCATGGGACTCTAGTCCCAACTTTCTTCTCTCTCTAAAGAGATCTAGGGACTCCCTGTCTATAGGCCAGTTGCTGTCTTTCTGATTTCAAGCTGAGCTTCCTCATATTGAACCAGCCTCTTTCTTCTCTCATGAGAGGATTCCCTCCTATGAGATGAGACAGAGCTCCCTATTGAGGTGACAGAGTGGTTAGACTCCTGAGAAGGAGATCTAGACTTTCTGGGCACACTCATAATCCTTCCTGGGGGACAAAGTGGGCATCATCTTGATCATCCTCTTCATCTTCCTCAGGAGGGATTGGATTATCCAGGTCAGGGCCATTGTCGCCCTCCTGGCCAGTTTCAGAGGGGGCTGGGGGTATTGGTACCCCTGGCCCCTTCCTCCTCTTCTGCCCCACCCTCAGCTCCTACCCCTTCAGTCCCCAAGGGCTTACTGAGGTCATAAGCCACCAACAACTCTTTAAGGTGTTGGGTGGTGGGACTTTGGCCTGTCCTTAATTTCCTCAAGTTACATAATGCTCTCAATTCCAAGAATGGGAGTGTATCATACTTGGAGGGTGGAAGCTCAGTGGCTTCCTGCAAGGATTCTTTAGATCCTACCCTTAAAGACATTACTAGTGTGGTGTGGTGTATGCACTACCTACTCTAGTGTGGCCTACTAAACTCTCTTGAGTTGTAGAAAGGGTGTGCTATCCCTTAACACACAACTCTAAGTTCAGTAGAACTTACTGTATTCTAAGCTTAAATTATATGTACCTTAGGTACCTTTAGTGGTTTTCAGTTGATCAATTCAATTGAGATTATCTGGTAAAACAATAGCAAGCTGGAATCCCACACGCTGCACACCAATGTGAGAAGTTGGCCTGGTACATGCTGTCCACTACTTATAGTGGGCACCTTGCACCAGTCCAAACAACCCCTTATTGGAGATAGGTTAAAGACAACCTTATTGAAAGCTATCCTAGTGGTAGCTATGGAGAGCAGCCTTCAGGCTAAGTCTTGAAGGAATGTAAAGCAGCTTGTTTTACCAGTCTATAATCTCTTGAGTGATCAAATGAAAGAGCACCACACCAGGTATATATTCAAAATATATGTATTTATTGCTAAACACACCCCTCTAGTCTCTTTATGAGGCTAGAGTTCGAAGTACATAAGTTAGAAGTTATTTAAACACAGTAATAGCACAAATACACGTTTGGGCCCTAGGGGCGTACCAAACCATATACCAATAAAGTGGTATAAGAACCACGACTGAACTAGACACTAGGCCTAGAGCCTCTAGAAGTGCTTGGACCACAAGGAACCACCCAAGGTAGGGACACAGGGGACCCACGGGGGACGCGTGCAGTGTAAATACACAACCGCGATACGCCGTTGACTTCTATGGAGAAAGTCGCGATCAGGAAATTAAAGAAAAGGGACACTTAAAGGAGGACTTGGAGCAAACCCTTTGAGAACTAGTACTTTGAAGAGTCTCTACCCACGGGAGCACCGGAGTACTCGTGTTACCTCACCCAGGGAAGCCGGGTGCATAGGTGCCTTTCGGGGTCGGGTTTCGTCGTCGATTTGAATGGCGATCTGCTGCAAAGTGCTGCTGGCGACCAAGTGGAAAGTGTCCGGGTGGATCCAAGAGTGGATCGGAGATCTGAAGAACCTGAAAGCAGAGGGGACAGAGTCTGGGTCACTAGCCAGTGACCAGGAAGGCGATGGACAGATGCCCACCGATGTCGAGTGCTTCAGGTGCGTTGACGGTTGTCTTGACTCTTCAGCCACAAGGTCCAGGAGGCGTTGTCGGCGACCAGGAGCAGGATTCAAGCTGGTACACGATGTCTGTCGAGTGCTGAGGTATCGGCGACCGGATTGGACCCAACAAGTCTTGGCAACGGCAAGTCTCGATGAAGATGTAGATCGTCGATGGTGCAGACCAGCAAGGTCTGGGGAACTCACCCAGCAAGGGTAAGTGAGGGCATGCCTGGAGCAACCAGGATGCCAAGTAAGAAAAAGATTGGCCTTCGTTAAGGGCTACTAGCCAACGGGCTAGCGACCGCGAAGGAGCCTTGAGACGTCGCACATGGATCTGGCTCACAGGACACTCGTGGAGTGGAGGCCAATGATCTTCGGTGCAGTTGGTGCTGAAGGCTAGGGCTACTCGGAGCCCAAAGCACGACTTCGTGGAAGACCCAGAAGAGGATGCACTTGCAAATGTGCTTGGTGTCCAGGGGTCACGGTCTCACGTCACCCACGATAGCTACGGGCCTCAGCTTTGCTGGGGACTCAGGGTAGCCTCGGGGAAGTCTGAGAATCTACCTCTGGTGATACGATGACTTCGGCGTCCGACGGGAGCTTCAGAAATGCGAACTGGACAGATGCGTCTTTGGTGCCTGCCAAGCAGGGGAGTCACTCCTTGACCCCAAGGGAGATTCTTCTGTCCTCTAATCGTGAGTAGAGCGTCGAAGGTCCAGGATTCTGTTTCAGAGTTTCGTCCAGGGATAATCTAAAGTCCTAAGGACTGGGTTCCTATACTTATACTAAGTTTAGGGGTTGGACTACTCTGTGGCCCCACCTATGGGTGGGTCAGGGCAGAGGGGTGGCTACACCCCTTTCCTTTGTCCAGTTCACGCCAAAGCAGGGGCTGCAAGCCCCTGATCCGGTTTGAACTGGGGTATGCACAGGGACACCAAATGTGCCCCCAGTGCAGGACTTCAAAGCACCCGAAAGTGCTCCCGCCCAGCCCCAATACACATTATCCTGTCTGGGGAGGTGGTCACACCTCCCTGGGACAGGAAACCTATTGTCCAGGCCTCCCCTGCCGGAGTTTCATCCAGCAGCAGGAGGCCAGACTCGTGTCTGTGGCAGCAGCATCCATTTTGTGATGCCAGGGCTTTGGAAAGAAGTTACCGGGCTAGCCAGAGTTAACATGTCTTTCCCTCTAGAAGGGTGGAATGCTACCCCCGCCGCCAGAATTGGCGGGGGGTAGTATTCCAAGATGTTTGACACCAAACACGACATGTTTAGGTGCAGCCATTCCAAAGTTAGCATTTAACGCGAGGTTATAATGCGCTTAAGAGTATATGGTCAGGCTGCACTACAAACAGCATCAGAGAAGGGTCTCCGAACGCTGCAGAGGGGCCCTGCTCATGCAGGGGCACCCTCTCACATAGGAACCATGCACTCTGCCTTTAGGATTGATAAGGCCTGCCTTAGGAGTGACTTATAGGTTTATATGTGTGTATGTATTTAGTGATATAGGTAACCTATATCACAGTAAGGGGTGCATGCACCACCTTACCCAGGCTGCAGTAGCAGACCTGTGGTGTCAGTTTGGATGGCCTTCCAGGGGTGGCATAATACATGCTGCAGCCCCTGGTAGGCCTCTGAGGTACCTATGCCCTTGGTACATAGTATACCATATACTAGGGACTTATAAGGGCACTCCAGATTCCAATCAGTGATGTGCCTAAGGCACATGGAAACCATTTTAGAGAGGAAGCAGCTAGGCTGGGGTTCTGATTAGCAGGGCCCCAGCCAGACTAATGTCGAAAAACAGTGAAGCATCAGCAAAAAGTGGGGGTACCCATGTGAAGCAGATCCTACTCTCCTACACAACCCCCCCCAAACGTAGGGACATTAAACTAACCTTGCCCAGTTAAGTTTTCATGTTCTAAGTGGAAGTACCTAGAGAGTCCATCTGCATTGGCATGGTTACTCCCAGGTCTATATTCCACTGTAAAGTCCATCCCCTGTAGGGAAATGGACCACCTAAGCAGTTTGGGGTTTTCACCCTTCATTTGTTTTAGCCATAAGAGGGGCTTATGGTCTGTCTGAACCAGGAAGTGTGTACCAAACAAGTATGGCCTCAACTTCTTCAGAGCCCAGACCACAGCAAAGGCCTCCTCTCTATGGCTGACCAACGTTTCTCTCTAGGGGTCAGCCTTCTGCTAATGAAAGCTACTGGCTGATCCTGACCTTCTTCATTCAATTGTGACAGTACAGCCCCTACCCCCAATTCAGATGCATCAGTTTGAACAATGAACTTCTTGGAGTAATCAGGACTCTGTAGAATGGGAGCAGTGCACATGGCCTGCTTCAGGTCATCAAATGCCTTTTGACAGCTAGCTGTCCACTGAACCTTTTTGGGCATTTTCTTAGAAGTTAAGTCATTCAGGGGTGTCACTATTGATCCATACCCCTTGACAAATCTCCTATAGTACCCAGTCAGGCCTAAGAAGGCTCTCACCTGAGTCTGGGTAGTGGGAGCAGTCCAGTCCATGATAGTCTGGATCTTGCTCTGCAAAGGTTGAACCTGGCCTCCACCCACAAGGTGGCCCAGGTACACAACCTGACTCTGCCCTATCTGGCACTTAGTGGCCTTGATAGTCAGGCCTGCCTTTTGCAGGGCCTGTAAAACATTCCTGAGGTGGACCAGGTGATCCTCCCAGGTGGAGCTAAAGACAGCAATATCATCTAGATATGCTGCACTATAGGCTTCCAGACCTGTGAGAACTGTATTCACCAACCTCTGGAAAGTGGCAGGTGCATTCTTCAGACCAAAGGGCATCACCACAAATTGATAATGCCCACTAGGGGTTGAGAATGCTGTTTTGGGCTTTGCAGTATCAGCTAGTCTGATCTGCCAGTAGCCAGCTGTCAAGTCAAATGTGCTGAGATATTTGGCTGAGGCCAAAGTATCTATGAGCTCATCTGCCCTTGGTATTGGATGGGCATCAGTCCTAGTGACTGCATTGAGACCCCTGTAGTCCACACAAAACCTCATCTCTCTTTTTCCACCACTGGTGTGAGGTTTTGGCACAAGGACCACTGGACTAGCCCAAGGGCTATCTGAGGGTTCAATAACTCCCAACTCCAACATTTTCTGGACTTCAGTCCTGATACAGTCCCTGACATGGTCAGGTTGCCTATAAATCTTATTTTTAATAGGCAGACTGTCCCCAGTGTCCACTTCATGAGTGCACCAGGTGGTCTGACTGGGTGTCAGTGAAAACATATGTCTAAACTGATTGAGCACTTGTCTACAATCAGTTTGTTGCTGGGTAGTGAGGCTGGCTGCCAAGGCTACACCATCTACTGACCCATCGTCAGGGTTCTGTGAGAGCAGGTCAGGGAGTGGGTCACTCTCTTCCTCCTGCCCTTCATCAGTAGCCATGAGCAAGCCCATGTCTGCCCTGTCCACATATGGTTTAAACCTGTTGACATGGAGAACCCTGTGGGGACTCCTGGGTGTTCCTAGGTCTACTAAGTAGGTAACCTCACCCTTCTGCTCAACAATAGTGTGGGGTCCACTCCATTTGTCTTGGAGAGCTGCTGGGGCCACTGGCTCCAACACCCACACCTTCTGTCCTGGCTGGTAAACAGTCAGAACAGCCTTTTGGTCATGCCAGGCCTTTTGAAGTTCCTGGCTAGCCTCAAGGTTTTTGGTTGCCTTTTTCATATACTCAGCCATCCGGGAGCGGAGACCAAGTACATAGTCCACTATGTCTTGCTTTGGGGGCTTGAGAGGTAACTCCCATCCTTCCTTCACCAAGCACAGTGGACCCCTCACAGGGTGGCCAAACAGAAGTTCAAAAGGGCTGTAACCAACCCCTTCTGAGGCACCTCCCTATATGCAAATAAAAGGCAGGGCAAGAGTATGTCCCATCTTCGCCTAAGCTTTTCTGGGAGCCCTTTAATCATGCCCTTCAAGGTTTTGTTGAATCTCTCAACTAAACCATTGCATTGTGGGTGATAGGGTGTGGTGAACTTATAAGTCACTCCACACTCCTTCCACATTGCTTTTAAGTACCCAGACATGAAGTTTGCACCCCTGTCTGATACTACCTCCTTAGGAAAGCCCACTCTTGAGAAAATTCCCAGGAGGGCCCTTGCCACCACAGGTGCTGTAGTGGTCCTGAGGGGAATAGCTTCTGGGTACCTGGTGGCATGATCCACTACCACCAGGATAAACCTGTGCCCAGATGCTGTTTGGGGATCCATGGGACCAACAATGTCAATCCCTACCCTTTCAAAGGGCACCCCCACCACAGGTAGTGGTATCAGGGGGGCCTTTGTAGTGCCACCTGCCTTGCCACTGGCCTGGCAGGTTACACAGGAGCGACAAAACTCCTTGGTGTCTTCAGACATGTGGGGCCAGTGAAAGTGAGGGACAATTCTGTCCCAAGTCTTGTTCTGGCCCAGGTGACCTGCCAAGGGAATATCATGGGCTAGGGTCAATAGGAAGCCCCTGAACTTCAGAGGTATAACCAACCTCCTGGTAGCACCAGGCTTGGGGTCTCTACTCTCTGAGTACAGGAGTCCATCATCCCAATACACTGTATGGGGACCACTAGCTTTCCCAGCAGCCTCAGCAGCAGCTTGCTGTCTGAGGGGTTCAAGGGAGTGGCAGCTCTGCTGCTCCTGGCTCAGATCTGCCCTAGAAGGTCCCCCTGTCCCCAAGAACTCAACCTGGTCAGGTTCAAGTTCCTCTGGGACAGTTCCTTCTTCAGGACTGAGATCATCCCCTCAAGGGACTGATATTCTTCCTGAGCCAAGGGGGAAGGCACTGCCTTAACCCTACTACTCCTCCTCTTGGAAGGCACTTGGTCCATTCTTCCAGAATCCAAGGCCTGTTCAGTGCTAGACATTTTGGCTTGTGACCTGGTCACAGCAAACACATCTGCAGGGATCCCCAGCATTTCTGCATGGGTCCTGAGCTCCACTTCTGCCCAAGCAGAAGTCTCTAAGTCATTGCCAAGCAAGCATTCGACTGGTAGGTTTGCACTCACCACAACCTTCTTAAGGCCAGTTACCCCTCCCCAGGAGAAGTTAACAACTGCCAGAGTATGGTCTGTTCTGACATTGCTAGCATTGGTCACTTGGTACATCTCACCAAGTATAACTTGCCCAGGATTCACAAGGTCTTGTGTCACCATTGTGACACTTGCCCCTGTGTCCCTAAATGCCAAAGCCTCACGTCCATTGATTAAAGGCTGTTGTCTGTACTTGCCCAGATTACTGGGACTCATAGAGGAGGGCACATCCATGCCTCCATCACAGACTAACACAGCCTGAGTCAGTTCTCTGACTAGGTCAGAGCCCAACTCAGTACCCAGGGTGAACCCTACTAAACCCTTGGCTGGAGCACTCCCACCAACTGTAACTGTACTAGGGGGAACAGGTGCCTTAGGGGCATTGGTGGGTGCTGGACTTGAGTCTTTGGACTTGGTGCAATCACTGGTCCAGTGGGTCTTTTGCTTACAGACCTTGCACCATGGTTTTCTTTGGCCTTTCCCTTTTGTAGACTGTGAATCCCCACCTGAAGAAGATTTTTGGGGGCCTGATGAAGACTTTTGATCTTTACCCTTCTCCCCACCCTTTTCAGAGTTCTTAGCATCTTGCTTCTTGGTTTCCCCACCTTGGTTCTGTACCTTCTGCTTCACCCTGGTTCTGACCCATTTGTCTGCCTTCTTTCCCAATTCTTGGGGAGAGGTCAGATCAGAGTCTACCAGGTATTGATGCAACAGCTGATTTTGACAGTTATTAAGAATCTGCTCCCTCATTATCAGATTGTACAATCCTGAGAAGTCACACACCTTACTGCCCATCAACCAGCCTTCCAGAGCCTTGGCAGAACAATCCACATAGTCTACCCAGTCTTGAGTCTGTGCTTTTTGGGTATCTCTGAACTTCAACCTGTACTGTTCAGTGGTTAGGCCAAACCCATCAATAAGAGCACTCTTCAAGACCTTGTAATTATCAGCATCCTCCTCTCTAACAGTGAGGAGCTTATCTCTACCTTTGTCTGCAAAGGAGAGCCACAAGATTGCTGCCCACTGCTCCTGAGGGACCTTCTGTACTTTACAGGCCCTCTCTAGAGCAGTTATCCACTTGTGGATGTCATCCCCATTCTGATAGGGAGGGACAATCTTGCTCAGGTTCCTATGGTCATAGGACCATTCCCTATCTCTAGGGACATGGCTGCCACCATGGGACTCTAGTCCCAACTTTCTTCTCTCTCTAAAGAGATCTAGGGACTCCCTGTCTATAGCCAGTTGCTGTTTTCTGATTTCAAGCTGAGCTTCCTCATATTGAACCAGCCTCTTTCTTCTCTCATGAGAGTATTCCCTCCTATGAGATGAGACAGAGCTCCCTATTGAGGTGACAGAGTGGTTAGACTCCTGAGAAGGAGATCTAGACTTTCTGGGCACACTCATAATCCTTCCTGGGGGGACAAAGTGGGGATCATCTTGATCATCCTCTTCATCTTCCTCAGGAGGGATTGGATTATCCAGGTCAGGGCCATTGTCGCCCTCCTGGCCAGTTTCAGAGGGGGGCTGGGGGTATTGGTACCCCTGGCCCCTTCCTCCTCTTCTGCCCCACCCTCAGCTCCTACCCCTTCAGTCCCCAAGGGCTTACTGAGGTCATAAGCCACCAACAACTCTTTAAGGTGTTGGGTGGTGGGACTTTGGCCTGTCCTTAATTTCCTCAAGTTACATAATGCTCTCAATTCCAAGAATGGGAGTGTATCATACTTGGAGGGTGGAAGCTCAGTGGCTTCCTGCAAGGATTCTTTAGATCCTACCCTTAAAGACATTTCTAGTGTGGTGTGGTGTATGCACTACCTACTCTAGTGTGGCCTACTAAACTCTCTTGAGTTGTAGAAAGGGTTGTGCTATCCCTTAACACACAACTCTAAGTTCAGTAGAACTTACTGTATTCTAAGCTTAAATTATATGTACCTTAGGTACCTTTAGTGGTTTTCAGTTGATCAATTCAATTGAGATTATCTGGTAAAACAATAGCAAGCTGGAATCCCACACGCTGCACACCAATGTGAGAAGTTGGCCTGGTATATGCTGTCCACTACTTATAGTGGGCACCTTGCACCAGTCCAAACAACCCCTTATTGGAGATAGGTTAAAGACAACCTTATTGAAAGCTATCCTAGTGGTAGCTATGGAGAGCAGCCTTCAGGCTAAGTCTTGAAGGAATGTAAAGCAGCTTGTTTTACCAGTCTATAATCTCTTGAGTGATCAAATGAAAGAGCACCACACCAGGTATATATTCAAAATATATGTATTTATTGCTTAACACACCCCTCTAGTCTCTTTATGAGGCTAGAGTTCGAAGTACATAAGTTAGAAGTTATTTAAACACAGTAATAGCACAAATACACGTTTGGGCCCTAGGGGCGTACCAAACCATATACCAATAAAGTGGTATAAGAACCACGACTGAACTAGACACTAGGCCTAGAGCCTCTAGAAGTGCTTGGACCACAAGGAACCACCCAAGGTAGTGACACAGGGGACCCACGGGGGACGCGTGCAGTGTAAATACACAACCGCGATACGCCGTTGACTTCTATGGAGAAAGTCGCGATCAGGAAATTAAAGAAAAGGGACACTTAAAGGAGGACTTGGAGCAAACCCTTTGAGAACTAGTACTTTGAAGAGTCTCTACCCACGGGAGCACCGGAGTACTCGTGTTACCTCACCCAGGGAAGCCGGGTGCATAGGTGCCTTTCGGGGTCGGGTTTCGTCGTCGATTTGAATGGCGATCTGCTGCAAAGTGCTGCTGGCGACCAAGTGGAAAGTGTCCGGGTGGATCCAAGAGTGGATCGGAGATCTGAAGAACCTGAAAGCAGAGGGGACAGAGTCTGGGTCACTAGCCAGTGACCAGGAAGGCGATGGACAGATGCCCACCGATGTCGAGTGCTTCAGGTGCGTTGACGGTCGTCTTGACTCTTCAGCCACGAGGTCCAGGAGGCGTTGTCGGTGACCAGGAGCAGGATTCGGGCTGGTACACGATGTCTGTCGAGTGCTGATGTGTCGGCGACCGGATTGGACCCAACAAGTCTTGGCAACGGCAAGTCTCGATGAAGATGTAGATCGTCGATGGTGCAGACCAGCAAGGTCTGGGGAACTCACCCAGCAAGGGTAAGTGAGGGCAGGCCTGGAGCAACCAGGATGCCAAGTAAGAAAAAGATTGGCCTTCGTTAAGGGCTACTAGCCAACGGGCTAGCGACCGCGAAGGAGCCTCGAGACGTCGCACGTGGATCTGGCTCACAGGACACTCGTGGAGTGGAGGCCAATGATCTTCGGTGCAGTTGGTGCTGAAGGCTAGGGCTACTCGGAGCCCAAAGCACGACTTCGTGGAAGACCCAGAAGAGGATGCACTTGCAAATGTGCTTGGTGTCCAGGGGTCACGGTCTCACGTCACCCACGATAGCTACGGGCCTCAGCTTTGCTGGGGACTCAGGGTAGCCTTGGGGAAGTCTGAGAATCTACCTCTGGTGATGCGATGACTTCGGCGTCCGACGGGAGCTTCAGAAATGCGAACCGGACAGATGCGTCTTTGGTGCCTGCCAAGCAGGGGAGTCACTCCTTGACCCCAAGGGAGATTCTTCTGTCCTCTAATCGTGAGTAGAGCGTCGAAGGTCCAGGATTCTGTTTCAGAGTTTCGTCCAGGGATAATCTAAAGTCCTAAGGACTGGGTTCCTATACTTATACTAAGTTTAGGGGTTGGACTACTCTGTGGCCCCACCTATGGGTGGGTCAGGGCAGAGGGGTGGCTACACCCCTTTCCCTTTGTCCAGTTCGCGCTAAAGCAGGGGCTGCAAGCCCCTGATCCGGTTTGAACTGGGGTATGCACAGGGACACCAAATGTGCCCCCAGTGCAGGACTTCAAAGCACCCGAAAGTGCTCCCGCCCAGCCCCAATACACATTATCCTGTCTGGGGAGGTGGTCACACCTCCCTGGGACAGGAAACCTATTGTCCAGGCCTCCCCTGCCGGAGTTTCATCCAGCAGCAGGAGGCCAGACTCGTGTCTGTGGCAGCAGCATCCATTTTGTGATGCCAGGGCTTTGGAAAGAAGTTACCGGGCTAGCCAGAGTTAACATGTCTTTCCCTCTAGAAGGGTGGAATGCTACCCCCGCCGCCAGAATTGGCGGGGGGGTAGTATTCCAAGATGTTTGACACCAAACACGACATGTTTAGGTGCAGCCATTCCAAAGTTAGCATTTAACGCGAGGTTATAATGCGCTTAAGAGTATATGGTCAGGCTGCACTACAAACAGCATCAGAGAAGGGTCTCCGAACGCTGCAGAGGGGCCCTGCTCATGCAGGGGCTCTCACATAGGAACCATGCACTCTGCCTTTAGGATTGATAAGGCCTGCCTTAGGAGTGACTTATAGGTTTATATGTGTGTATGTATTTAGTGATATAGGTAACCTATATCACAGTAAGGGGTGCATGCACCACCTTACCCAGGCTGCAGTAGCAGACCTGTGGTGTCAGTTTGGATGGCCTTCCAGGGGTGGCATAATACATGCTGCAGCCCCTGGTAGGCCTCTGAGGTACCTATGCCCTTGGTACATAGTATACCATATACTAGGGACTTATAAGGGCACTCCAGATTCCAATCAGTGATGTGCCTAAGGCACATGGAAACCATTTTAGAGAGGAAGCAGCTAGGCTGGGGTTCTGATTAGCAGGGCCCCAGCCAGACTAATGTCGAAAACAGTGAAGCATCAGCAAAAAGTGGGGGTACCCATGTGAAGCAGATCCTACTCTCCTACAACAACCATTGACAATTAAGCCATGCCCTTAATTACATTGGTCACGCCCCTTTGAGAGACCCCCCAGTTTTTTCATCCCACTTAAAGCCCTGATTTATGATGATTATACTTGGACATTTATCAATACAACATAAGGTTGTGTAATGTTTGACATACACTTCGTCCGCTTTTCCTGCATAAGGATTAAGAATGGTAAATTAAAATCCTGTTTTTAAATTATATAAAATGAACGCACTGGTCCAATGCCCACACAAAACGTCGTGGCGCGACATAGCGGTGGCATGCTTCGGCGTTGTGCAAACCTCCACAGGAGATAAACAACAGACGACTGGTGACTTGTTTGTTGATTGAATATATTTAGAAAATACGAAAAAACAAAGCATACATGCCCAGCAGATTGACTGCACTTGAGACTCACAGGCACTGATACAGGTAGGGTAAGAGTCCGCAGGACACACTGGAACATCAGCAGCGGGCAAAGTGACTTTCATAGGGCAAAGACACTAGCTCCATGGACCAATGAAAAGAGGCAGCCATATTGGATCCCTGACAGTCACGCGCTTGTCTGCGTGTCCAAACTGTGTAACACAACATACTTGGGGTGAGGTGGGTCTCTCAAGCTCCGGTGCCTTCTGTCCATGTTGGGTAAAACAAATATACCTACATTTTACCCTACTCCATGGAACATGCAGTTTATTGTCAAGCGTAAGTTGGTCGTTTAGTTATTATGCGGCACATTCAAAATAATTTAGAAAGCAGCAAAGTTTGTAATACAGAAACAATATGATTTTAGCTATTGTGAGGAAATGTGGGTGGCACTGAGAAAATATTTCCTGAACTGAATGCAGGGTGGAGCTGTTGATAGAGCGGCAGGTGCAGTTGCACCGGGCACAGGAGCTTGAGAGACCCACCTCACCCAAGTATGGCTTCCTTTTGCTACCAACCCGCGACTGTAAGAGGCTATTGTTTCTTGCTTGTCTGAAGGCACCCTTGTTAGTTCACTGTCTTAAAACCCTAAGGTTTGGCTCGAACTTTATGTGACGACGGAACGAAAGCCTGAGATTTTCCGGGCATGTTTAAGGGTGCCCCCCCCCCTCCTCATCCCCTCTCCAGCAGTGACCTCTACTCCACGCCCTGACTTGGCAACAGGCAGTAATACCACCCCCTCGCGTTGTGGCCCCCGCACATTCTCCAGCGCTAACTCTGCATCAGATTAACTGGCGCCTGACAAGGGGCCTTGAGAAGCGGGCCAGGGAATGAGCGCACTGCAGGAGGCGAAGGGGCACGTGCATAGGTACACTTGTGTTATATCCACTGGTGCACGGGAGGCTGCAGTGGGCGAAGGGGCGCGTGCACTTGTGCTATAGCCTATTATAGTCTACTGGTGCACGGGGTGCTGCAGTGGGCGAACGGGCGTGCGCACTTGTGTTATATCTACTGGTGCATGGCTCTGCAGTGGGTCAAGGGGTGGGTGCACTTGTGCTTTATTCTACTGGTGCACGAAAACATTGCAGTGGGCGAAGGGGCAGGTGTACTTGCGCAATATCTACTGATACACGGGGCATTGAGTGGGCGAAAGGGCGTGCGCCGCGTGTACTTGTGTTATATCCACTGGTGCACGGAGCATTGCAGTGCGCGAAGGGGTGCGTACACTTGTACTATATCTACTGGTGCACGAGGCTTTACAGTGGGGCGAAGGGGAGCGTGCACGTGTGCTAAATCAACTGGTGCGGTGGGCACTGTAATGGGCGAGGGGCCGATTGAACTTGTGATATTATTATTACTGGTGCAGTGGGCACCGTAATTGGCGAAGGGGCACGTGCACTTGTACTATATCTACTGGTACACGGGGCATTACAGTAAGCAAAGGGGCGCGTGCACTTGTGATATATTCTACTGTTGTACTGAGCATTGCAGTGGACGAAGGGGCGTGTGCACGTGTACTATATCTACTGGTGCACGAGTCATTGCAGTGGGCGAAGGGGCACGTGTACTTGTACTATATCTACTGGTGCACAAATCATTGCAGTGGGCGAAGGGGCACCTGCACTTGTACTATATCTACTGGTGCACGAGTCATTGCAGTGGGCGACGGGCGCGTGCACTTGTGTTATATCTACTGGTCCATGGATCATTGCAGTGGGCGAAAAAGGGGCGCGTGCACTTGTGTTATATTCCACTGGTGCACTGAGCATTACAGCGGACGAAGGGGCTTGTGCACTTGTGTTATATTCCACTGGTGCACTGAGCATTGCAGCGGACGAAGGGGTGCGTGCACTTGTGTTATATT
This sequence comes from Calotriton arnoldi, assembly GCA_963921515.1. Classification (NCBI taxonomy): domain Eukaryota; kingdom Metazoa; phylum Chordata; class Amphibia; order Caudata; family Salamandridae; genus Calotriton; species Calotriton arnoldi. The sequence goes on from CAWUFW010007255.1 coordinate 916,938, forward strand.
CCACTGGTGCACTGAGCATTGTAGCGGACGAAGGGGCGCGTGCACTTGTGTTATATTCCACTGGTGCACTGAGCATTGCAGCGTACGAAGGGGCGCGTGCACTTGTGTTATATTCCACTGGTGCACTGAGCATTGCAGCGGACGAAGGGGCGCGTGCACTTGTGTTATATTCCACTGGTGCACTGAGCATTGCAGCGGATGAAGGGGCACGTGCACTTGTGTTTTATCCCACTGGTGTGGGGGGCATTGAAGCGGGGGGAAGAGGCGCGTGCACTTCTGCTATATTCTACTGGTGCAGGGGCATTACAATGATCGAAGAGGCGCGTGCACTTGTGATATATCTAATGGTACACAGGGCATTGCAGTGGGCAAAGAGGCGCGTTCATTTGTATAGTTGTACTCAATTTTACTGGTGCACAGGGCATTGCAGTAGGAGAAGAGGCGCGTGCACTTCTGCTATGTTCTACTGGATCACGGGGTAGGGCATCCCTCCTTCATTCCGCACTTGTTAAGTGGATCTGACGGTTTGTACAGCGCCTTCGACGCACAGATGTATGCGCCAATCAGAGTAAAAACGCCTTTTCCACTGCCCATCACAGCGCAAACTGGCAGGCTCATGTTACGTATGCTCCTATCTAAACTGGTAATGAAAGTCAGGGGTTAGAATTTGCTGCTGAGGCTTTTGTGTTAATCTGCAGACTGGCACACTAGCAGGGTTAACTCGGCCTTTCATCCTTCTGTAGTCGAGAAACCGAGAACATTCAGTACTTAAGCACCAAGAGGAAATTTGGTTTCTGGTGCCATAGACTACTTATCAGACGTGCTGCTCTGAGGGAGGGGGACCGATACAACGCGTACCTAAGACTGGAAGAGTGGGTTGCAGCTGATGAGTGCAGATTGAACTGGAGGGGACTGAGAAGCACTGCGAAGCGGCTACTTTGTATATACTTTAAGATGTTGCCACAAAGCATAACAAGAACCCAGGAGAGTGCACGGCGCCTCCCCCTGGGCAGAAATGCAAGTTCGTCTAGCTATCCTGCTAACTTCTACAGGCGCGAAACGCAATACACCCACTCCCAAATCTGGAAGGGTGGGGGTGGCAAAGCGGTCATGCTGTGCGCTCAGCTGTATCAACTGGTCTTACTCATTCACTCACTCAGCCTCGGAACAAGGAGTCCCGGCTTCTAATGGAGCTTCCTAACTGGACCATGCCGTGTTATCTTGGACAGATATTCAATAGACATTGCTCAATAACCAAACGCGAGTCTTTTTAGCAACAGATTACAAACAAAAAAAAACGCAGGAAGAGTAAAATACAACAAGCGCGGCCGCACGGTGGCGAAAGTGAAAGCGACCGCGCTAATTTCTAACATGATACACAACAGATGGCACCCTGCGCGCCGCTGCTCGCTCCCGACAGCTGTAGGCCGTGGGACTAAACATTTACAGAAAAGGTGGGACATGCACCCACCTTTGGCCAGTTGCGTGCTTTCATTTTTGAAAGTCACACGCAAAGGCCAATGGAATGTGTGGGAGGAGTCCGACCCACACGGAGAAGTCTCTGGGAAGTCTGAAGTGATTTCAAGAGGCCCTCTCCTAGAGCAGCGCATGCGCCCTGCGCTAGGCTCGACCTAAAAATCTACTACAGTGTGTAGAGTAGTGATTTTGTAAGATGCTTTAGAGTTATCGTGATTTCTTAGCTGGACCATATCTGCTTGCGTTCAACCAATAGCCATCTATTGGTTGACTGTAAACAAATATGACACTGTTTGTTATGCAAAAATACACCCCCAGGTGGTCACCAGAGGAAATAGGATACATATGGGGTAGGCCCAGAGCATCCAACAGGCCCTTTTCAGCACTCCTGCTTCCCACACAGGCACCCTGCTAATGATGTGCCCCACCTCATAGCTGGCCAGTTTGTTTGTGGGGAGAACAATCCAGTTTATGAAGAATAACTTGGACCAGGTTGAGGGTCCAAAAATGTAAGCATTCGGTCATGATTTATTCGTGCATTACTGATTACCTAAGGTTACTTCACCACAGCAACTGAAACAGTTCTTACCTTTAGAATAAGAATCAAATGTGTTGTGGTCAAACGACTTTTCGTTCATTAAAAACAGTTTTTAAAGTTTTTTGTTAAGATTAACCATAAAACTAGTTAAGGATGTTAAAGGAAGCAATAGAACCTCAGATGTTTTACTCCTCGTATTTAAATTACTTTCCAAAACAGTGATGTCTTATTACAGTTACCACTGGGGAATATAGTAATAACAAGCCATAGCTGAAGAGTGGGCCAACAGTATATGTGACCTTTTCAGCAAGCCCTGACTTTTTAGCCGACAGTAATTTGCATGATGGTACTTGTAGGCTGGTACCTATAATGGAAAGGCTGAAGCTACAAGTTGCAGCATGCAAAGTATTTTAAATGTAAAATCCAGTACCGGCTGAGCATGCAACCCCCTTCCATATTAATACAGTACTTACTTCTTTGCATCTCAGGATAGAAGGAGAACTGCTTCTGGAACATGAATCTAAAGCCCAGATTTACGAATGCTTTGCACAGCTGCTCCCGCAGCACAACACAAATTAGAGCTGCAAACAAATCCTTTTACTATGGTATGTGAATAGATGCTATATTTGGCATTGGATCAGGCAAGCACCTCTGTAAACCTTTAGTAAATGTGGGTTCAAATTTATTACATTTTCATGCAACTCAGCACAGCAACCAAATTTGCTGTGCCGTGCTGCGCTGTGCAAGCAGAAAAAACACTGTAGAGCCATATCTACTAAGATTGGCTTTCCTGTGCTGTCGTTCCCTGAGCTTGCACTGTAAAAGGCTGCCTAGCACAACGCATTGCCTTGTGCCGTAGTGCAGCGGTGAGTGTGTGCTGTCTAAGATAGGATTTGTATTGGAAGCATACCCTTCTACTACACATTCCCATCTCTACACAGGTTCATAAGGAGCCCACGCATTAGGGGGCTGATTTACCATTCTGTCACACAACGCAGCAAGGCAACTTGCTGTGCTGCGCTGCATTGTGCAAAACGGAGAGGGCAGAAATGCTCCATATTTACAAAGATATGAAGCATTTCTGCTCTCTGTGTGCTGCCTAGCGTCAATGCAGGTACCCTTGCACAATAGTGCATGTGTTACGGACATGATTCATTTTGTGCACAAAAACAATCCTTAGAGGCATATTCCTCTTCCTATATGTATTGAAGAATGCAGTGCACATGGAAAGAGGAATTAATAAGGAGAAATAAAGGTATTTCTCCTTGTTACGCCTTTGTTGGGTAGGCGCACTATTTTGACACATACTCAGGTTTACAGGTCTTTACAAATCTGAGTTTGTGCCAAAATGCAGGGTTAGAAGCCAATGCTTCACCTATGTAACGCCTACCTGACACAAAGTAACGCAAGCCAGCTCTATAAGCTGCGCTGCTTTACTTTGGATTTACTAACGCACTCAGAGTGGTTTTGCGTGGCTTAGTAAATACCAGTTAAGGACTTGTGTTGCCTAGCAATGACTTGCGTCATGTAAGGACAACGCAAGTCCTCAGTAAGTCTTCTCCTGCATGTGTGCTGTGCATTGCAGCATACATGCAATACATCACTTTTTGGGAGAGAAAAGAACAAATTTCCCCTATATTTATACCTATACACAGTGACTGCACTGACTTTCTCAGTAGATCGGGCTTTACCATCCACCACAGTAACACCCATGTGATGCAATGAGACACAAAGAAGCACAAAGTATTTGTTAAGCTGAGAAAATGGCAAATTTCCAGCGCACAAACCTGTTGCGTTGAATAATACATACTGTGCAATGCTTGTGGCATAGGTGCAAAGTCTTTGCTATCCTGGGACATGTTCATGTGCCTACAGAATGTGTTATTGCGTGTGTACAAAAAATATTTCCTTTCTCTTAGACCCTATTACGTCACCCTCCTTGGAGCTGCCAACATTATGCAAACCTCACCACTTTGGCTCTTTGTTTGTTTTGCTCAGGTTCTTTTACCCTCAATGAGAAACTACCTACACTGCACAGATCCCACCAGCTGAACTGCAAAATGAAAATGTTAACAGCCTATACACACTGAAGAGCAGTGAAGTCGCTGGGGCAGGGGGGGCAGATATGACTGGTGAAACTATTTGTAATATCCCTACCCCCACCCATGTGCCCCACCACAGGGTGACCAGCCACAGCCTTCAAAAGCAGACACTGCTTTCTCAATCTGGGAACGGGGATGTTGTTCCTGTTTACATTGCACATGCACATTCAATAATCCCTGCAGATGTAGATGATGGTACAATTGCCATAAATCTCCCAAAAAATAAGGAGATTGAGGCCATAGGTGAAAATGGTGTCAACGGTGATGTCGAAGTTGAAGCAGAAGAATTCTGTAAAATGCCACCAATTGAATCTAGAAACATAGACATTGGTGATGTTTAAGATGAAGTTGATGCAATTTGCATAACAACACCAAATGGATCAAAGAATGCAGATACTGTTTGTGGTCTGGTGCATACCAGAGTCGGCAATGAGATAGTGATGCCCCAGGTGACGGCATTGCTGCATTGTCATAAACAACCTCTCGAATAAAAGGCAACTGCACTGCAGTGCAATACGTGTGATGCTTACTCATTGGTCAAATTATGTCCCCAATGGAAAGGATCATTATTTGTGGTTGCTTGAAGGGAATGTCCTAACAAACAGTTTTACAACAGATCATGCATCAGAAAGCAGGTCTCACTTGGGGAGCTTGGAAACTCGTGAAGTTACAAAATCCAGTTCTCACTTTTCGTTTTCAACAGGTCTCCTCCAAAGCAGAATGCTATTGCTTCACAACATTGTTCATTTTTATAAACAGTACTATTCATATTGTGTGCACTATGATAGGACTTAGGTTTCGATTCCCTAAGAGTATTTGATTACCTAAGAGTATTTGCTTTTTCCATGTTATATTTCTGTAGGCTTTTTTTCATGCAACGTATTATCCATGTATAGTGCACACCATAAAAAAGTCACCTCTATATATTTGGGTGAGTTCAGGTTGTGGTTTGGGTGTATATAATGGCCACTGTTGAGAGCTGTGGAGATCAGGCCAAGGCAATGCAAATGTCTCGCAGGGCCTGTCAATGGACCATAAGGGGGTTCAGAATACATGCGCTTCACACCCTTAGCCTCTCTGGAGAGCGCCCAGAGCAATGGTCAGGTTTTGACAACTGTAATTGTGTCTCTGTGGAAAGTGTGTGAAGGAGGTACACAGCTGTCAAAATATTGGCAGGGTGAAAGTAACAAGAAAAAGCAGTGCTTACAGAGAGTGGGTGTGCTGTGGGTGTCAGGGAGTGGTGAGGTAAAGGAGAAGCAGGCAAGAGTGAAAAGAGGGTGCTGATGAGGAAAGAGATGAGATGTGAGGTCTGCAGATGGAGCGTTTAATAGCTACCAGGAGAAAAAGAGCATAAGTGTCCAAAGGAGAGACTGCAGAAAAAAGTGGTGTGAAGTGGAGAACAGGAGTGATTGAGACACTTGGAAGACCACCTCTTCAAAAGATGCTTAAATGACTTTGTGCAGGCTTGGTGGGAAAGCATAAAAAACTCCCGAAAACCACCGGAGAGATAGGAAATCCATTCCAAAGTCTGGAGATATTGAGTCTCTGAGAAGAAAAGGGGGTAAGGCATCCTCCGGGGAGGCAAAAACAACCTAACAGAGAAGTTCCCCATCTGACACAAATCTGCTGAAATACTTGGAAATAAACTCAAAGATGGTATGTGAGGTAATCTGCAAGCCCATTCTCTATCCATGGTAGTTACACAGGCATTAAGGACAGGAAGTGAACCTCTGCAATGCAAAAATCCCCAAAGTTACTCTATCCAAGGAGAGAAAGCGCCTCTCTGCCACCTACTAATCGATAGAAACCTGATTGTATGTCCTCACAAACAGACTGTGGTGCACCAAATGATAGCCAAATACTAAATAGCTCTGTCCTATTGGAGAATTGAGCCAACTGCAGAAGGGTAGTTGGGATGGGAGTGTTCTCAGCTTTAACCTATCTAATATCCTCATTATTTTGGGCCTGGTGCCCCAAAAAAATCATACAGGAGGATTGAAGCCTAGGCTTTTCATCAGTTTTGAGACCTAGTGCCTAGCTCTGTGGTCTGGAGGGGAACGCTAAGCGCTCTCTCTAGTCAACAGGGGACAACTGTCTATGTCCCAGGCATATACATTAAGCAGTGGTGACAACATATTGTTATTCAGATTGATAGTACAGACAAGAACTTGTTTTCTGTTCAGGAATAAATGTGGTGCCTACAGGCTTTATGCATGTTGTCGTGTAGTTCTTATAAATCTATATAAGATCTGCGCGTTTAGACAACATACACTGCGGGCTTGGTGTCCGAACTGATTCCAGACACCCCCACCGGGTATGTTGGCCTGTATGCCAGCTAGCTCACAGTGCCACTAGAAACTCCTCTTACCAAGGAGAGAATAGTTCTTGGCAACTATCGAACATGACAACCCCGATCCCTCAGAATCGTGGAAACAGTGTAATACTTTTCGCTCAGTCACTCGTGCTCACTTTGCCTCAGAGAGATACACAGAATAAACAATATGGACGTTTTTCAATAAGCATTTATTGAACATTCGTCATTCTAGTGTAAAATAGGTGTGCTGAAACAATCACTAGACAGTAACAGATATAAATGATGAGAAGCACTAAGAAAGTAAAAGGATGGTAGATTTCTACCATCTTGCTATAACCATGAATACAGGGAAATATATAAAATACATGACAATAAAATGCGTACTCCTACGATGCAATCCTAACTCGATGTACCTAAGTGTACCTAGCATGTGTGTAGGTGTTAAGCCAAGAATCCCTCTAGGATAAAGTCAACCCCATTACCTGAAGTGAGAGACTGTGGGATCCCGTCTTGGTCTCGAGTTGGACACCCCGCAAGGGATGTTCAGATCACTGCGAGCTGGAGTGTCTGCATGCAGGAACCTCAGCGTCTCGCGTCAGTGTGTCGGCATGGAAGTCGTGATCTCCTCTGACTATCTCAGCAAGATGTGATGTTTATATACTCGAAGGTATCCCCAGGGGTCCTACCTTGCTGTGCCACTGTCGGACTGAAGATGACGTCGGGAATGAACCTTGTACATAGTTATTATGCAGGAGATGATAGTCCTGCTGAGTTTCCGATAATTCAGAATCCTCATGCATAATGTATGAGGCTATTGTTCAGGGAAAACCCCATGTTCTGTAAGGAGTACTGTAACTGGGTAAAGGGTCAGTCCTAGAAGCCGTTATGTATGTAATGTAGGGACGAATATAGGTGAAAGGTTGTGATGTTACCTGGGCCTATATTGGGGTACCTATATGGAATATAACATCCACTCCTCATCCGACTGGACGACATAATCTAATTCTAATGTACTACCTGTCTAGGTACTGGTATGCAAACATATGTAATAAAAACAATAGTTCTGCTAAAAAATGCAAAAATTTTAAAAAACTCAAAAAAATAGTGCTAAAAACAGAAATTGTCTCTAAAGCAATAGCTCTAATGTGTCCGTATATATAGTTTGAATGACTACAAGCATTGGAAAGCCATGCAGGTCATAAAAAGTGTCAATTTGTTTTGAGTTCTAGTTTGGAGTTTGTTTAAAAAGGTAGAATTTTTCCCAGCACACGACGAGCCAAAATGTTTATGTGTCCTGGCTGGTAGACACAACATCGCTGTTGCCTGCCTTCACAGACGACGATCCCTGTAACACCTCGCAGATTACGTCAATCGAGCACAGATGATCTTCCGTACTGCCTGCAGCCGATGCTGGGGCAGCCTGTGCACCATCCAAAGCCTGGGTGTTTGTGGAGGAGCCGGTGTCCATTCCAACAGGAGCAGAAATTTCCTGTGGTGGCGCCAAGAATGCCGCCATCAACATAGGAATACGCTGGGGACACTGCAGAACATGGGCCGCTATCGGGTCCAGTAATGCATCAACGTCCGGTTGCGCAACTGATGGAAGTGTCAGACACAGATCTAACACGCATTCTTCTCCGCAGAACAGGCATCGGAGACCAGGTAAGATGCAGTCCATCCAGACTGGTCTAGATAGCAGGAACCAAGATGCACCTAGTTCCCGTAGGCAAGGTGTGCCCAGATGTTGTACCATGCGATCAAGGTATTTGTGCTCCAGGAGTGCTTTTTCCATCTCCTTGGTGACTGGGACGTCCATTGCGTAGCAGAAAAAGTACGATCAGGAAACCTGCTATTAGAAACAGGATCAGCGGAAGTCCTCCAAAAATGCTTCTGAATACGTAGTGTATAAAGTTTGGTTTAACTCCGAGGACCGTCTGAAAGGTGCTTAATAGTCCCGAACCTATGGTCTTAAATAGGTGGACTATACCCGTCGTATCAGACATGTTAAATATACGATTTACCATTTCTGCAAAATGGAAAGGGCAGTTTGTACGTATTAGTGCCGGTATCTCGGCTGAGGACCTTGCGATCTGGAGATCAAAAGTTTCCCGGGTGGAGGTTAAGGGCACGGTTTTCTGTAAAAGCATGGCTTTCATTCTGCTCAGAGTATCAAACCGTATAAGAGAAACATTCAATGAAGGCCATAGCGGCGCCTCCCTGACTGTATGTGTCGGTGGAAACAATACTTGCATACAGCAAGTAACCCTGGAGCTCACGGTTACTAGATATGTGATGCCCTTAAGCATCCCACAACAACCTTGATCGTTCAGCATCAAGTAACTCCCATTCGAGAGAAGCCTGAATACCGGAGTGATCACAGGTGTCGGGGTACCTCTCAAATGACAGGATAGGTTTGCCACTGAACCATTACAAGCTCCGTGTAGCATAATATCCTGGCATATGAGAGATCCACTCAAAGCGTTCTCACAGTTAGTACCGCTTAGAAACACTTCAAGATCCCCACTCCTGCATCGAAATCTGTACGGTAATTCCCAAGATTCCCTGATGAATTCCTCACCCATTTTTTTTTATATCTGCACGCCTGTTGTTGTTCTAGGCAATACTGAAACTGGAAAGTTGTGACCGGTAGAGTTATGTGGCCATGGATTAACAATTCTGTGGACGGTGACTCAGCCACAGTAAAAGGTAATCTGTCCAGTTTTTCAATACGCAGCATTGTATATTTTGCTCCCCTCTGTGCCATTTTCATCTGTTTTTCCGTTAGATTGTATGAAGAAAACAGGGACGTACTTTTGATAAACCGTCAAGGCACGTAACTAGCGCACAATGATTGCAGCGTCCAGCTCAATAACATAATAGAATTTAATTGTGATTGCCCGTGATGTAGTATGGACAAGTCCTGTTCTAGTACGTCAATAGCAGAAGATACAATGTTGCCCAGTGAATAAATCCTGGATGTTAAAGTAGTCATACCATTGTCAACTACGGCTAATGCCTTTTCTAGGTTAATCCTATCTATTTCTTGTAGTCTCTCTGCTGCTTCTTGTTGGGAGATTTTCCAAATTTCATTATAGACAGCATACATGAAACGTTTCTGACTTGGCTTTCTGGGGCCTAATAAAAAATCTCTTAGGTCCACATCCTCTGTAAGTAAGGATAAGTGTTGTTTCACCTGTGTTAGTGTTGAGGTTTTTAGCCAATCGAGGCATAACTTCCCAACACTGTATGATGTCACCACCCCCGGATGTTCTCTTTGTACATAGCGTGGGTCTGGCCTATGGATACTGAACCCTTCGGTGGTACCCCTGAATCTTTCTTGACATCTATTAGTGTCTGTGGGCCAAACCAACCATCCCTTCCAATTGGGGTCTGATCTATTGTATTGTATGATATCATCTATCGTAGCCCCTTCATCTGATGTAATATTTTCCTCAGTATATGCTGGTGTAGGAATCTGAGGTGTGTTGAAGTCCTTGTTCTTGGCTATACCAAGACAGGAAGTCTGTTGCACAGTTTCATTTAGAAATATCATCTGCTGAGGAATGAGTTATGCTCTAAATAGCGCTTCTGTTCCCTGGACTTGCCAATCCCTAGAACCCCAGACTGATTTTAAGTCTATAGTGTCTTTCCATAAGTCGAAACCCTGTACAGACAGTTGGGTAATGAAGGAAGCAGAGTAAATCTGTTTGGTGTTGGTTAGCATATTTTTCTGTGCTGATGTAGGTGCAACTTTATAATAATATGAGGTCGGGTCAGAAATGTTAAACCCTGAAAAATATGAACATTTCTGTGCGAACGTTTTTGAACTGCTTTTTGGTGGTGTAGTGTTTAGAAAAACAATGGTTCTTATGTGGCCCAAAAAGGTCCAGACTGAAGTGACCCAGCTAGGGGGCACTAGGTTTTTGGATTGAACTTAATTCATTAGAGGAGAGCGGTAGGTAATATACTAGGGACATATAGGTCAATGTATGACAGAATTTTATTCCACAACAATAATAGATAGGTGCTCACACATCAAGTGACAATAAGCGTGACGTGACAGGTGAAAGTGAAATTAAAATAAAGACATCGCATTGACAACAATAATAGAACATCCTTTAGAGCATTTTTACAGAGTAAAAAGGAGTTCTTGTTCTAGAGGGTCGACGGCGTTTCGAACTCAATTATTTGAGTTCATCTTCAGGACATACATGGTGAGCAAATAGAATTGATCGATATTGCTGTAATGGTAGAGGTTCCTATGATGCAAAGGTCTCAGCTGAATTTAATATCAGTGACTCGAAAGATATTTGAAGGGCAGCTGGCCGTCAAGTGATTCCAAGCAGCGCCGGGGATTTTGAAGTTACGAAGAATACAGGGCTGTTAATGCGAGCCTGTGGGGAGAGAGCAGAGCCTGTCCTGCTGCAGCTGAGGTCCGCGCTGAGTGCGACCTCAGCTGCAGCAGGACAGGAACCTCTACCATTACAGCAATATCGATCAATTCTATTTGCTCACCATGTATGTCCTGAAGATGATATCATTTAAGGAAATTTTAAATAAATGTGGTATTTTTAAAAGTTCTGTCGGGCCAAATATATCATAATTAACCTTTTCCCATACTATAACATCAGGTATAGGAACTGCTGTAATGTTCACTGATGACAAGTCTCTTTGTTCGCGATGTGATGAAACATGAGGTTTCAGGATCAAGTTCACTTTTGATGCTGCAGAGCTTTGGCGAAGATAAGACCCATTAATAAGTAAGTGGAAAGTAACAACTAGACCTACCCAGAGAAGAAAGAAAAGTATCCCAGTGATTATCCAAAGTTCTATCCAAGGTGACACAAGGTAAGTCTTTTTAAGAAAAGTGATAAAGTCTTTGACTTGTTGTTGATGAGTTTTTGGGGCTGGCGTCGTTTCAGGTTCACTTGGATCCAATGAAAAAGGTATCAAAGTTGATGAAATAGCCGGATGCAGTTCGATCTATCTTTGGTAGCTCAGCAGGTTTTGTTGAACTTGTAGATTGCTCTTGTTGAGGCATGTTTATGTAGACATCAGTGTTAGGTCGAATTGAAATTTGTCTTTCATTTTGATTTTGATTTTCTGTTGCAAGAGGAACGAGTTCCATTGCATTGTTGTTTATTCCAGTGCTTTGTAAGGGCGACTCTTCAAACGATGTCTTTCTGTCTGAACTTCCTGCATGGTAGCGAGAGGAGGAAGTCGGCTACCCAGGAGCCCACGAGGCCTACTATTCAGTATCAGCCACATAGTGTGGTTTTATCAGATCAATGGAGACAAATCTTTTCTCCTTTTTTCCGGCAAGAGGCGGCAGAATACAGTTCTTGTTCCTTCAACTGCTAGGACAGGTACAGGCTTTCTGTAGGATGGTACAATTTCTCTTTTGTCCGTTATCTTTTCTCTGACCAGATCCCCGACTTTAGGAATCCAGACAGGTCTTGCCGTGACTGACTTGACTTCCCCAGTCGCAAACCTTTTCATTTGGACATTGCTCTGTAGAGCCCTTGATTCATTCAGTTCCTGTAAAACAGCCAAACGTTTATTGATGTCAAAAGGTTTTTCAACCGCACTGTGCCTTTACAATCTAGGTCAGGTACCCACATTCTCGTCTCAAAAAGGACCTCATAAGGAGTGACCCCCCTAGAGAGCTTCTTGGCATGTTGTTTAAGGCCCTCTGGACCCCATATAGGTGATTAACCCAACTACCACCCGAGCCTAATACCCTAGCTGTTAATGATTGCTTTAAGTCCCAGTTTTTCCTCTCCACAACCGAATTTCCCTCGGGATGGTACGGAGAGGAGTACCGCAATGCTACACCCAAACCCCCCATCGCCTCCTAGTAAACCCTAGAGCTAAATGCGGGGCCATGGTCAGAATGTAATGTGCCAACTGCGTATGTCCCTATAAAGACTCGCAAATCTTTTATAACAGTTCGAGCATCAGCCGAGCGCTGAGGCCATACCCATAGGAATCTTGAGCAGGAATCCACTGCAACCATTATGTACTTGTAAGCCCCATCAGATTGTAAGGGGCCGTAGTGGTCCAAATAGACACACGCGAGAGGTCTGTCTGATATCAATAATGGTGTCTGCGCTGGACGTGTTATGGTGGAGCCTTTCATCTGTTGACAGATGTCGCACTTTAAGACATAGTCTTTGGTCTGCTTCGTTAACCCTAGCCACCAATAGCGTTGTTTTAGTAAAGAAGCTGTTGCTGTAACTCCTGCGTGTGCAGAACCCAGACCCTCGTGTGCAGCTAAAATTAAGCCTAATCTGCGATCCATGTTTGGTATTACTCTATCCCCCACTCCTGGAATCTGAGCAAATGGAACATTGTTTGCATCTAACTTATAGGAGTACTTGAGTGGAAAACCTTTCGGAAGTGCTTTGTTGTCTTTGCTTGATGCAATGACAGCTACCATTATCTGTCCGTCTATTCTAATTTTTGAACGAGTGATTGCAGCTACGGACGCAGTTCATACTATCTCCTTTGCGGCTTCATCGGCCAATGAATTCCCTTCAACGTGAACGCCATCACGTTGATGACACAGCGTGTGTATCACGTGAGCTCTTGGTAGTTCGTTTTTCAACTCCGCTACCTGTTCCCATAACATTTTGTGCTTTATTGTGCCACCTTTTGAGTCTTTAAACCCATTTTGTCCCCAATAGTGTAGATATTCATTATATGACTGGACACAGTAAAACGAATCGCACACAAATAGTGTGGGGAATTCTCGATCCGTATTAATCAGTGCCAGTAAAAGAGCTTTTAGTTCTGCTAACTGAGCCGTGCGGACTCCTAAGGACTGAGGGGCATATTAGCAAGCGATTTATCGCCGCTTTAGCGGCACTTTTTGCCGCTAAAGCGGCGATAAATCTATCGCCCTATCAGCAAGCTGTCGCTAACAGCAGTTAGCGACAACTTTCTGACGAAAGCGATCGGTTTGGGTGCCGCTTTGCATGTCAGCGATGTTTATCGCTAATGACATGCAAAGTAGGCGTTCCCGACCAACATACCCTGTAAACAGACGCTAACAGGCCTATCACCTATTAGCAAGGAGTCCCTGACCCCGGTTAGCGACGTGAAAAGTCGCGCTAACCGGGGCCATCGCCATTTTCTTATCACCTGCTATTTTCCTGACTTAGCCATACATTACATGGGGGGTGGATTATGCTGATACGACCACAGGGTCGTATCAGCAAGGTTTGCCACCTCCCCCATGCAACATCGCTGGTTTTGTCGCGATGTTGGCCTTTCCCTCCCGCTATCGCTGGAATATTTATCGCCATAGAGCTAAATGTCGCTAATACAGCGTTAGCGTGGCGATATATTCCAGCGATAGCCGGCGATAAAATAAATCACGCTAAGCAGGGTTAGCGATGATTATCGCCTCTTCTTGCTAATATGCCCCTGAGTCTTTGTACAGCTCAGATGGAACTTGCCATAATTCATCCGACCTTTAGCAATTGCACATGCGGCGCTGTATTGTTGTTTACTTCCTATGGGTGGTTGAGCAGACCCGTCAGTGTAAATGATGTATTCATACTGATCTAGAGGCATTATTTCATTCAGGAGAGGATATTCTTGTTCATATTGCAAGAATGCTTGTGTTTTTAGACTTGGGTAGTACCTGTATTCTACAGCAGTGAGAGAATTAGCCCATTGTATCCATGGCGGATGCAAAGCTTTAGCATTTGGAACGCTCGCCTTTGTAGCAGCCTCTAAGGCCGGTACTGGAGTCACGACAATAATTAGTTTCCCCTGAGCCAGTGCTCTTTCTCTCACTACAGCAGTCTGTACTGCTGTCAGAATTTTTTCTGTGGATGCAAAACGCATCTCAGCATTTGTGTACAAGCGTGATTTGTATGCTATTGGTACAGTTTCACCTTCATTGTATGTTAAGTAAGTATACCCAGATTGACCCGCAACTATCCGGATCACCAGGTTGCAGACATTTACGCGTATCTGTAAGTGTTTAGATGCTATCATGTCAGCTTGTAGGGATTGAAGGATTTCTGTGTGTTCCTGTGTCCATTGCCTAACTGAAAAATCAGGTCTTATGAGGTCGTAGAAAGGTTTAACCCTTTCTGCATAATCCAAAATGTATGTTCTGCCGAAATTTAGGAATCCCAGTATGGATAGTAAATTTTTCAATGATTTTGGAGGTTAGAGCAGGGCACATTTTTCTAAAAAATTGTCTGCCTTGGTTTTCCCTTCACTCGAAAGCTCATATCCCAAAAATAGGACATTGAGGTGGGCTATTTTTGATTTTTTAAAGTTAAACTTGTATCCCTCCGAGGAAAATCCCAAAATTATGGTGCTTACCCTGGTCAAGTGTTCCTCCAGGTCATCATCCGTCAGATAAATATAATCTACATAGGACAATGTCTCCTCGTCCAGATTCTGAAGTAATTCAGTTACCCTGGCGGAAAATAACCCCGGGCTGTTCTTATACCCTTGGGCTAGTCATCAAAATTGCTGTTGTGACCCCAGCGCTGAGAATGCTGTCAAATATCTGCTCTCAAGCGCTATATTTTGGCAGAACTAATTTAGTTTTGTATTTTTTCCGCACAATGTTATTCATTAATGCGGTACTATGTGCGTTTTGTACTGCAAATGTTTTTGTGCATGAGTTAAGATGTCTGTAATCTAGAACTAGATGATATGAATTATCAGGTTTCATTACGGGAAACAAAGGATTATTCATTGTTGAGGTGCAAGTTTCAATCACACCTTGGTATTCAAGTTGATCTAAGATCTCCCTGACCTGTTTTTTCGCTTCCTGTTTTATTGGATACTGTCTCTGTGGAGTTGGAGTACATTTTAGTGGTATCACGTGGTGACCTGATTGTTCATCCCACCCAACATGTTTGCGATATAGTGCAGGAGCAAGGGTCACCGCCCACTCCTGCGCGTATATGTGTTTTAAGTATTGGGGAACGAGGTCGGAAAAGGCTGGCATAATTACCGTCTCTCCCTTTGGGCAATCCATAACAATAGCAGGCGGCCTATCTTTCTCAGCTAAGAGAATGACATATCCAAATGTCAGGTTCTCCCAAAAGAGACCTTTAATTTTCCTGGGCTTGTCTTCTTCCATTTTCAGTATTATTTCATATAACCTATGTGGGACACTTACCCTATTATCAGGTGTCTCCTACGTGATATACTCACTCAACTCCGCTGTCACCAGAAATTCCATCATGTTCTGGCAAGCTATTGTTACTTCTGCTGTGCTGTCTAGCATCGTCAGAGCCCATTCCCTGTTCAGTATTTGAGTCCTCAGAATTCTGGGCATGTCTAACTTTTAGACCTGCTACTTTCTTCTTTTTGAATTGAGGTTTTGCTTTAGGCTTTTCTTTTTTTGAAGCGTAGTCTGGAGTGCGTTGCGTGTCTCTGGACTTTGTACGCTCTTTTTGTCTGTGTTTTGACCGTCGTTCTGACCGTCCTTCCCTCTCTGAGTTTTTTGATGAACCCTGAAAGGAACTAGAGGAACGTGTATCAGTGTCCTGATACCCGTCAGGTTTTTAATGTTATCTCTATTTCTAAGGTTATACCTTCTTTCGGAGGGCTCCTGTTGAGGAGACCTACCCCTGGATTGAGATCTATTCTTTTGTTGTTTGTTATTGTCCCATTTCTTCTTTAAAGAAACTGGTGTTTGCTTTGCCTGTTCTTTTTCTGGGCCTCCCATTAGTTGAGGTTTTACCGGTCTAGCTCTCAGACTGTCTCTACCTAATTCTGCATAAGCAGTTTCAATTATTTTAGGTAGTTCTGTCTCCTGTTGTAAAGGAGTGAAGTCTCTCAGGTGTTGGCGTATTGCCACTGATGCTGCTTCCCCTTTAATATTTGCTAATATTATAGCTGATACCTGGGCAAAGTTACTCAGTAACTTCATCCCTAAGTTTAGAGCGGGTTCCGCTCCATACTCATTCTGTATTTGTCTCAATACCTCCAGTATTACCGCTAATGAAGGGATACCATGAGTCCTGGTATATATTGCAGCGAAGACTGTACCCCAAGAAGTACAATCCTCTATTGGGGGAGCTATCCCTATTGGCAAGCAAATTGTTAGTATTCTATGGTTTTCCTGTGGATCAGTGTGTGGGAATACTGCCTCTAGCTGTGTTATTTTTTGTGCTATCCAGAAAGGCATTTGTTCACGTTTAGTGGGCATTTTACCCATCACTGCGTGTACCATTTGTGGTGTAATTTTAGTTGTAGTAGTTTGGACTGGTCCTGGTTGTGTAGCCGGTGTTGGCTGTAGTGTGAGTTTTCTCATCACAAACTGTGTCATGTTTCTGTAAAGTTTTATTAATTCTTTATGATGTATAAGTAAGTCTCCTCCTGGCATTGTATCAATGTCAGGGTGTGGTGTGTAGGCTGCCAGTACCGGCCATGTTGCTCCTTCTCTTCCGAGCGGACCGAGCCTTACTCTATTTCTTGTATGGGGGAGGGCGCCTTTAAACCAGTATAAATGTTCGTGGTAAGTGAGTGGAATTTCAATGTCCTCATACGGACAATATTCGTTTGGTATGTCATCTTCGACATAGTAATGAAATGTTTTTGTTCGTGCATCTGCCTGTGGGAATCTAATCCATGGATAGAATACCTCTGTTCTATATGATTCGTCTGCCTCAATCACGAATGTTACTTGCCCACCCCTAGCTGTAACACCGTATGCTACTAGTTTTAGGGTGATGGCATTTCTAACATTTTCTGCAATGTGTATTGCATCTGCATCTTCTTCCTAGGCTGAGAGATTTAGTTCCTGCACTACGTCTCCCCTGCTCAGTCATTGTTTTTAGTAAGAAGAGCTCTTTAAGGGAACTGAGATAAGGTGTTATGCACAATAGGAACAATGTATCCTTCAAGCTTGATTAAACCAACAGCCAATACATAGGATTCTGCCTACTCAGCTGCGGCAGATTTTGTTCCCTCCCACTCCAGACGTCTCTGGGGAAAATGTGAGTAGGGGTCTCTGAGAATAGCACGACTAAACTACTCAGATTTGACCGTTAAATAAGTGCCCAAACAACGTTGGCGGCGCCATGTCATGTAGTTCTTATAAATATATATAAGATCTGCGCGTTTAGACAACATACACTGCGGGCTTGGTGTCCAAACTGATTCCAGACACTCCCACAAGGTATGTTGGCCTGTATGCCAGCTAGCTCACAGTGCCACTAGAAACTCCTCTTACTAAGGAGAGAATAGTTCTTGGCAACTATCGAACATGACAACCGCTATCCCTCAGAATTGTGGAAACAGTGTAATACTTTTCGCTCAGTCACTCGTGCTTACTTTGCCTCAGAGAGATACACAGAATAAACGATATGGACGTTTTTCAATAAGCATTTATTGAACATTCGTCATTCTAGTGTAAAATAGGTGTGCTGAAACAATCACTAGACAGTAACAGATATAAATGATGAGAAGCACTAAGAAAGAAAAAGGATTGTAGATTTCTACCATCTTGCTATAATCATGAATACAGGGAAATATATAAAATATATGACAATAAAATGCGTACTCCTACGATGCAATCCTAACTAGATGTACCTAAGTGTACCTAGCATGTGTGTAGGTGTTAAGCCAAGAATCCCTCTAGGATAAAGTCAACCCCATTACCTGAAGTGAGAGACGGTGGGACCCCATCTTGGTCTCAAGTTGGGCATCCCGCAAGGGATGTTCAGACCACTGTGAGCTGGAGTGTCTGCATGCAGGAACCTCGGCGTCTCGTGTCAGTGTGTCGGCATGGAAGTCGTGATCTCCTCTGACTATATCAGCAAGATGTGATGTTTATATACCCGAAGGTATCCCCAGGGGTTCTACCTTGCTGAGCCACTGTCAGACTTAGGATGACGTCGGGAATGAACCTTGTACATAGTTATTATGCAGGAGATGATAGTCCTGCTGAGTTTCCGATAATTCAGAATCCTCATGCATAATGTATGAGGCTATTGTTCAGGGAAAACCCCACGTTCTGTAAGGAGTACTGTAACTAGGTAAAGGGTCAGTCCTAGCAGCCGTTATGTAGGGACGAATATAGGTGAAAGGTTGTGATGTTACCTGGGCCTATATTGGGGTATCTATATGGAATACAACAATGTAAAGTTCTTCTTGAATGTCATGCCCAGACCCTGCACTAACACATCTGTGTGTGTTTTCATGTGCATGTTGTATGAATAGTGACTGGTAGCAGGACTCCATATTCTTTGTGAGCATGTAGCTACAGAGACCAGTGAATTCCATTTTGGATACCACTGATAAAACATAGTACAAGATGGAAGGAGAGGTACAGCCTCCCTGGTCAGTGGAAGTGTATTGTTTGTTTTTGTGAGCTAGATGATGTATCCTCAGACAACGAAGTGTGGGACGATAGAGACAGGTCTGCAATTGGGGCATGTAATCATGGGTCTGAAGATTATCTCTTCCTGAGGACTGCTATTTGGGTGATAGTGCAGAAGGGAAAGTGAGTCAGCAGGGTTAAGGAGAGGGAATCTTCAAGGTGGGGCCTGTCCTCTTTGTCTCTTCTTGAAGTGTTACTCCAGTAGGCTAATGACAGGCAAGAGCAGAATCTTCACACTTCACTGTGCTCAGATTCAGTGTGCCTCATGTGGAGCCAGAAACATTACCTCTTGCTGTGAGAGACATCTCCTTTGACAAAGAATGTGTTTGCTCTGCAGAAGGAAAAATTAACTATGGAAAGGAACTGCTCAAATTGGTTCCCGGACATTGACAGTGGGTGGGGTCTACATCTAGTGTCTGGAAAATGTGCATAAAAGAGGGAATCCAACTATCCTACTTGGTTCCAGTTCCAAGTTCTTAACTGACAAAGGGAGGTAGTGCTCCGCAGTATACTCAAAGAACTGCTGAGATCCGCAGCTGATATCTTTGATAACAAGTCTCTCAGAGATGAGGGGATGTCAACAAAGTCTTTGCATCTTGCTGGAGTGCTGAGAGTCTGCCTGTGCACCTGACAATACAGGAACAGACTGCCTGCGGAGGGGAAGTCCAACCACCATTGATTGCTGCAGTGTGGGCAGCCCAGAATATGAGGAGTGAACTGGGGAGTGTAACCAGTTCTGACCCAAGTCTGGAGACAGATCCCGGCCACCCAACACGTTTCCACAACAACCAAATAGAGCCAAAACATTCTATGATGCAAGAACTCCTAAGAATCATCCAGGATGACACGGACCTGGGGTTTCAAATGGAATCCTACCCTTTCGTATAGTGAATGCCATGTAACTCTAAAGCAGACAGATGAAAGAATGAAACTGTAGCTTAACTACTTTATACACAAGCCAGAAAACCCTCATCAGATCTGTATGAAAATAAGCCCGAGCAAAAGTAAGGGCTTGCAAAGGCAGGAAATCAGACTTCTATGTGTTGGTTGATGAGCAAACCATGGGTGGTTCGTGACCAGCACACAACTTCAGTATTTTCCAAAGCTGTAAAAAGAGAAGATGCTGCAGTTGTCCATATAGTGAAAAATCCAGATTTCCTGATCATGCAATAATGCAACCAAAGGGGTGAAAAGTACATTGGAAGCAGATACCAAACCAACGGAAAAGACCTGAAACTGGAAATGAGGAAAGTCCACCACAAAACAAAGGAACAACTGATGACTGTCTTTAATAGGGATATGGTTGCATTTCTGGTAAGGTAAGCTCTGCAAAGTAACCTTGAAGGGTCGATGAAGCAGAAATCTGTTGATTAACTTTAGATCTAAAAATGTGTGGTAAATCAGTTTTCAGTATGCCTGCAATATACAGTCCCTCCCCCTGCTCTGGTACCAAAACTGGGTGAAAAGCATTTCTGCTGAGCAAAGACTTGATCCGTTGTAGAAGGAGGGACTGCTTCAAGTAGAAGAGTTGGGTGAAAGGAGACCTGAGAAAGCCAACATGTGAACTCCAGACAATAACCTTGTTCCAGGTGAAGAATAGACCCACTGGTCTAGAACAGCGACCTGCCTCTAGGACATAAAGTGCAGCCTTCAAACCTGATAAAAAAAGGTCCAGGCTGCATGGGATGGAGGCACATAGTCATGCTTTTGAGGAGCATGGGAAGTGGAGACTGAATAAGGAGACTGATGCCTGAATCTATCAATGTAAAAGACTACCCCATATCATAGTCCTTGCCACAAAAGGGATGCCAGTGCTGCTGAAGGAGCCTGGGCCCACCTTTTCAATTCAATCCAAAGTCGGATCTTCGATGTTTCTTTTTAGCAGCATGAAAGAGTAGAGGGAAGATAAGCTTATAAATCACTGGGCATAAAATGCATAAGAACCCAAATCGACAACCATTTGAAGGTTAGTCAGTTTTATTACAAATTCAAAAATAGTTGGACATACACAAATCTCAGCATGAGAGTGTAGAAATACAAAGGGAACAAAAGAACGCCAAACCTCCTGAAAGGGTTCACTCGATGGAGCATGAAAATAACAAGAAGCTCAATTACAATTATGCACGAGATGAGGAAGCAAAAGCTCAAGTCTCCTTGCATCAGCACTTCTTCTAAGTGCAACATTTAATCCTAACTATCCCTACTCTAACTCTAAAGTGGCACAAGCAAAGGACGTTAGGGAGCAAAGGTGTCAGTGGGCAAAGCCTTCCTAAAAAGTCCCTTCGCCATAAGATGGGTCTGAGGCATGAAGCCACGAGCAAAGGAAAGAAGGCACCTCCGCATGCAGGTGCTCTCAGTCAGGAGATCTAGCTGGAATGGGGTAACTGTCCCTGTCTAAAAGGCATCATATACATAAGAAGGTATTCATCAAATGTCCCATAATGCTTTGCGTCTCGTAAGCTGTACAATGGGCTCAGCCACAAACTTTTCCTTGGCGTCGGCTCCCTTCACGGCCTTCTCCACGCCCCTCTGTAAAAGCTTGTTCTTGGTCTTCTTTCCATCTCCAGTGTGAAAACACCTCCCTCCACCTTATCTCCTGCTACCAAGCTAACTGTAACTCCTTCATTCTGGAACCTTGCCAAATGAAACAATACCCCTACTCTCCTCTAGTACGTTGTCCCCCTGCAAGGCAAATGTGAGACAAAAGCATTCTGCAGTTTCATATAAGAGTTTGAACATTACTGTCAGAAATAAAGACTCTTCAAATGCAATACAAATCGAGGCTTATGAATCAAGCTAAGGGATTACATTCACCATACAATATAGGATGGCAAATACATCAGCCAACTACATTAATACACATTTCTGTATTCATCATTAACCTAGGAAAGCAGTTATTGGTGTTAACACATCGTTGAAGCACATTTACTAATGAGAGCTAAAACAAGTTACATTGATTTCAATGGTAAGTACACGTTTTAAGCAATACGTACCAAGCCCTACAGGGGATTACATTAACTTTCCCAATAACATTTTAGTTGATTTAAATTTTCTTCTAACATCTAATTCTCTCATAACATCGAATAATATGTGAGTGCGTTCTACAGACTAATACATTGTACTCCTAACAGGTCCTCCATGTAGGATACAAATTCTCCACTCTATCAGTCCCACCACTGATGATAAGTTATCACAAATTATCCTATCTCATCAGATAAGCCTATCAATGATCATCTAGGAAGGTAACCAAAAAGAAGCACCAATCTAAACCGATGTTGTTGCCATTCTTCGTTGTCTAAACCTCTCCATACGCCTCAAGTTATTGTAATAGCTGTCCTGTAGCCGTTCCATTCTTTGATCCTTCTCCCTCTGATCCCCTGCTCGTTGCTTCACTCTATATCACTTGCATCCCCTCACCATTCCAATCAAAACAATGACACAGATAATAATAACCAATATAGGCTGCACAATGTATCTGAACAGTCCACTCCCCAAGTTTGCAAACCCTCGTCCAACTGCACCAAATCCCTGTCCCACTTTGTCCCAAACACCTTCAGTAGCTAGGTCCTTTAGTTCCTGATGTAAGTAAGTTACTAATGTACTTCTGCAAATCTTTACTCCTGTCAGGGATATAAGTACAGCACTTTTGGACATTCATCATCCAACAGACTCCGGCCTCTTTTGCGAACAAAACATCTAGAGCAAGTCGGTTCTGCATTACCATATTCCTGATCAAAACCATCTCGCAATCTATAAGCAACAGAGATCTAGCAGTGTCAATAGATAGCTTATCAACTATGGTAGACAACTTCTTAATCTTGATATCATTCAACACCACTCCCAAACTTGGTATCATAGCTTCAAAAATGTCTCTGATAACTTCTCCAGCGCTTAATCCACGTTTCTGTCTAGAAATTGTCTCCCCACCCAAAGCATCCAATTCCTCCACGTGGTATATTTTTGGGAATACCACAGCCAGTTAATAAGTACCATATCATTTACTAGGCAACCTCAAATACTCCTTCTTTCCACACACAAAATAGATTCCTGTAATAGCATGTGCATTATAATCCAAAAACATTTTCCATAGACCATGAACCAGTAACATATGATCACACTCGCTCTCTCCCACAAACAAAGAACTATACCCACTCTCAGCCTGCTTAATACACAACCTCCTTTTGTGTTGCCAATCTAAAGCTAGTGGTGCTGAACTCCCTTTTGCTGGATGATCCAACTACTCCTTTGTCCAATCAGAAGATTTGTAAGGCTTATGCCCTTCCATCACCACAACTCAAACCTATCTTCCCCTTGATCTATGAAATTCTTCTCTACCTCAGTTAGTGTACAAGTCAAAATTGTGTCTATGTGCATAAGCAGTGTCTAATGCAGTAAGGGGTGCAAAATAATTCCCTACCATCTCAACACTCTTTTTGATGTCATATTTATTTAAATGCTTAAAGACTGGCACTTCAGACAATACTACATCACAATTGGAAAAATAGTATTCATAATACTAAGAAGCAAACTACAACTAATGCCATAAGTCACGGGTAGGTGATGATAAGTAATTCCCTCTTCTACAGATGCGGGTAACTGCATACAAACATAGCAATCCCTAGCTTCCATGGTGTCTACATATTCATACAGTAATATAGCATAAGAATTATGGGTATAATTGCCCTTAGATAAATCTATGTGGAGATGTTGCTGTCCTTTAGCAGCAGAATCGTCAGTTGATCCTAGAGTACCTCTTTTTGGAACCCTTGGCACAGGGGTAGCCACCTCAGGGACAACATCCTTTCATCCCTCGTCCGAAAACCTAGCAGCTAATTCTACTAATAGTGCTATTATCACTACCACTACAATAGTTATGAGTGTGCCTATAATACATCTGCGCCTACGGTTTGGATTTCCAGACTCCATTTTAAACAGTTTCTGCTTCAACTAGAGTGAAAATACAGCAGCCGCAGAGTCTCCTTTCTCAGTTAGGTTCCACTCGAACAAAGCAGGAAACACAAAGTCTTTAAGCAAATCTCGAGCTCTTTTCTCTTTTTCATTTTTTTCTTTTTGTTTTCTTCTATTTTCTCCATATATCTATATATATACAAGTTCGTAAGACCTCCTTAACCCTACTCCGTCTTCTTCTAGGTGTAATCCCTAATTTTATTCTTCATCCACTCTGGTCTAAGTGATCTTCTTAGGCACTTTTAACAACGTTCATAAAGTTAATTCAACATCTCTAATGAGCACCGAATCCTGTTGTTATTTAATCAATTGCAAAAGATCAGCTCTCAACTCTGCTTCTTCCGCCGATGTTGGTTCTATGCCCAGAGAAAGGAAGGTAACATCATTCAGAATCAGAGATCATAGGCCACTCAACATTGGTGGGTAGGGAACGGCCAATGAAAGAAGAGCTTGCACTTCAGTCCCAGGAATATTCAACAGGACTTCGATTATCAGCACTGACGTCCCGGAACTCGCCCCCTTGTTGGCATTGGCAGCCAGATAAGTCCACTCAGGAGAAGAGTACCTCCGACAAGGTACTCTAACTCTTTTAGACCTCCGCGAAACTTAGTCTCTCATCCTCAGAGTCACTTAGTTCAGATTCAGACATTTCAGAAATTGGTACAAGTCCTCTTAGAGGTGCAAGCGTCAGATTTCTTCTCGGTTCTCTTTCTGGCTAGGTCTCAATCAGGTCCATCCTTTCTTTCGACTGCACTTGCCCCGCCCCTTCACTGACTCCTTCGTCGGGGTCGGATTCTTTCTCAGACACCACTGTCTCATATCCCTCGGAGGCAACTTCAGTGTCTTGTTCAACTGGACACCCCTCAGATAGTTCCAAATTCTGTTCAGCCTCCACCGATCCCTCTACAACTTGGCTCACTCCCTGCGACGACGTTCATCAGTTCGTCAGACAGGGGAGCTGTTTCTTCAGAGGGATTTGGCACTCTTCGCGTGTGAGAGGCATGGATCCAATTCAAAACTCTGCCACACTTCACAGCAGTCGTAGTCACCAATATCACTTGATACGGTCCACCCCAGCAGGGTTCGAGGCAGTTCTTTCTCACATGTCACTTTACAAGTACCCAGTGGCCAGTGGCCAGATCGTGATAGAGATCTATGGTCGTTGGTGAAGTGGCTGCTTCAACCTGATAAGACACAGAACGAACTACATCGGCCAATCCGTTACAGTAGTCGAAAACCAGATCATCCGTCATGTTAACAAGTGAATTGGCAGGCAATCTCATCGCTCTCCCCATAAGGATCTCCTGAGGAGACAAGCCAGTCCTCCTATCAGGGGTACTGCGCAGACTCATCAACATTGGGGGTAACGCATCAGGCCATTACAAAGAAGTAGACGCACACACCTTCGCCAACATGGATTTTAAAGTGCCATTGACTGCTCAACTATTCAAAATGCTTCAGGCCTATAACTGCAGTGCAATCTCTGTTCTATCCTCAAGGCTGCATACAGTAGTTTTAGGACCTCATTATTAAAATGAGCCTCTCTGTCTGGTTCCGTTGTAGTTGGAAATCCAAACCTCGGAATAAGTTCCCTCAACAACAGCTTAGCTACTGTGAGACTGTCACACCTCTGCGTTGGGTAGACTTTGACCCAGCGACAGAATAGACACACCACCACTAGAATGCACCACACTGCATTACACATGGGCATCTCAACAAAAGTCCAACTGCATCCTATTAAAAGGCCCTCCTAACCTCCCTATGTGGCTTAATGAAACGACAGTCTTTTTCCCTGCATTCATCTGCTGGCAAGTCACACACCAATGACACAAAGCCTCTGCAACCACTCAAAACTTGGGATTAAACAAAGTCTGCCTAAACACCCATACCACTGCATCCCTGCCCACATGTGCTGCACCATGAATCTGCTTCGCTATCGAGTACAACAGACAATCAGGCAGAACTGCTCTATCATCTGTTGACACCCAAATATCGTCTTCCCTCTTCACACAACCTCCTCTGATCCATCCTGATTGTTCCTCTGCAGACACTTCTACCTGCAACTGCCTCACCTCATCCCAAGTATCGACCACGGGAAACATCCATTACAACGCAGTCATTACAATGACCTACCTTTACAATGCAACTGTTACAACGCAACTGCCTTTACATTGCATGCCATTACAATGCATGACATTACAACGCATGTCACTACAACGCATGCCATTACAACGCATACCATTACAACGCATGCCATTACAATGCATTATAAGGTAAGTAATGGAGATTTTTTAGTATTAGGGTGGGTATGGGTTTTGGGGTACATGGGAATAGTAATTTTTACCCCTACACTATCCAACACTTTCCCTACTGTTGCACTCACTGAAGTGGGAATAGTAATTTTTACCCCTACACTATCCAACACTTACCCTACTGTTGCACTCACTGGAGTGGGAATAGTAATTTTTACCCCTACACTATCCAACACTTACCCTACTGTTGCCCTAAAAGTATTATGCATTGTAATGGTATGCGTTGTAATGGAATGCGTTGTAATGGTAGTTTTTAAAAATGCGTTGTAAAATCATGCAATGTAATGGTAGTTGCGATATAAAGACTGCGTTGTAAAAGCATGCGTTGTAATTGCATGCGTCGTAATTGCATGCGTTGTAACGTCATATATTCATCGGCCACAGCCATCATCACCTTGAAATTGGTCACTTCCATTTCCTCAATTTTATATTCCCCATTGAAAGTACAAGCATTCAAAGCACAATAGCGAGCAATTTCATCTGCATAGTTATTTCCTGCTGTGTCATAGTCATCTCCCTTGAGGTGCGCAGAGCACTTCACAACTGAAACTTCCTTTGGTGACTGTAATGCTTCCAACAGTTTTCTCACAACCTCCCCATTTCTAATCGGGGATCCACATGAGGTCATGAAACCCCTTTGAGACCACAGTTGTCCAAAGTTATGAACAACACCGAACCCATACTGGCAGTCAGTGTAAATCGTCACTCGAAGGTTCTCAGAAACGCAACTTGCACGGGTCAGAGCAACAAGCTCAGCCACTTGTGCGGGGTGTACTCCTTTAACCATGCAGCTTCCACCACTCCGGAAACAGTACAAACAGCAAAGGCTGCTCTCAGATTGCAATGTCAGGATGTGGTTTGGTACACAGTTCAGTGACATCGAGACAGTCGCAGTCTTCACTCTCCTCCCCCCCTGGATCTGGTGTAGATAACAGGGTAGCAGGGTTCAATACAGAACAGTGCTTTAATGTGACATTGTCGGTCACCAGAATTATCTGCTCATATTTGGTCAGCCGGCTATTGGTCAAGTGCTGTGTCTTTGTTCTGGTTAACAACATTTCCACTGAATGGGAAACATACACAGTCAGTGGGTGACCCATCACGATACTCTCGCATCGTTCAATACTGACACCTGTTGCAGCAACGGATTTGAGACATCCGGGCAACGCTGAAGCCACTGGATCCAGAGAAGCAGAGAAATAGGCAACTGGTCTACAGGCCCTACCATGTAACTATGTAAGGACAGAGAGTGCACACCCTTCTCGTTCATGGCAGAACAGTGAAAACGCTTTGTTGTAATCAGGTATTTCTAGAGCTGGAGCGCAACACAGGCTCTCTCTCAGCTCCAGGAAAGCAAGCAAACAGTTGTTATCCCATGGTACCGGATCCGACACAACCTTGTGTGTCAGAGTCTGCAAAGGTTTAGCCAACAAGGAGAAAATTGGAATCCATTGTCAACAGTAGCCCACCATTCCCAGGAACATCCTGACCTCCTTTTGAGTGTGTGGTGGATTAATTTGCATGATCGCCGACACTCGTTCTGGTGTCACCTTCCTCTCGGCCCTCTCGATTCGGTGTCCCAAGTACTGTACCTCATTCAGACAATACTGAAGCTTACTCTGGGACACCGTAAGCACATTCTCAGCCAAGTGATTCAGCAGTGCAAAAGTATCATCCCTACAAGCTTCTATCGTGTTCGATGCAATCAAGAGATCATCAATGTATTGGACCAGAACTGAGTTGTGGGGCAAGACTAGATCTGATTAAAGATAGATGGGCTCTCAGTATACCACTGTGGGATACAACACCATGTTAAAACATGATCTCCCAGCCGGAAAGCAAATACAAATTGGCTCTCCTCATGTAGTGGGATCGAGAAAAAGGCCTGACAGAGGTCGATATCTGTAAACCACGCAGCTTCACATGGAATTTGAAACAGCATCACTGATAGATTCGTTACTATGGGACAACAAGGAACCACAATGTTGTTAATCTTTCAGAGATCCTGAACAATATGGTACTTGCCGTTAGGATTCTGTAAGCCCATAATAGGAGAGTTACATGGACTCCCCAGAATCTTCTTCAAAATGCCTTGCTCGATCACAGAGTTGATCACAGGAGTAATACCCGCCACAGTTTCAGGGGTCAAATTATACTGCGGTGTCCTTTGGAATTCGGCATTAGGCTTATACTGTATGTGGACTGGTTCAACCCCCCTTGATAAGTCCTATCTCTTCACCCGAGAAATCCCACACTACCGGGGAGACAGTGTCTCTGAGATCTATAGGCATATCCTCCACCGTCAGCATGGGAAACATAGAAATTCTGATTTGCCAGCTTGAAAGCAATGTCTTCATCATTTGTTTCATTTGGAGTTCTATTCCCTTCGGGGTGCAATATATGGTACAATTCAGCTTATAGAGCAAATCAGGACCCAATAGACATACAGGACTTGAATCACACACCACAAACTGGTGTCGGTCCTCAAATGACCCAATCTTCCCAGGTATCTCTTCAGTCAATGAGTTAGACATTCTCTTGTTTGCAACACCTACAACTTGGATTGATTTTCCCAAGAGGGGTGGGTTTGGAGCCTCTGCAGTTCTCACACTAGAGCAGGTAGCACCAGTGTCGATCAAGAATGTAATTGGGTGGCCATCAACATCTGCATCAACATATGGCCCTCACTGGTCTACCTCCAAGACTGCACCACGTGTACAGTCTTCCTCCCCTCTCAGGCACCATCATAAGGACGGATCCAAATTGAAGACGTCAACCAACTCCATTAGGGTCTTCTGATGGTAGGTTCGATTTCCCTGAGACACTACTTGAGGTTGCGGCACTGGTATGGCATGACCTTGAGGCCCCCCCATATTCTGTGATCTTGGTCTAGTCACAGTCTGTATAGGTGCTACATTATTCTGTCCCTGGCTGAATCCCTTAAATTGATCTTGGTTTGCAGGGTTGAGGTGACATTCAATCTTCCAATGCCCCACCTTGTTACAAAAATGGCACATCGTGGACCTCTTCAAGGTCACCACATCTATTCCTGTCCTAGAGTCTACAGGTATAGGGCCCCCTCTACCTCTCCCTTGTCCTGGTATACCTCCATTTGCCTGTTGCTAGACTCCGGCGGGGTTTGTTCCCTGCACCTGAGGAGCATTTCCAGCAGGTGCGTGTACCTGCCCACTTTGAGCATTGCGCATCTGTACTAACATCAGCTTTTCCTTCAATCTCTTGTGCTTACAATCAACCTCATCACTACAATACCTGGCATAGCACAACATTTCATCCACTGTCTTATTTTGCCAGCAGGTCAAATTTTGTTGTACCATGAGACTAAACTCAGGTCTCAACACAGTTATGAACTTGGGCACAAATTGTCCCATGTCCTTGGGGTAGAGCGTATCCAACCCACTGTACTGTTTGAAAGCCTGCAGCAGCCTTTCATAGTATTCATGGACAGTTTCTTTGGGTTCTTGAGTCACTCTATCGATTTTGACCCAGTCAATATCCTGCAGCGCTATCTTAGCTTGTAACCACGTGACCACATGACTATATTTCTTCATCACCATCGGTGATGTACTATGAGTCACTGGGTCCCTGTCTGGTTCCTTCTCAGGCTTCTCGTGGCTATCTTACATGCAAACCACTAGTCACTCAGTACCACAATCTCAAACAACGTATTCAAATCAAACCACAGCACCTTTGAGCTCTTCACAAACCGATCAACCTGCTTATACCATTTGGCAGGCTTCTCCCTCAATTTCGGAAACTCATTAGTAAAAATAGCAAGATCACCTCGACTCCAGGGCAAGTGCACTTCCCGCTATGGATATACCTCTACTCCCGCTGTCCACGCCCCCCGTCTCCTGTAACTTTCTTTGCATTCTTCTTTTTCAACCACTTCTCTTCCCATTTGTCTAACATACTCCATGCCCTCATTCCTATTACTAATTCCTGAATGTGTGTCTTTAAGCCGGGCACCCTATTTTCCTCTATCTCCTGATCACTGTAGGTAAGCCTGTGATTCCCTTGCAGCAGCTACAACAACAAGTCTACATTGTACCTTCGAGCCAATTCGGTCAACTTCTCATGTGCCTGTCTTGCCCTTCTGGTAACATCATTTGCCATAAACAGCAGCTTGTCGGGTTCGTATGTCTCTACCTGATCAAGGGCCAGATTTCCAATAATTATCTCATCCAATTCAGCTCTCATCCTTACCATGTCTACCCGTTCAGCCTTTAAGGCAGACTTTATAGAATTCTGAGTTGTCGGTGTGCTCTTGTTCTCCTTGGTGCTATTGTGATCTCTAAGCCACGACTTTAAGTCAGAGACATCAAAGATGTGTTGGCTGCTAGATGTTCCTTGTTGCTCTCCTTCATCTCAAGGTGTGCTAATTTGACCACTAGGAAGAGTTCTCCACATAGTCACGTCTCACTCAACGTTTTCCACAGGTAGAGGCCTCATAACATGAGAATGACCCTGGCCTACCGAAAGGTCTGCCGTTGCTCCATATGGCGTGCACGAGTTTACAGGCACCAACGCAATGAAGCCCCCTTCAACATTGAATGGTGTGCCCCGTGATAATCCTTCAACCCCTACCTTCTGTTGTTGCTGACTGTCAGTTCCTGTTGGGCCTGGGTCCTATATTGGAACAACAGGCCCAATCGTGACCGGCACTGCAAGAGCTTCAGGTAGCCTCGAAACAGCACCAACAGGGTAACTGTGGTCCACGCTCCCTATTGGACTTCTTCCTGCCTCCTATCTCCCCTCCGCTAATCTCGCTCCCGCCGATATTCTTCCCACAACTCCAGGTCTGTGGGTGATGGGGGCCAAAGCGCTCCCAGTGCTAAAAGTCCCCTCTGGGGTTCTCTCATTCCTATCCTGCTGTGGACTATGATGGGGTGGATGCTCTGCCAACAGGCCATTCCCTTTTCCTCTGATCTCTTGTCTCCTCATCAACGCAGGGTACAACTTCTCAGACTCAACCATGTCCACCCTGCATCTCTTTAGCTTAGCATCCCACTGTGCTTCTTGGTAAGCTTGCATTGTTTTCCTCATCTTTCCCTGCTAGCGCTCTCTCTGTTTAGCATGAGTGGCACGCATCCATGCATCAACTGCCTCCAACTGTGTGGGCCTAGGTAAAGGTTTGATCGCAAGCATCACTCCTCTCAAGTGATTTAATACCTCCAACTTGAAAGTGCCATAGCGTGGAAATGCCAATGCTCCCTCCTTCTCAGTGATCTTGTGCCAATTTTGAAGCCAAATAATAGTGTGGAGTCCCACATTGTTTCTAAGTCAGCAACAATTTCCCTTTGGGTTGTTTGTTAACAAACCACAAATTCTAACACATCATTTACGCCACTAATCAATCAAAAATCAGCAGTGAGTTTCATGAACACCGTAGCTAATATAAAAGTGTTTTATTCGATAAAAATATTTAGGTAAAAAAAGATCATACACAATCATCAATATAATAATTTGACAAAAGAATGCACAATAAAAAGAATTACAAAAATTGCAACACATGGGAGAATGCAATTAATCAAAGCATAGAAATAAGAAACAAGAGCACCACACCAAGAAAGATATTGTACAACACCAGCACCCCGTCGGGTGCTGTTGGTTACTCGGAGTTAAAGTTAGGTGCTCGAATGAAGCAACGCGTTTCGGTGGTACAAATTGGTCAAACCACCTTCTTCAGGCTCAACGATTACAGTGTCTCCCCACACGTTAATCTAGAATGATGAACTAGAAACAAGTTGCGCAGCCAGGATCTGCCGCCTCTAGCTGTCCAATTATTTGCTCTTAGAAATAATCCCCCACATTAGTCAGAGAACCATGGGCAAGCGACATCCCATTTCACCCTGTATTTAAGGTCCTTATCTTCTACCAAATGGTGGTAAAGAGTAATTAAAAGGGTTGATAAAGCACTGATCTGCCACGTCCAGCTCACCAATTCCTCAATAGGACTGCTCCTCACTGTAACACTCTGGTAGAGCTTGTTTAAGGACGTCCCAGAGGCTCCGTATTGGGAATATCTGTTAAAAAGATCGGAAATGGATACGGTAAAAAGTCCTCAGGTTTCGATTCCCTTGCCAAAAACGCCGGGACTCAAAGGTCTCCTCGCGTTATTCAAACGTCCTTCGTTTCCCAAAGGGAAATTGTTGCTGACTTAGTGTCATTTTGGTGTCCTGTCCCTTTGGTGAGTAGGACCCCTCTCTTATTTTTTGGGTCCCACATTGTTTGCCATGTAATGAGCAGGTGTGTCTTCCGGTGGCGCTTCTACGCCCACCCTTGTGACAATGCCCTTGTCCCCACAAAACAAATCTCTCAAAACCCTTAAACACTGCATAGCTTTCCTGTTTATAACTCAACAATCTTAGTTCAATTTAAATCAAATAACGTGGCAATACAATCTCAAAAACTCTGGATGTAACAGACACTTGTCAACTAATCCCAGCGCAGCATTACACCAACCAACCTATCCCAGGTCGGCACAAATTGACGTCACCTTCGCTCCTCGCAGCGGCTCACCCTCCTTCACAATTTCTTCGTCTGCAGTCACTCACACAATCATCTTATATCTGTAATTGTCTGCCTTTCTAAAAAATCTATAGAGTCAAATCACTCAAAGAAAGCACATTTGTCATGAAACCTCGACCAGCGGGGAATCACCTGAACAGGTATAGTTTACTCTTTGCGCTGAGAGTCCACTTCATGATTTGCACTCATCCAATTCACACAAAGTTCCCTGTCTTAGGTGGAGCCGTCAACATCTCATGACAACTCCTCAACTCTTCAGGCAGACAATCACGAGCTAGGTGTCTTCCACACCTGCGAATATCCCAGGATCTTAGGCCACATCGGACCCGATAACCATAAATCAACTCCTTGGATCACGTCAGACCCGAAAACCACATTCACTCAATTCTTGCGACAACTTTGCAAGACATTCCACAATCAACCTGTCACCACAATTTAACACACTCCACACATACCCTATTAATACTGACTCCTTCTTCCACTGCCGCACTCGCCACTCATCACCGAACTCCGTCCTCTCTGATTCTCATTCATTAGGGCTCTACCTGGGGACTTTGGGTCAGGGTTCTAGACTATTCTAGATTCGGGTTCTGGATTTTCCCCACGCTTCATGTGCTAACCATCCGACCCTGCTACCAACTGAAGGAGCCTGGGCCCAACTTTTCAATTCAATCCAATGTCGGATCCTCGATGGTTCTTTTTAGAAGCATGAAAGCATAAAATGCAACACAACAGTTACAGAAGAACCCAAATCGTCAACCAGTTGAAGGTTAGTCAGTTTTATTAATAATTCTAAAATAGTTGGACATACACAAATCTCAGCATGGGAGTGTAGAAATACAAAGGGAACAAAAGAACGCCAACCTCCTGAAAAGGTTCACTCGATGGAGCATAAAAAGAACAAGAAGCTCAATTACAATTATGCACAAGTTGAAGAAGCAAAAGCTCAAGTCTCCTTGCTTTGGCACTTCTAAGTGCAATATTTAATCCTAACTATCCCTAATCTAGTTCTAAAGTGGCACAAGCAAAGGACGTTAGGGAGGAAAGGTGTCAGTGGGCAAAGCTTTCCTAAGAAGTCACTTTGCCATAAGATGGGTCTGAGGCATGAAGCCACGAGCAAAGGAAAGAAAGCACCTCCATATGCAGGTGCTCTCCGTCAGGAGATCAAGCGGGAATGGGGTAACTGTCCCTCTCTACAAGGCATCATGTACATAAAGTTGTATTCATCAAATGTCCCATAAGGCTTTGCGTCTCACAAGCTGTACAATGGGCTCAGCCACAAACTTTTCCATGTCGCTGCCTCCCTTCAAAGCCTTCTCCACGCACACGCCCCTCTGTAACAGTTCTTCCTTGGTCTTCCTTCTGTCCCCCGTGTGAAAATACCTCCCTCCACCTTATCTCCTGCGACCAAGCTAACTGTAACTCCTTCATCGCGCAGGCCCAGTTTCTACACTACTGGATATATCCCACCCCATTTCAGCCGCATGTAGCGATTGAATTGGATCGTACAGCCCCTACCCCACTAAATGTGGCACAATTCTCTAAATTTCGGAGACCTAGAAATGAAATAGACACTACTGAGAAGCTGCAATGGGCATGGGATGGGCTTCACATAAGAGCAGGGCTGGAGAAGCTATACGCTCCCTCTGCTCTACTGGCACACAATCCCCAAATACCAGCACTAGCTGATAGAAGCGAAGTGCTGCGGGCTGGCATGCTTGGCATGAATAAATTTGCAGATCTATACACAGAGGATACATTCGTTACTCCGCCGACACAGGTTGGGGAAACACTTCTCGGATCTGTTACTATACTATCGCATAAGGGCGACCTGTCGCCAGATAAATAGCTACTTCCCTGCTCCCCCACCTACACTACCAGCCCTCGAGCAAACTTTGACAAACTCATCGTCGCACAGACTAATAACACGTCTATATAAACCATTGCAACACACATCCCCAATCACACAGCCTACAGCCCTAGCAGGTTGGAATGAGGAGTTGCCCACACCCCTAACCGAGGACCAATGGAAGTTCTGCTGTGGCTAGTTAGAGGCATTATCCCCGAACTATAAACTTAGATTAATACCCTTTAAGTTCCTGCACAGATATTATAGAACGCCCACACAGCTCCACTGCATGGGGCTTCGCATGGACACCAGCTGCTGGAGATGCCACTCTGCTCATGCATCTTTCCGTCACCTGGTTTGGGACTGCCCCCCAATTGCTCAATACTGGTCAGAAATCTTTGGAGTAGTCAGCAAGATACTCGAAATCCCCGTGGAACCATCGCCGCTCCAGGGACTCCTGGGTTACATGAAGGATGCTCCTACAGAAATCAGACACTTCTTAGCAATGTTACTGCTGCTGGCCAAGCACCGGGTGGCTATACATTGGGGGAGGCCAAAGGCCCCAAAGGTTAAGGCATGGGTTTTAGATGTGACCTATTGCCAAGAGCAACTCACCACCTTCTGGGAGTTGATGCCGGTAGCCTCTAGACCATGAGACATCTGGTGCCCCTTTTTGGCATGGGTCTGCACACAGGACTCAGCAAACTCTTCAATGCCTGAGCCTCCTGGGCAAATATTCACAATCGGGGCAAGTGTCGCCGACACGTTTGTAATCTGATGGTGCGGGTAAAATGTTGTTGTAAGGTTACATTTGCCATGGTAATTTTCAACGGTGTGTCAGATCCTTCCCCCTCTTTGTTTCTGTAATCAATCACGCCATATCCGTAACAGTAAGCTCGGTGCTTGATATCATATGTATTTGAAAAACTGCTGCAATGCTGTCCCCTACTGTTGTTCTGTTCTTCTTATTTTCTCTTTTAGTCCTTATAAGTAGCCCTGGGCGGAGCTGGCGTAGTGCCTCTATGCGTAGCTCCACGGAATTTAGAAAAAACTCAGTGGAGCTACGCGTAGCTCCGCTCTGCTCCGCTCCCAAATGCGTTAAAAAGGTATAAAGAAGGCACTTACCTCTTTTTCTGCCGCCTCCCGTGCCTCGCCGCTCTCCTTCCTGCTCCTCTCACGTCCTCAACGTCCTTCTTCTTAAAAAAAACCCACTACATTGTAAGGCTTGCGTGTGCGCATGCGCACTCGCAAGACGTACAACGTAGTGGTTTTTTTTAAGAAGAAGGACGAGGACGCGAGACGAGCAGGAAGGAGATTGGCGAGGCACGGGAGGCTGCAGACATGCAGGTAAGTGCCTTCTTTATACCTTTTTAAAGCATTTGGGAGGGGGGAGGGAGCGGCTAACTCCGCTCCGCTCCGCCACGGAGGCGGGGTTTTGCCTACCTCCGCATTCGCCACGGAGCGCGGAGTAGACAAATCTCCGCAAACTCCGCTGGCGGAGCGGAGTTACCCGCCCATGGTTACTTATAAGTATGTACATTGCGAATATTGATAATGTGATACCTGCGAAATATGCCTTTTATGATTTTTGTGTGAGTGGTATTCAAATACCTATAAATAAAATGTAAAAAAAAAAACTGTAACTCCTTCATCCTGCAACCTTGCCTAATGAAACAATACCCCTACTCTCCTCTAGTACATTGTCCACCTGCATGGCAAACATGAGACAGAAACATTCTGCAAGTTTCACATAAGAGTTTGAACATTAATGTCAGAAATAAAGACTCTTCAAATGCAATACAAATCGAGGCTTATGAATCAAGCTAAGTTAGTAAATTCACCATACAATGTAGGCTGGCAAATACATCAGCCGACTACATTAATACACATTTCTGTATTCATCATTAACCTAAGAAAGCAGTTATTGTTATTAACACATCGTTGAATCACATTTACTAATGAGATCTAAAACAAGTTACATTGATTACAATGGTAAGTACATGTTTTAAGCTATAAGTACCAAGCCATACAGGGGATTACATTAACTTTCCCAATAACATGTTAGTTGATTCACATTTTCTTCTAACATCCAATTCTCTCATAACATCGAATAATATGTCAGGACTGATTATTCCTTGGCAGTTGTAAATCTCAGCTGGGGAGGGGTAACTGGCCCTAAAAGAGTTGTGGTTTCCCCTACCTACCTGTGGACTGTCTGTTGGTCAATGATTTAGAAACTTCAGCCTGGTCTGAAGTGGAGTTCAGGACACGTGCAAAGATGACGGGAATCTCTGCCAGTGCATTTGCTGTTACTAGGACTCAGGCAAACAGTTAGGCACTGAGGGACTCTGAGACCTGGAAGAATGGACCAGCTAGCTTCTAAGAGAAGGAGCAGGAAGGTTAATGACTTATCCTTATCAGTCTCCTGAGGGAGATGACCTTAGCCCCTGTGAAAGAACTGTCCCAGAGGAACTTGGGCCTGACATGGCAGAGTTCTTGGGGGTAGGGGGGCCTTCCAGGGCAGACTTGAGTCTGGAGCAGAAATCCTGCCCCTCTCTTGAACAGCTCAGACAGCAAGCTGCTGCTGAGGAGGCAGGGAATGTCAGTGGGTCCCATAGGATCTATTGGGAAGATGAGCTCCTATTTTCTGCGTGCAGAGACCCTAAGCCTGGTGCCACCAGGAGGTTGGTTATACCTCAGAAACTCAGAGGTTTTCTCCTATTCCCTGCACATGACATTCCCCTTGCAGGACATTTTGGACAAAGCAAGACTTGGGACAGGCTTGTCCCTCACTTTCACTGGCCCCACATGTCTGAAGACACCAAGGGGTTTTGTTGCTCCTCTGTCACTTGCCAAGTCGGTGGTGAGTCAGGTGGCACTACAAAGGCCCCCTTAATTCCACTCCAGTGATTGGGGTTCCCTTTGAGAGGGTAGGGATAGACATTGGTGACCCCTTAAACCCTCCAACAGCATCTGGGCATAGTTACATACTAGTGGTGGTGGACCATGCCACTAGGTATCTAGAAGCTAGTCCCCTTAGGACCACTACAGCTCCTGTGGTGGCTAGGGCCCTTCTGGGAGTCTTTTCCGGAGTGGGGCTTCCTAAGGAGGTCTTGTCAGACAGAGGACAAACTTCATGTCTAGTTACATAACTGCAATGTGGAAAGAGTGTGGTGTAAACTACAAGTTTACCACACCCTACCATCTACAGTGCAATGGGCTTGTTGAAAGGTTCAACAAGACCCTAAAGGGTATGATCATGAGACTCACATAAAAGCTCCGGAGAAAATGGGATGTCTTACTACCCTGCCTTCTCCTTGCCTACAGAGAGGTTCCTCAGAAGGGAAGGGGTTGGGCTGCAGCCCATGTGAACTTCTGTTTGACATCCAGTTAGGGGTTCATTGTATCTGGTTAAGGAGGGCTGGGAGCAACCTCTCAAACCTCCTAAACAGGACATTGTGAACGATGCCCTTGGCCTGCGTTCACATATGGCTGAGTACATGAAGAAGGCCAGCAAAAACCTTGTGGCCAGCCAGGAGGTTCAGAAAGCTTGGCATGACCAAAAGGCTGTACTGACTGTTTACCAGCCAGGAGCAAAAGTGTGGGTGTTGAAGCCTGTGGCCCCAGCAGCTCTCCAGGGCAAGTGGAGTGGCCCCCACACCACCCTTGAAAAGAAAGGTGAGGTCACCTACTTGTTTGACCTAGGCACTCCAAGAAGTCCTCACAGAGTTCTTCATGTGAACCGCCTAAAGCCTTTTGTTGGCAGGGTTGACATGAGCTTGCTCATGGCAACTGATGAGGGACAGGAGGAAGAAAGTGACCATCTCCCTGATCTCCTTTCTCAGGACCCTGTTGATGGGTCAGGCGATGGAGTAGCCTTGGCAGGCAGCCTCACTGGCCAGCAGCAAGGCGATTGTAGGCAAGTCCTCAATCAGTTTCCCAACTTGTTCTCTCAGACTTACAGTCAAACCACCTGGTGCACCCATGATTTGAACACAGATTACAGTCTGCCTGTCAAGAGTAAAATCTATAGACAGCCAGTCCATGTCAGAGACTGCATTAGGACTGAGGTCCAAAAGATGCTGGAGTTGGGGGTAATTCGGTTAGTCCTTGGGCTAGTCCTGTAGGCTTGTGCCAAAACTTCACACCCAAGATGGTAAGAGAGAGATGAGGTTTTGTGTGGACTACAGAGGTCTCAATGCAGTCACAATGGCTGATGCCGATCCAATTCCCAGGGCAAATGCGCTGATTGATACTCTGGCCTCTGCCAAGTATCTCAGTACATTTGACCTGACAGTTGGTTACTGGCACATCAGACTCTCTGAGCATGCCAAACCAAAGACAGCATTTGCATCCCCTAGTGGGCATTATCAATTTATTGTGATGGCTTTTGGTTTGCTTGAAAAATGCACCTGCCACGTTTCAGGGGTTGGTGAACAAAGTCTTAACAGGTCTGGAAGCCTATAGTGCAGCATATCTTGGTGATATTGCTGTCTTTAGCTCCACCTGGGGGTATCACCTGGTCCACCTCAGGAATGTTCTGGAGGCCCTGCAAAAGGAATGCCTCACTATCAAGGCCATAAAGTGCCAGATAGGGCAGAGCAAGGTTGTGTACTTGGGCCACCTTGTTGGTGGAGGCCACGTTCAGCAATTGGATAGCAAAATCCAGACACTGATGGACTGGGTTGCTCCCACTACCCAGACTCAGGTCAGAGCTTTCTTGGGCCTGACTGGGTACTACAGGAGGTTTGTTAAGGGCTATGGATCCATATTGACTCCCCTTAATGATCTCACCTCCAAAAGAATGCCTAAGAAAGTTCAGTGACAGTTAGAGTTGATGACCTGAAGCAGGCCATGTGCACTGCTCCCATTCTGCAAAGTCCTGATTACTCCAAAACCTTCATTGTCCAGACAGATGCTTCTGAGATAGGGGGTAGGTGCAGTTCTATCACAACTTAATGCCGACCAGTAGCTTTTATAAGCAGAAGGTTGACCCCCAGGAAGAAGCGTTGGTTAGCTATTGAGAGGGAGCCCTTTGCTGTGGTCTGGGCCTTGAAGAAGTTGAGGCCATACCTGTTTGGTACTCATTTCATTGTTTAGACAGACCATAAGCCCCTCTTATGGCTAAAACAAATGTAAGGTGAAAATCCCAAACTTTTGAGGTGGTCCATTTCCCCTAAGGGGATGGACTTTTCTGTGGAACATAGACCTGGGAGTAATCATGCCAACGCAGATGTACTCTCCAAATATTTCCACTTAGAAAATTAAGACTCAACTGGGCAAGGTTAGTATCATCTCCTTTCATTTGAGGGGGTTGTGTAGGAAAGTAGGATCTGCTTTCATGGTTATCCCCACTTTCTGCTGGTATCAGTATGTTTTTTGACTAGTCTGTCTGGGATCCTGCTAATTAGGACCCCAGTCACTGTGCTTCCTCCCTAAAGTGACTATGGTAAGTACTTCTGTACATCCACAATTGGCTACTCGTGTACCCTTATAAGCCCCTAGTATATGGTACTAAGGTAACCAGGGCATAGGTACACCACGAGTCTCCCATGGGCTGCAACATGTATTGTGCCACCTATGAGAGACCACTCAAACTGTCACTACAGGCCTGCCATTGCAGCCTGTGTAAGTTGGTGCTAGCATAACTTACAACAGATATACGTTTTCTTATATCCGAGGTCACTACACTTAAAGCCTATAAGCCACCCCTAAGGCAGGCCTTCCAGTCCTGAAGGCAGGGTGCTGGGTTATAAGTGTGAGGGTGCCCCTGCATGAGCAGGACACCCCTACAAACCCCGGAAACGATTCTCCAGGCTTTGTAAGTGCAGCCAGCCATTTTGATACATATAGTGGTCATCCGTCATTATGCAATGGCTAACTATGTAATGGCTGCGCCGAACCTGGGCATGTTTGATATCAAACATGTTGGAATCATACCCCAACACTGTTACTGGTGTTGGAGGTATGATTCTATGCACTGGGGGGCTCCTCCGGGAAGCCCCCAGTAGTCCCAGTAATAGCCTTTCAGGGTCTGACAGCAAGCTAGTACTGCTGCTGACCCCAGACACGATTCTGCCCTCCTGCTGCTGAGCTGAGCTCAAGCAGGGGAAGGTAGAACAATATGTTTCCTGTCATAGGGAGGTGTGACCACCTCCCAGACAGAACTTAGGGCCAGATGTACGACCATTGAAAATTGCGACTCGTAATTTGCGCCAAATTGCGAGTCACAATTTCCAATGTACAACACTGTCTGAGACACTGTTTGCGATTCCCAATGGGGTCGCAAATTGCATGCCTCATCAATAATCATGAGGCACTCGCAATTTGCGACCCCATTGGGAATTGCTGGCCCTCCCAGGGATGGTGGCCTGCTGGGCTCAACAGACCTCCATGTCTGGGACTGCTTTTAAATAAAGCAGGTTTTTTTTTTTAATGCAGCCCGTTTTCCTTAAAGGAAAACGGGATGCATTTTTTTAAAAAATGAAACGTTTTTGTTTCATTTTTTAAGGGCAGGTAGTGGTACCTGGGACCACTGCCTGCTCCTAAAAAATATTTTCCCCTGCATTTGCAATGGGGAAGGGGTCCCCTGGGGACCCCTTCCCGTTTGCGAGTGCTTTACCACCCTCTTGAAGAAGGTGGTAATCTGCGAGTGTTTTTCGACTGCAATTGTGGTCGCAAAACATTCTTACATGGCATGTGGGGTCGCAATTAGGAAGGGAATGCCCTTTCCTAATTGCGAGTCACAAAACACTATTTTGCCACTCGCAAATTTTTGCGACTCGCAAAAAGGGTTTGTACATGGCCCACATGATTTTTGCATGCGGAAACGGGTCGCAAACCCGTTTGCGCATGCAAAATAGGGTCGTGCATCTAGCCCTTAGTGTATTGGGCTGGG
Organism: Calotriton arnoldi; assembly: GCA_963921515.1. Lineage (NCBI taxonomy): Eukaryota > Metazoa > Chordata > Amphibia > Caudata > Salamandridae > Calotriton > Calotriton arnoldi. The sequence continues at coordinate 958,308 of CAWUFW010007255.1, forward strand.
GTGGTACGCTTTCCAGCGCCACCAGACTACTTTGAAGGGCACATCATATTCCAGTGTGAGCCAGTTCAGGGAGACCTTGACTCCCGCTCTGCTGCGAAACTGGACAAAGGACATGGGAGTATCCTCCCCTCTGTCCAGCCCCTCCTCTGGGAGAGACCCTGAGACGTCCTAGCCCCCTTCCTAGGGTATCAAAGGCTTTCTTGTGGATGGGTCCTCAGATTCATCGTGGGATAAGACTCAAGCCTGAAACCACATCACGATTCGAATGTCTGGACACTTGAACTTCGCCTGGAACCAAGACTGCATCACAGAAGACTCCTGCTGCTCCTGGTCTCGCTGTTGTGCAAGTCTTCTTCATCGTTTGTGTCTGTGCTTCTTCCGGGATCTTCAACAGACCTGTGGGCATCAAGGACACCCGAAGTAATCTCCCTTGGAGTGAAAGAGTCACTTCCCTACATCTGCAGGCACCACAACGAAGCTGACCGGTCTGCTGCTCTTGACGTCCCACAGATTTCGAAAAGCTCAGCAACACAGGCGGTGGTTCTGCAACTCCCTCAAGGCCGGACCTGTCCTCTCAGCACGTTTCAGGCCAGTATCGCTCGACGGAACCGCTGGGACTGAACCCCTGTGACTTGCCGTTGCCAAGGCTTGTTGGCTCTGCACTCCAGAGATTTTCAGGGTACAGGAATCTTCAGCCTCCAACATCTCTGTCTGCCAAGTTCAGCAGCCTCACCGCATCCACTGCACTGTGGGCTTTAGTCTTTGGTGAGCTGCTCAAGGTCCTCTTGCGACTCCAGTGCCTTAGCCCTGTGGGACCTCTTGAGGATCTTTTCCTGCTCCAGTGGGCTCCCCTGCTTGCTCGGGCCTGCTTGTATGAAAGTGCCCCTTTTTGCATGGTTGCCCCCCACTTTTTGCCTAATGTTGATGTACTTTGACTGAGTGTGCCATGTGTTCCTGCCAACCAGGTACCCGGGGCCTATGTTCTATCCCCAAACTGTAATGTTGCAAAACCCAACTGGCAACTCTCTGGCCACATGTAAGTCCACTGTAAAAGGTACCACAGGTACCAAGGGCACTGTGACCAGGGAAGGCCACTAAGGGCTGCAGCACGTATTGTGCCACCCTTAAAGGCCCTCTACTTTTACACACACACTGCCATTGCAGGCTGCGTGTTTTGGTGCAGAACAAAGTGAAGAGTCGACATGGCACACATCCCTGTTTACCATGCCTACAATCCACTGCCCTGGCATAGGTAAGCCACCCCTCTAGCTAGGTGCACTGTACCAGTGGTGAGGCTACAGGTGCATGAGCCCTGTACCCTACAGTGTCTGAGTCAATTCTTAGACATTGTAAGTGCAGTAATGCCATAAAGAGTATGTGGTCTGGGAGTTTTTCATTACGAACTCAACAGCACCATAGTGGCTTTACTGAAAACTGGGAAGTTTGGTATTAAACTTATCAGCGCACATTAAACCCACACTGATGCCAGTATGGGGTTTAATGAAAAATGCACTCAGAGGGCATCTTAGAGATGCCCCCTGAAAAACGACCTAACTCTAGTGTTCTAGCTGAGTGGCTGCTCGCCAGCTGCCACCACCAGACATGTTTATGGACCCCTGGGTCGAGAGCCTGCCGCTCTCAGGGCCTGAAACAAAGCACATTCTGGGTCAAGGTGCCAAGCCTCCTCCCCCAGGATGGGCTGTGTCCACGAAGGGGAAGCTTCAAAGGCTTGCCACCTTTGTGAGCTACCCCTGCCATTTGCTGCTCCCAGCAACTGGCCCCTACCGGTTCTGACCTCCATTTTGGGTGGGAGAATCGGCGGGGAAACCAAGGTAGGAGGAGAGGTGTGCCCACCTTTGCCAACCCCACCCCTCAGGTGGGGGAGGCGGGGTGAAGCACAACTCTCAGTCCCCGCCATCTTGAAGATGGGGGAACCCAGCCAACCAGAGTGAGGCTTATGCCCCCCTCCCACTGGAGGGTTGCATAATAGGGGGTGTACCCACCCCAAGGAAGGGACTGATTGGTCCCAACCTGTACCTACCTGTAACGCCCCTAAATTTAGTATTTAGGGGCAACCCTGTACCTTGCCTCCTCAGACAATCCTCAGACAAAAAGAAACAAGAAGACGAAGGACTGAAGAGCCGTGCTGAAGAAGAAGAGGAGAACACCAACTGACTGGGCCCCAGCCCTACTGGCCTGTCCCGACCTCGACCAACTACAGCGAAATCCCGGTTTGTCCTGCAGCCAGCAGCCCCCAAGAACCCGGAAGACCTGCCCTGCCTTCGCCATCCAAGGACTTTGTCTCCCGTGAGTACCGGACTTGCTCAAGACCAACCGACTCTGACTCCGGAGGACTCCGTGAGTCCCCCACCACTCGGCACCCCACACCTTGATCCCGAATCCGAGTGGCCCAACACCCTAAGGAGGTCACCCCGGTGATCCTAGCCTGGGTTGCGGTGACCGCTGAACCCCCACATGCTTCTAACCCGAGCCTGCTGCCCTTATCTGGGAGGTCCTTCCGACCGCGACCGAAAGCGACACCCCAACCGTGTCTCTGTTCGAAGAGGTCCAAGAAGCCCAACCGCGACCACCCGACTGACTCCGTCTGCGAGCACTTGCGACCACAAGGCTTCAACTCCCAAAGACCACATTTACCGCCCCGGTCGCTGACCGCCTCTCAGGAATCTCCGACCGACTCTATCGCTTGGAACCGACGGTCTCCACTGAGAAACCCTGGGATTCCCGACGACCTCATCCTACACCAGGCCGCCTCTGTGCCGCTGGCGGTGTAGTGCTTATGCTGGCCTATGGGCCCTTCAGTGCTAACCTTGACACCAGGAGCTTTTTGTTCCATCAACCAGGTGGCCAGCCCTTCAGCAGTCCCCAAACCAACAACCGTGCTTAGCCCGTTGGCTAACGTGTGGTCCCGGCACTCTGCAACCGGCCGCCTCTGTGCCGCTGGAGGTGCGAACCGAGTGTCCATCTGACCGAGTCCTACTCACGGATCGTAACCTCATTTTTGTTCTTTCAGGACTAAGAGGGTCTTGCGAGTAACCCTGCAAAACTGTAATTGTATTACAAAACACATTAACTTCTTTCCCTACTCTTAGGAAATGTACCAGCGTGGTATCTAGAGATACCTCACTGAGTAAGAAAAGTAACTATAAAGTAATTTCGACTGTTTATTGCCAAAGTCTATAAACCTGTAACAAAGACCAAGTAAATGTCAAATGCATATTCGGGATACCTTGCCTTTGAGAGTGCGATTTTGCCTGTGATTTGGTTCTAGTAATAAAATAACACTAAATAATATTTATATACAAACAAATTGGTCTGAGTTCAGTCTTTGAGTGTGTGATACCATTTCTTGCCTGAGTGTGTACAATAACTGCTTAGCCGACCCTCTGATAAAGCCTTACTTCTCGCCCACACTACCACAAATAGAGAGTAAGGTATTTTCTACTTTAGCCTCTGCCTACCTTTGGGGATCCTCTGGACTCTGTGCACACTATACCTTACTTTGGTATAGTATATACAAAGCCAGCTTCCTACACTGCTCTGACTCTCCTGCTTGTGGTGAGTCCCTTGGACCTTGCTGGTCCCAACGTTGCTCCTTCTTCGCTTTCCACGCTTGTTGTAGCTGCCAAGGCTTGTTTGTGCTCCCGCCGGTCACCAACCCCCTGGTTCTCGACTTCCAACGTGGGACAGCTCGTGTATGGCTCCTGGTCTGCCTCAGAACCGCCCGTCCCCACAGGCGCAGCGACAAGGTCACCATCAACTCTCCTGAACCATCTAACATCGGAGAGTCAATGCCACTCGGAGGCCTCCTGGTCACCTCTGAGTGTCATAGACTCTGTCCCCTCTGCCTGCAGGTTCTTAACTTAAAGAATCCACCCTTGGATTCCACCAGACTCTCGCACAGTCTTCTCCAGCAACATCTTTCCTGAAGTCCTCCATTGTGATCTACAGCGGTTTCTGTTGTCACTTCGCACCTATGCACCCAGCTTTCCTGGTGTAGGTATCCTGGTTCCTGCGGTATCCACGGGTGGGGTGACTTTCCAACCTCCTGTCTTCCATGGGGTTTCTTCAGGGTCTACTGGGAAGGGTCCTTCTTCTCCAAAACTGCAACGGCGACTTTCCCGTTGACTTCTATTGGGCATGTGGCTGTGTTTAACTCTGCACACAGCCTCCGTGGGGTTTCTGGGTGCTTACTTTGGGTGGTTCCTTGTGTCCCCAGCTCCTCTGAGTCTCCTGGTTCAAGTCCCGACTTCGGTCGCTGTTCGCATTCCACTTTTTTAGTATATGGTTTGGTCTTCCCCTGGAGTCCACTGTATTTTGTGCTTACTTACCTGTTTGCAATTGAAGCATTATTGTGTATTTGTGTTTATGTCTCCGGGTAGGAGATATAACAATGTGTGAGTGTTGTGTAATAAATAGACATATTTTTATATATACATTGTGTGGTTCTTTTTTGTTTAATCTACACTACATGATTAGATCTGGTAAAACAAGCTGCTTAACACTCCTTCTGTATAAGGTTCGAAGGCTGCTCTACACAGCTACCACTTAGAGAGCTTTCTATGGTTGTCTCAGAACACTAAAATCACCATAAGGGTTGTCTGGATTAGTGCAAGGTGCATTACTTACATAAGTGTGCACCATTTATTAAGCCAGCCTCCTACAGGTGCTTTACATGTAAATAGCATGGCCATCTTTGTTTTGTAAATATGTCCAATTTTACCATTTCTCTGGCTCGTTCCATATGACAATAGATAGCTATAAAAAAAAATGTCCATTCTTCCATTCCATTATTTCATAGCTATTAAATTTCCATTATTGAGTATTCATGTTTAGTGGTTTAAATAAATTGTAGTTTATCGAAAATATTCAAAATACCGGGAGGCGATGTGGCATTAAGGCCAGAGCTGCTGACTTTGGAACTGATGAACCAAGTTTGAATTTGGTGCCGGCACAACATCCTGTGTTTCTGGGCAAATCACTTAATCTCTCTGCCAAAAAAATTAATGTGACCTTGTGTAACATAACTGCTCATGTAAAGCGCTCCAATGCCTTCGGGTCGAATTTGCGCTATATAAAGCTGCAACAAATATAAATATCTGAGATCTCAATATAAAATGTGGAACTGTTCCTACTTCAAGACCATTAGTTATCACTTTCCCTTTTTTTTAAGGAGACTGAAGTTTTTTCCTTTACGCAAGTTGAGGTATTAAAGACAAGAAGGCTCTATCAAAATGAAGGCCCAGCTATGAAGAAGGGTCTGGGTGCCAGGGATTGACATCATGGTAGAATGGTGGAAGAGATGATTACACATTGCTCAAACTTCCAAGTCACCAGAAAACCTGCAACTACACATCTCACTGAAGACAGGTAAACAATAATGACAAATAACAATCAGTAATGACTGTGCAATTGTAAGTGTTAGGCATGTACCATGGATGATAAACCACCATTCTAGATACGACAGAGTCCAGTTCTTCAACACTACAAGCTCAGAATGTCATATTCACATACAAAGTAGAATAAAAATGTCATCAACTCACAAACTCCTCTACGAATTTAGAGCTGATAATGTCCATTTTCCCAAAGGAGAAATTATTAGCAAGCCGTGGCTGACAAAATGTCCTTGTGTGAGGGAAACTGGGTGGATTTCCTTGTTTTGGAAGAAAATTGCTGAAAATTTGACATTCATGTGATGTGCATTCTTCCAGTCAGCCAGTCAGGGCAAGGGAGGTTGGGCTTGCATTGCTATATTTTTTTTGTTGTTTCGAATAAGGAAATATATGCTTTTGATAGAATCCTGAGTTTGATATCTTTCTTCAAAGTAACATTGCACCATAAACAATGATTCTGACACAATTTAGTGATCTGCGTTAAAATTACATTATAGCTATACAGACTATATTCTCTTTGAAACCTCTCATATATGTGGCATTGGCAGACTCCCAATATTCTGGGCAACATATCCTTGGTAAGCGTTTTAGGATGTATGCTTGTCCATTTGAGAAATATAACTAAATATATTAGGAATTTTTTTTTTTTTAAATGAAAATATCCCCACATTTTTAGGTCTTGCCTAGGCAGCACTTGCGCTGTCTCTTCGAGACATGCTGATTCAGGTATTGACTTGAAGCTCCGTCCACTCTCCGCCCATATTTTTAATTGGCTTGTATCACTGTCCTTTGTAAATGTTGGCTTCTGATTTGTTATTAGGATTATTAGTCCCTTCTTAGTGTCGTGTTCTTCTGTTGTAAGGACCACGCAGGAGACCAGGTACGCTTTGGTACTTCTTTATTGTGTGTCGTGCTCGCGCTGCCCACATGCACGTCTGCTCTCTTTCGTCTCTCCTACTGGACTGCCCTTCCGCCCCTTGACCGGAAGTGTTGTCCAGTTGCCTCCCTGCCCTCTTGCCCCGTGCAGGGTCCTAGTGCCTTCCACCCAGGCCACTACATCTCCCCCTTTTGTCACATAGGAAATCAGTAGGGGGAAAGAGGGAAGATAGCACTTGTAGAGATAGTGAAACAGAAAAGACAAGAAAAGAAAGTTGCTCCCAGGGGAAACGACACGTGTGCACTCTTCACTACATTTCTTCAATTAGTCTCTTTGGCCTTCTGCTCGCTCTCTTTGGACAAGTCTCTTCCTGTTGTTCTTCTGCTCTCTCTTTGCCCTTGTCCTTTCCTTTCCCGTTGTCATCTATCGCTCCGTCTTCTCCCCTTGCAGTATCTAGGCCATCTTCGTTCTCCGTCTTCAGTCCTTTGAAGTGAGAACTGTTTCGAGTTATTTGGTGGTGCTCTGACGCCGCTGTAATCATCGGGCCCTTCTCTTTTATGATTGTGAGAGGTTCCTTTGAGAACACGCTGTCAGACTTTCGTTGTTGTCGCTGACGTACTACCACGGTGTCTCCTTCTTTGAGGTGTGACGTGATGGCATGACGCCTTGCATCAGCATATGTTTTCATTTTCTCCTTTGCTTCCTTGTCTTTGGCTGCAATGTTGCTGTGTTCAGACGGCCCTTTCGCTTCGATCTGTGGTAGTCTTGTTCTGCTTGTTCTCCCCAGTACCAGCTCAGCCGGACACTTTCCCGTGGAGCCATGTGGAGTATTTCTGTAGTCTCGCAGAACCTGGCACAGCACTTGTCCAATGGAGATCTGTGCCAGTTTTGCTCGCTGAACTGCTTTCTTGATGTTCCCCATGAAACGCTCCACCATGCCGTTCGCTTGTGGCCACAGCGGTGTCACCTTCCGGTGATGAATGCCCAGGTAAGACATAAACTTTCTGAATTCTTCTCCTGAAAATGGAGGACCATTATCCGTTTTCAGTGTTTCTGGGGAGCCCCATGCTGCAAATATGTCGTCCATGATTGGAAGCGTTGCTGTTGCTGACGTTGAGGACACTGTTCTCACTATGGGGAACCGCGAGTATTCATCAATGATCACGAGCAGGTAGGTGCCCGTCTCTAGTGGCCCGAAGAAGTCAGCCGCTGGCGTTGTCCACACTGCTCTTGGAAGTTCTGACATTTGTAGCGGTTCAGGGCTAGCTGGCTGTCCTGTTACCTGACAGACGTGACACGTCGCGATGGTGTCTTCCACCATTTTGTCCATGCCAGGGAACCATACTTTCTCCCTTAGCATCTTTTTCGTCACCACCATTCCACGGTGTGACTCGTGTGCCACGTTGACAGTCATTCTCCTTAATGAAATTGGTATCACTATCCTTGTTCCTCTCATCATTATTCCTGTTTCTGTCTCTGATAATTCCTCGTGTATTTTCTTTAATGCCATCATTTCCTCTTTGTTTACTTGTTCTCCCCAGGTGCAGTTGTTGTTGATGTGTCTCCATCTCTGCATCCTTGTCGTTTCTTTAGCTAGCTGCAACGTGGCATCCTTGGCTGTTTCTTGCTCCAGTTCCGCTATTGTTATTGACGCTGGAGTGTTTTGCTTTAGGACGAAATTTAAGTATTCCTCAGCCATTGAGGTGATCTCTGGTGCCTGTGGCAACGGATGTCTCGACATGTAGTCAGCCGGGTTGTGTTCTTTCCCCGGCTTGTGCACAATTTTGAAATCGTAGTCCATCAACCTTATGCCCCAGCGCTCAATGCGCGGCGGCATCTTCGCTGCTGGATTGCCATAGATTGTCACCAGAGCTTGATGATCTGTGATGATGGTGAACGACTTCCCGTAGATTAACATGTGATAGTGTTCACACGCCCATACCACTGCCAGGCTTTCTTTCTCTGGTTGAGAGTATGCTCTCTCGATGTCGGACAGGCTTTTGCTTGCATATGCAACGATCCTTCTCGGTGAATCTCTCCCCGGCAGATGTTGCGCTAATATTGCTCCTAGTCCTACTGGGCTGGCATCTACCGTTAGTTCCGTGCATAGTGACGGGTCAAAGTAGGCAAGGTGATCTACAGTCATTACAGCCTCTCTGATGGCCTCAAATGCCCAGCGGCACTCTTGAGACCACACGAACTTCTGATCTTGCTTTGTTAGCTCCCGGAGCGGTGTGCTCACCGTGGCAAAGTCCTTGATGTATCGAGCACAGTAGCTGGCAAGTCCTAGAAATGACCTCACTTCTGCTACATCCTTGGGAGACTTCGTGTTTTTTAACGTTTCTACTTTGCTGGGATCCGGCCTCATCCCTTTCTTAGAAAAGATGTGACCGAAGAATACCAGTTCACTTCTCCCCAGTTCACACTTATCCTCGTTTAGTGTTAGTCCTGCTTGTTCCAGCTGTAGACATACTTGATGCAGTGCTCGGTCATGTTCCTCATCTGACCGCCCAAATACTAAAATGTCATCACTATAGTTCATGCTGTTCTTCACCGGCCTTATCACCTGTCGTATTGTTTCTTGAACTATTTCTGCAGCCGACGAAATGCCAAAACTCAGTCTCTTGTAGCGAAATAGCCCCATGTGCGTCGAGAATGTGGTGATGTATCGTGACTGTTGGTCCAGCTCTAGTTGGTGGTACCCTTTGCACAGGTCTAACTTTGAAAATGTACTTGCACCTGTGAGACAGCTGATCATCTCATTTAGATGGGGCCCTGGGTGCCGTTCTCGCTCGATTGCTGTGTTTGGTACCCTCATGTCCACACAGATGCGAATTTTGGAGGTGTTCTTTTTCGGGACCGCCACTATCGGAGACACCCACGGCGTCGGCCCTTCCGCAGGCTCAATTATGTCCTGGGCTAGTAGGCTTTTAATTTCCTCCTCTACTTGCGGTTGCAGGTGTATCGGCACCCGCCGATGATGTTGTGCAACTGGTTTGACCGCTTCGTTAATGTGTAATGTTATCTGCTTTCCTTTTAATTTTCCGAGGCCCTTGAGGAGGGCCGGTGTTCTTGCAAAATGTTCCCTTTTGCCGACATGTGGTATGTCATCGCCAGTAGACCCATCACTTGTGCTGTGACATTGCTCAGTAGATACGGTGCCGGGACGTCACCTCTCAGCACATGTACCTCTTCTTGGCACGATCTTTCCTTGTACGTTAGTGTCTCCGTGAACTTCCCCATGTTCTCTACCGGCTTTTGGATCCCCACGTGAACACATCAACCGTGGACGGTGATAGCGGCGGCCTCACTTTCATTTTCACATATTCTGACATGCACATGATGTTGCACGTGGCCCCGCTGTCAAGCACGAACTGAGTGCTGTGCTGTCCCACTGCAATGTCCACTGTTGCTGTTTTCTTTATTTTCTCTTTTTCCACGAGGTGAATGTGCTCTTGTTCTTGGTCCTGTTTGGGGGCGTCAGCCATGAGATACAGTGGTGCTACACTCACAGGTGTTGCTGTTTCTTCCGACTCATCAGAGGAACTGCGGTTTGCCGTTTCCATGTGTCGGGCGTATCTATTGTCGGTCGTCCGTGGTCTCGTTGCTCTGCCCGCTCGTTCCTGAACTGCCTGCTCATGCAGGCGCTTGCGAAATGATTTTCTCTGTTGCATTTTCTGCATCTTTGGCCCATCGCAGGGCACGCACCAACATGCGGAAAGTCAAGTCCGCATCTGTAGCATGTAGTTTGTTCGTTCTTTTTTGCAATCGAGGCCACCGGGTATTCTTTCTTTTGATATTTCCCATGACGCGATTCGCCTGTTCTCTACTCTTTTCTCCTTTCCCAGCTGCATCTCTTTGGCGTGTGCTGTTGCTCTTGCTTCCGCACGGGCCATGGTCAATATCTTTTCCAGTGTTGTCGGTTCCTTCAGGACCCGTGCACGGAACTCTACCGACTGACAGCCTTCGATGATGCGCAGTCTTATCGCTTGCTCATTGTCAAACTTGTCAAACTCGCAGTACGTGACCAGTTTCCTCAGTCGTGTTGCGAAGTCATCAAGGGACTCCTCTGTTCTCTGACACGCTGTATTGAAAGTGTATCTTTCAAAGACAATGTTCCGTTGCGGGTCAAATTTCTCTGTGAGGCACTGTATCACCCCTTTGTATGTCGCCGTCCGCTCGCTGGGAAATGTTATGAGCAAATCTTCCACTTCATCCCCTGCGAGATTAAGAAAGAGGTCCAGGTTTTTGCTGTCTGCCACATCGGTGGCCCGCATGTAGCGTTCGAATTGCCTAAACCATCTTTCCCACCTAATGCCAGCTTGTGGTTCTGACAAGCTGAATGGTAGCGGTCGTCTGAATATTGCTTGTGGATTCTTCTTCTCGCTTTCGGTGTCGACCATTTTCTACTGGGCGTAGCTCCTTTGCAGGCCTTTATTGTAGCCTTCCTTATCTTGTGGCAAACCACTGTGCTTTATTCTCTGTCGTTTTTTTTTTTCGTTTTTTTCTTTTCACTTTACATGCACTTTGCATGCACTTTTTCCGTTTCTTTCATGCACCCTTGTGCTGTTTGTCTCTATTTTATGTATTTCCTGCTCCTTTCTGATTTGCCTGACTTAACAATGGCCGCCCTGCTTTCCTTTGCCCTCATTGGCTTGTGCGCCTGTCTTCAAAATGGCCGCCGGATCTCGCGAGACCGAGATTTCCGGTGCCTGTCCCTGAAATGGCCTCCCGGCCTTCCTCCGCTCTTATTGGTGGTCCTGCCTGACCCCAAGATGGCCGCTGCGTTCGCGCGAGATTTGGCTTAAATCTACGCGCGAACCGTGTTCTCCTCAGTGCGGCGGCAGGGACGCGGTCGGGTGCACCGTGATGCCCTTGTTTTCTAGAGCGCTCCTGCTGCGCTGCGGTCGCTTGAGCGCTTCTTACCGCGCTTTCTCGTTGCTGGGCGATTTCTTTTCTTCCTGCTCTCGGACCAGGGTGGGCTCCTGGCTCCGTTGTCCTGCGACCCGGTGGGCTCCGGATGTCGCAGCTGTTTCTTCCAATTCTCCTGCAGCGGGCAGACCAGGGTGGGCTCCTGGATCCGGTCTTCCGTTCTTCGGTGGTTGCGAGGGACCGCAGGTCTCTCGTGTCGATGGCGCTTTGTCGTCCCACCACTCCTCGTCGCCAGTTGTCGTGTTCTTCTGTTGTAAGGACCACGCAGGAGACCAGGTACGCTTTGGTACTTCTTTATTGTGTGTCGTGCTCGCGCTGCCCACATGCACGTCTGCTCTCTTTCGTCTCTCCTACTGGACTGCCCTTCCGCCCCTTGACCGGAAGTGTTGTCCAGTTGCCTCCCTGCCCTCTTGCCCCGTGCAGGGGCCTAGTGCCTTCCACCCAGGCCACTACACTTAGTACCTCCCTTTACTCTGTTGTTACCTCCCAAAAGGACTGGCCCTTTTACATGTGTCCTTATTTGGAGCTTTCATTAGGAGTTCGGAGAACTATTTACTTAATTAATGTGCACAGCATTCACGGGACGCCAGCTTCAGCAATGGCGGCTGCTTCCCGCCTAACAGCCTTGGCATTTGCATTTCTTGGTTTCCTACTCATCGGACACGTTACAAGGGCGTCTGTTCGTGCACTTCCCACTCCTGTGTTATGTTTACTTTGTGGCCGACTTGTTTACTTTGAATTGCTCCGGCATGATTCTCTGCACCATTTGATTCACAATAGTCACTGTTTCAATTTATTTATTAGGAGTTTAATTTTATTTATTTGGATAACATGCTTTTTGTAGAGCTAAGCTACGCCACATCGGTAAGTTCAAAAGCAATCTTGTTTTTCTACTTATGAAGACCCTGGCAGCTCACAAGACGATCCAGTGTGTGCATAAGCCATGCTATTGCCATACCAGGGGCAGGGGCTGCTGCCCACTGCAGTATCTGGTTTCTGCTACCTATTTCTGCCTCACTGAGTTGAAGGAGGGCCAGAGTCTGGCTTTCCTTGCCTGTCAGATTTCAAACAGCAGCTCATGGGGTGAGGGGAGGGGAGGAGGGGGGGGGGGGTTCACCCTGGAGAAGACCTGCTTGACACAAAATGTTTTTTTTTAAAGCGCCCCAAGTTTTAACTTTAATGACGACTGCACCCCTTTCTTTAGACCCGGCTCGCCGTATTCAGCATTTAAAGCATGGGGCGCTTTTTCATTTATAGCGAGCTTCTATGAGAAGGTCGGTATATCATCCACACTGACTCCTGGCTGGCGTATAGCAGCAGAGCAGGAAGCATAGGGTGCAATTTATTAAGCATATGACAGCTCAGTTCATTAAGAGTAGAACTGACGAAATAAAGTAAAAAATCTTTACGTACCGAGATGCTGTTCTCAAAGAGACAGGAGTGCCGAGACTAGAGACGGCTAACACTTTGCAAATATATTCTTGGGATCTCCTCAGGTCTCAAGTCTGATAGTGTCCTTTTTTCTTGGCAGATTAATGACGATGCCGTGTTTCTTAAGGGACGTGCTGAATTATTATTTCGCCAATCACGTGGGCCAGGACTTGTAGAAATATACTCCTACCATCTTCCTGCCCTCAGAGATGCTGCATGTTATAAATATTTCTAAGGCGGCCTATTTGGGGTTTGTGTGGTTACAACATCAGTGGCAAGGGCTTGCAAATATGGCCGTGCGCAGGAGGCGCTCTCTGCTGCAGACACGGGTCCACACTTACGGCACTGTACTCGGCATGTTGTTGGCTGCCCACCCTGCCCCTTCCATCCTCCCGTACTGTAAGTCCTTGCCACTAGTGCTGATATAACACGCAGTGTTGAAATAATAAACAAGCTTTACAAATGCAATAGGTATCGCATTTGTTGGAGTTGGAGTCCCGACCTCTTTTGGCCACATATGGTACTGCACCCTGCAACATGGGTAGGTAATAAACATTGGCATTTATAATGCCAATAACTCCAACTTTGCAGGGTGCAGTACCAAACGTGGCCAAAAGAGGTTCAAGTGGACCGCTTTTGGCCACATATGGTACTGCACCCTGCAACATGGGTAGGTAAAAATCATTGCATTTATAATGCCAATAACTCCAACTCTAACAAATGCGAGACCTTCATATCGCCCCAAAACCCTGTTGACATTCGTAGCTGTTCACTTGCATGTCCTCAAGTCTCCATAGTGGGTAACCCTGTGTTCACTTTCATCACAGCTGCTCTAACAACGTTAGCTACCTAACTCTAAACTTCGAGCCATTTCAGACTATGCATCACTGGAGGAAACTATCACCCTGTAATTAATTCCTGGGTAAAAAGAAAGTCTGATTACTGGAAAAATAACAGACATAAACATTGCTCTATTTGTAGCAGTAGTTGCAGGTTGTACACACTCATTTTAAAAACGTATCCTATATTTCACATTCTTATGTATTCATTTACTTCTTAAAGAACCTTTCTCTTATATCAAATACCTAACCACCTTGTCCATAGTTCCCTGTAGGTGTCTTTAAAATCTTTGTTTCGATTCACATCACCTCATTAAATCTAAGCCTTAAATATTAATGCTAATAATCTAGTAAAGGTTCCCTTAGTTCCAGTCACATCATGCATGGATTTGCCCATTTATTCTCTCAGCAACCAAACAATATACCCTTCGTTTGACTCTCGTCAGTCTCGCTCCCACTCTCACTTATTGGAATAATTTGCCATCTCATGGTAGTATTGGACACTATTTCACGCAGTGGTATTACATTATGAATATGCCCAGTATTCAGCATATGCCAGCCCACAACACCACACGTTGGTGTGTCACTTTCTTACCTTACTTTGTCTTTTCTGTTAACAACCGACAATAGAAATCTGCTTCATAGTCTTTAATAGCATGTTAACCTAATGCCCCTCACCTTACATCTTCGTTTGGTTACTTTTTTGTCTCTTCTAAAAAAACTATTTTACATTTTATTGTGAATCGCTTTCTGATAACTTCAAAAGTGCACCCTAACGAAATCCCTTAATTGTCTGGCCTACACACTTACAAAACTGCATCTATTCAATAGTATATCTCCATTAGCTTGCATACGTGTGACAACTTCAAACTTCAGGATTCTCCGCAATGGTTTTTCAGTACAAGTGTCTCTATAAATTATACTGTTTGCTCTTGCGCTCTCACTTTCTGCTGTGGTCAGTTTCTACTAGCTTTCTCATATGGCCTTTGTTTCTAAACGTATACATTCACTCGCTATCATTGTTACCATCCTTTTAGGTAATCAATGTTCATTAGGGCACCACATATATCCAAATCACAACATATCATTCAACATCGTACCTCAAAATTCAACAGCACACAACATAATTAAACTCCACTACATAACACTCCACAACACAAAATACCATTCCACCTAATTACACTCCATAACACATAAGCCCACTCCCCATAATTCCAATACACGCAAACACATAATTACTATCAACATAATGCCACTGCACACCATACCACATCATTTCACTACAAAAAGCCACTTCACACCACACAATTCCAGGCCACATAATACCACAACTAGCAATTCCAATCTAACCCACATAATTCCAAAACACACAATATACATCCACTTCACTCCATAACACATAAATAAATAACATTTACAACACCAATAACTCTTAACTCTTTCTTTTTTAAGCACCTAAACACACAAATCTGGAGCTTAGCTCCTACCTATTTCTATTTTTAATCACCACTAGATCAAAGCCCTCCACACAGTTCCATGCCACACAAATCAACTCCACACATTTCCAATCCACACCACATAATTCAACACCAAACCATATAATACAGCTCTACAACACAATTACAATACACACAACGTACACCCAATCCACACCACACACTTCCACATCATGTCACAAAATTCAATGGTACACCACATAATTAAAATCCACTACTTGCCACTCAACAACACAAAATACCATTCCACATAATTACACACCATAACACACAATACCATTTCACATAATTCCAATACACTCAGTGCCACATAATTACTATCCTTATAATTCAACAGCACACCATGCCACATAATTGCACTACACAAATCTGCTCCACACCACACAATTCCACGCCACACAATTCCACAACTAATCCAATACAACACACATAACTCCACTTCACTCCACATACATACACTACATAACACACAAATAAACACATTCCCATTTACAATGCCAATAACTCTAACTCAAACAAATGAGAGACCTATTGCATTTCCAATTCTTGTTCATTATATCTTTAGGCTGCAATGAGATATTGATGCAGGGTTTGCACCTATCTCTGGCGCGCACTGAGCCAAAAAACATAGTTTGCATGGTACAGAAAGAAACCAAAGCGGGACAGAGGTGTGCAAACAGAGGTGTGCAAACACATCAGCAGTAAAAGGATTAACAGATGCTGATGTGCCACAGTGCTGGTGACTGCAGAATGGGTTGCCATAACACCACTTGATCTTGACAATCGGAATGATTGAGAAACTCGAGAACTACTACACTGACCATCTCTTTGCTGAGGTCTGGCAATAAAACGACTTGCATAGAGATTAGATTGTTCACTTTTGTATAGCACTACCTATTGTTTCCTTGACATCATAGCACATGTCAGTCACTAGGTGCCCTATCGTACTGAACTGAAAAAGTAATCAATCATGTTTGATGTTTATTGGTTGATATGTTCAATGTTTAAAGTGGCTTGTGTAGGTTAGTATCAAGGTAAACTACGTCAAAGTAGGAAGATCTTTGTCGTTTTATGTGTACAGGTGGGTGTGCCAAAGGACTCTCGTGTTGTTTTTTTTGCATTGTATTGTTTCATCAGGTTTTCATTGCTCAGCTGGCGTAAAATTATATTACCTCCTCCTATGTTTTCCCCCAACACACCCAGTCTTGAAAGTAGAAAAGACCCACGCAACCTCCTGTTTTAGTTGTGTCTTGCAGACACCCAGGAGATCGCAACTTACTTGCGGCTACAGCGTGTTTATTTTTTTTTTTTGTAATTGATCTGTATTGCTGTGGGGAGCCAGTGGGATACTGCTGGCCCAGGTTGCATGCCAAGCAGCGTGCCAAAAGGGGCTTGGGTGGCAGCTGACCGTAGGGAGGTCTGCCCCCCGGGCAGATTGGGAGGGCAGTGCAGTCCAGAGGACTGCCATTTTAGAATAGGTTTGGGCTGCACTGACGCAGCCCAATATAGCCCAAGGGCTATTTAATGAAGTGGGTTTGGGCTCCCTGCCACAGTTTTAGGTTTGGTGACCTGGTGGCTGGTAGCAGGGAGAGGTTAGCAAATTTGTTAGTGGTACAGTGATTAGCGGTTTTGTATAGGCATCCTAGTGTGCCATAAAATCCTAGTGTGCGATAACATAAATAAAATCTTCTGAGGCAGTAGATAGCGGATCCTTACCTGCACGATGGAAGACGTCCGGGTGCTGGAGGCAATGTGCCTTTTGAGGGAGGCCGGCCACATGGTGGCGGAAGCAGCAGGGTCGGCCCGTCCAGCACGGGAGGCATCCGCGGGGGTGGCCGCTGCGATAGCTGCATGCTCCCCACCATGAAAATAGAAGGCATCAGCTGGCGCCAGCCATGCAGAGGTAAGTGCGAGGGGCTGCTCATATGCCAGGAGAGCGGCCTCTCAAGGCGTACTGCAAACATGTGCCAGGTGTCTTTCTGCAGCTCCAGCCCCGTGTGGAGGAGCGAGGGGCGGGGTTGCGCCATTTGCCAAGGCGGGTGCGGCAGTGTGTGCGTATACGGTGCCGCGCAAGGGAGGTGAAGATTGTCCAGAGCGGCACCAGCTGTAGCACTGACCCGCTCTGGGGCAAGGAGTGAGCGGGGCCAAGCCCAGCAGACTGCATCATGTGAGCAGCTTGCCAGGGCATGGGAAAGCGCTTATTCAGATGCCGCTGTGGGAGGTGTCGGCATGATCGAGTATGGAGCAAGAGTGGTGTCAGAGCTGCCTGGGGGTGCAGCCGGCACTGCGGAAGGGGAGTTAGGAGAGGGGGAGGGTTGGGCCAGGAGGGGTATCATGAGATGGGATCAGACGTGTGTGGGGATCAAGAGGCTGGGGGCCAGGGGGGTGAGGGTTGGGTTACAGATGGGAGCAGGACATGAAGAGGTAGAGGGGCAAGGGTGGGGAGAGTGCACAGGGAGGAAGATGAGGTGCCTGAAGCCCAGGGACCAGGCTGGGATCCCTGGGCAAGGGAGGGCCTCAATATATTTAGCTCCTGGGGGAGGAGGTCAGAGGTGGGGACAGGGTAGCCCAACTGGATGCCTACCTGGCGAAGGGGAGGTCCCTGCAGTGAGACACGTGGGACCCTGCGCCGAATGGGAGAGAAGGGGGTCGAATTGGTCAGGGTCAGGACAGGCAGATTAGTGGGCCGTCAGCGCTAGTTCAGGATCCCGCGTCTGCATTAATCGCAGCGATATTGGAGTGGAGCGTGGAGGAGGATGGCAGGGAAGAGGAGGCAGGGCACGTTATGGAGGTAATGGAAAGGGGTAGGCAGACAGGGAGATGGGGGTAGCAGGAGGAAGAGGCAGTGCACCAGTCCGGCCATTTTTGTTACAGGGCGACGGACGGTGCAGGGAGGCTGACTCAGCAGAGCTGGGAGTGGCTCTTTTGTCCCGAGGTGCAGAGAGGGTTGGGCCCGGAACAGCACGCCCGGCACTGGCAGGGGATCCCTTTGCGGCCAGCACATGCAGGCCCAGAACGTACTTGTGGGCCCCAACATCTGGTGGGTCTGGAATGGCCTCCAGAGAGTTATTAGCGGAAGGTCAGCGGTTAGCAGTGTCTATCACTGGTGGGTAACTGTTCCTAATAGAGTAGCTTGCCCATTTGGCCGCCTAAAGTATAGGTAAAATTGAAACCTAACTCCTTAATGGGTTAATGGTTGGATATAAAGAGAAGAGGGGTCGAATTCCTTCTGATTAGAGAAGCGCCCTCACACACCCATAAGAGTGTCATGCTTCATCATTGGGCGTTGCTCCTCGTGGGGGTGGCGCTGCTGTCCCCCACGGGCCCCACGAGAGGGCTCGTTGGCGGAGATCTTTTCAGAGGAACGCAGCACTGGTGAGTGTGGGTGTGTGGGGAATAGTGCGAGTGAGTTAAAAATATCATACTGGTACCTTAAGAGAACTTTATTCTGGGGTCCGTGCGATATGGTTAAAATAAAGCAAAGAGGGGTACTCGTGACCTGGTTGTCAGAGTTGGGAGTATTTTCCTCTGCGAATCTCAGTGCAAGTGGTGATAATAAAAAGGTGGTTAAGTGGTGAAAATGGTAATTTCAGGTCGGCATGTTTCACACCTATTGTGGTCCCTAATGGATCCAATGGCGATTCTTCAGGACTGTGCAAATATTTAAAAAGAGAAAGCTAGTGATACAGGGGTTCGAGACGGCAAAACTCAATACACCCTGTAGTTATACCCAGATTCGAGTGTGTGGTCAGGGCGGCTCTGCACCTTTACGAAATCGACCACCTTAGTATCAGTATCCAACCTGAGAAAAGGAGAAATAAGCAAAATGTATAGGTCTGAATAAGTGTTGTTAATCCTGTAACAATAGGTCTAAACGCTGCAAATGCGAAGATAAGACATGCCTGAACAAACATGGCATACACGCCGGAATCCGGCTTTAAGGTGAAAAACACACTGCTCATCTGTGCGCATACGTAACGTTATGGCAGTGAGTGGGTCAAACACACCAGAGCACAAGAGGTGTGGACAAGCCATGATCCTGATGTGAAGTAATAAATACAGTGCACATCTGAGCGCAATCGTGACATAAAGGCAGTGAGTCAGTGAAACACACGAAAACACACAACACAGAAATATATATGCGGTTAGCAGTGCCAGAACGGCACAGAAGGGTTCAGCCTCTCCGACGCCCAACATAAGGTTAAGGGCATGGTGAGCAAAGTGGCAGCGCCGTCAGCTGTAAGTGTGGGCCTGGGATGGCCGCGAGTGATGGAACCACATGATTCTGAGGTGTTAGATTATGATGATGACAGCCTGGAAGAAGGCGAACTGAGGGAGGAAGACACTAGGAGGGGACAGGGGGGAACACTAATCTTGTGTCCAGTGTGTTGCAGGGGTTTCCAGAGAGGCTGTTAAGGGCATTGTGGCCTGGGGCAAGGCCAGCAAGAGCGCCAGAGGAATCAAGGCCCCTGGCTAGGCGGACTGCATCTCTACGGACACCGTCCTTGGAGCCAGGTACGGCTACGTTCATGACGGGGAAGCCCTCTATGGTTTCCATTGGTGTGGACGCAGGGGAGCTACGGGGGGTGGGGGAATGCTTGCAGAAGGGGAAATATGTGATGCATGCGGGGGTAGGCACCACTGAGTCAGAGGGCCTGGGGGTAAGTAAAGAGGAGATTAGTGCAGTCACACGGAAGGAGAAAGGGGAGGAGGTTGATAAAGGGGATAAGAAGGAGGGCCCAGAGAGCAAGGATCTAAAGAACCTATGTGGGTGTGACCAAGCCGTGGTGGGCACATCTTATGCTGGCCATAAAAGAGCGCATATGGAAAGGGGAGTATATAGAAATGCTCAAATTGTTGCATAGGGAAGTGAGGTCAAAAGAAGGGTCTAAAAAAGAAGAGTACAAGCCAGCCAAGTGGCCAAAGGTTCCCCTTACTATTGAGAACTGGACGGCGGCCTTCCTAATTTATGCAAGTGTCTATTGCGAAAAGTACCCAGAGCGTTGTGTCGCTATGTTAAAAAACATGGACGTTATCGGAAAAGCACAAATAACAGGGGGAGGATACATGTGGGCCCAGTATGATAAAGAATTCAGGGCACGCTTTGCATGGGACCCAGAGGCTAAATGGGGGAACTGGACAGTGTCCTGTGGCAGCACACGATGGGGGCAGCAAAAGGAGGTAAGGCGATATTCACTGCCAGCGGATTGCCCATAGTTTATAATCCCTTTCAGGGGCGCCCCAACTGGGGAGGGGTTGGTAACACAGTTAAAGGCCAATAGGGGGCTGGGGGAACTTGCTGGGATTTCAATAAAGGGTTATGCACACGCAAATACTGCAAGTTCCGCCACAAGTGTTCTAAATTCGGGGGCGGCACCACCCTGGTCAGCTGTTTTGGGGTAGGGAGTGGCTATCATAGCCAGGGAGGAAGCCAGTGGTAGCAGCCCAGCGGCAATTTAGGGGGGGCAACAGCAGCAGTTTGCAGGTGCACGTAGAGGCAGGTGAGCACAGGGTGTTTGGCCAAAGGGCTCGTACGCCGGTTAAGTTGGATAGGTTAAAGTACTGGCTGGGGTGCCTCGAGCGTCGGGAGGAAGCAAGGGTCTTGTTGGAAGGGTTTTGTGAGGGGTTTCGGCTGGGGTACACAGGCCTCGGGTCAGGAGGTGGGCAGATAATCTGCGCTCAGCCAAAGAACACAAACAGGCAGTGCAAGAAAAATTGGACATGGAGGTGCGGGAGGGTAGGATGGCGGGTCCCTTTTCAGATTGGCCCATAGAGAATTTAATTGTGTCTCCAACTGGAGTAGTCCCCAAAAAGGAGGAGGGGCAATTTAGACTGATCCAGCATTCGTCCTGGCCGGAGAGAGGGTCAGTGAACGATTTTATTGCAGAGGAAGTGGCCACTGTGTCGTACTCCTCGGTTAATGTGGCCTTGTCACTGGTGGTGACGGCGGGTCCAAGTGCACTGATGGCAAAGTGCGATGTGAAGTCAGATTTTTGGCTGCTTCCAGTCCACCCAGAGGATTTTCAACTCTTGGGCATCCACTTTGAGGGACAGTGGTACGTGGACAAGGCTTGCCAATGGGTTGCTCTATATCTTGTGCGTTGTTTAAATGCTTCAGCTCCTTATTGCAGTAGCTATTCAGATAGTGTACAGGGTATCGGTTGGTCACCCACTATCTAGATTACTTCTTTTTTGTAGGTCTACCCGGCTCCGCGGACAGCCAGGTTACGCTGGCAAGATTCCAAAAGCTAATGGGGGACCTGGGTGGGCAATTGGTGCCTGAAAAAACGGAGGGCCCTAGGACAGAGCTGCCGTTTCTGGGAATTGAAATCTAATCGGGGAAAATATAGGCGCGGCTACCAAGGGACAAAAAAAACAAGATGTAGGCTCTATTGGATGACATGCTGCCTCGAGAGGAGTTGAAAGTCAGGGAAGTGCAGGTCCTGTTAGTGCATCTCAATTTGATGGGGAAACAGCTGCCCCATCATCACGCCCGGCTATAAGCTGGGGTCAAAGAAGACTAGCGGATGTGGGGTGTATACCTACAGTCCTTCAATGGTATCCCTCTGCTCCGTCAAGATGACATGGAGTGGGATGTGTAAATTTTTTCTGATGCAGCG
The DNA here is from genome assembly GCA_963921515.1 of Calotriton arnoldi. Taxonomy (NCBI): domain Eukaryota; kingdom Metazoa; phylum Chordata; class Amphibia; order Caudata; family Salamandridae; genus Calotriton; species Calotriton arnoldi. Next base: position 979,914 of record CAWUFW010007255.1, read on the forward strand.
GGTAGCCTGGGTTTTGGTCTCTTTTGGCAAGGAAGGTGGTGTGCAGAGCATTGGCCCGAACAATGGATCAACAGCGGCAGAAGCATTGCATTTTTGGAACTGTTTCCCCTGGTGGTGGTGGTGGCGGTGACGCTTTGGGGGGAGGAGCTGGCCCACAAGCGAGTGCTGTTTCGGGTTGATAATATGGCTGATGTAGAGATAGTGAATCGACGGTCAGTCAGGGATGTGCATGTCTTAAAATTGATGAGAGCATTTGTGCTGGGATGCTAGCACTATGACATTGCTTTCAGAGCATTACATGTGCCGGGCGTGGACAATGACATTGCAGATGCTTCATCTCGTTCACAGTGGGGGAGATTCTGTGGGTTGGCCAAGGACGCTGACATGACCCCGACGCCCATCCCTCAACATTTATGGTACATAGACAATGCTGGATGCTACAACTGGCGTTATGGTCCCTCGCGGAATCCACACGGGTCACATATGTTGTTGCCTGGAAAGAGTATTTGCACTCTGGGGTCCAGCATCGGGAAGAAATGTGGGTGCGGGCTGAGGATGTCATCTAGTATATTTTAGAGATGATTGAGAGAGGCCTTTCCAGAGGGACCATTGCTGAGAAATTGGCTGGGATTGCTTTCATGGGCAAATTATTATGGGGCTATGCTCCATCGGTGGGTGAACTGGGGAGTAGGATCCTTAAAGGCTGGACGTGGGAACAGGGTCCGTCTGGGCGGGCACGGAAGCCAATATAGTGCCATCTTTTGTGAAAGGTTCTAGCAACATTGCATGAAGTTTGCATAGACGAAGGGGAAGCATGCCTTTTTTCCACATTGAATTTGTGGATGTTTTGTGGGGCATTTCAGGTGTCAGAAATGCTGGGAAGGAAAGGATCGGGGGTATGTTGGGAGGATGTGGTCAGGCGGGAGAGTAGGCTGGAGATATGGCTGAGTTGATCAAAAACAGATCAGCGGGGTCAGGGCAGACGGGTCATATTACAGGCTGTGGAGGCGCCAGGCCCCTGCACGTCGTGGTGGGCCTCGCAGTGGTCACACCATTGTGGAGTGACAGTTGGGGTGGTTTTTCGTCATAGATCAGGTGAACGTGTTACAGCGTATCAGCTGTTAGCACTCTTGCAGAAGGCATTACGGCGCTTGGGGGTATCGGTGGCGGATTATGGTACACACTCTTTTCGTAAAGCCTGGAGCAATAGATAGAGCTCAGAGAAACGTGAACAGCGAGATGGCGCATTTTTGCAGGGGGATTGGTTTTGGCAGGATTTGCCATTCGGATATACGGTTTGTTACAGTTTAATTTTTTGGGGGTGACGGGGTACACTTGTCTAGGATGGGTATGGATCTCTATTTGTTGGAGATTAGAGAGGCATTGGCCAGGATGTTGAATGTGAAGGAAGTGGCCCGAAAAGGGCCACCCGGGTTTTCTGCAACCTCCTAATCGCCTTCCACAAAATGAAGAGTCGGTCAGACAGTAGAGAATACAAACAATTGTTTATACCAATACTCTGCAGAGGAGTCCAATCCGACCTGTACCCTAAGCTGTCTGCCGAGGGACTGACCCCCCAACAGTCTGCAACGCATAATCATTCCTCCCAAGGGCCTCCCAACCACGCCCACAATGGAAAGTTACCGGCTTAGGCCGAACATGAACAAAGGAGGCACAGAAGGATGGGCTACCACCTGCTAGATGGGTACACGCTATCACTATCTCAAGGTTGCCGTGCTTGGTCTCGGCGTCTCCTAACGTGGGAGCAGAGCTACACACAAGGATAGGTATGCGAGGGCAGAATGGCCTATTCATTAGCAAGTCAGAAGGCAACCTTGAACAAAAGAGAAAATAATAGCTGAATACAGTATTCTGCTGAGGCAAGCAATATGAATAATGAGGCCTAGTACAGGCACAGCCTAATAGGGATTACGAAATTCAAAATGGAGTCACACTCGCTAACTGAAGCTCGCACATTGCAGGGATAACTCAGTGGGTTCCATAACGTGAATACGAATGGTGTCTAATTTAGCCGCACACTGCTAACCTAATATAACGTATGACAAGTGTATAACGAGAATGAGATTTTCAAACCTAACAGACCCTCCTTTTAGCAGGGGAGGCTAAATTCTTTATTGACGCTATCCGGTAGGGTCTTTACAATTCTAAGCAGGGAAAAGAGATAATCCATAGTCACTTTAATATCAAAGGAAAAGTAAGCAACACATGTATAGCAAGATATTTTTAGTATTCAAAAATACCCTAATCTATCTGCATCATATCCTGTATTTCTTGCATCATCATATTAGAGACTTTATCATTACGGCCTGGCAATTTAGGGGTAGGGGTGAGTTTACTCACACAATAAGTGCAGCATGCTGGAAGGCAATTGACACATAGGCAGCACGTGAAAATGACACCTGCAATAGCTACTAGGAAAAGAAGTATCTTTCAACCCCAGGATGATAGCAGACTCCAAAACCACCCTGAGAAGGACCATGAACCATTATCCTGATGAATATCGGATGCAAGCCTATGTAGCTTCTTGATAGCTGAGTATACATTAGGGGCGTGGTCTGGGATGTAAACTCAGCAACTGCTGCCTATGACGCGACAAGCTCCACCCCTATCTGCAAGGATAACGTCTAAAACCATCCGATTTTGAAGAGCAACGAGTCTGGTAGCCTGAAGCTCAGCCGTGATGTTAGTGAGTATGCCTGCTGTAGTGTTGATAACCCCTTCAACAACCCTGGTTAGACGACGAATGCTAACACTGTTGTACATAGGTCCCCAGAAAGGGACAATACCCTTCATGGCATCCATGAATTGCTGTAGGTTAGTATCAGTTTGATCGATATCTGCTGTGTCAATAACTCTCCTTACCCGGGACAAGTACACGTTTCTCCGCTGCAGCCTATGGTCTTTGTGATAGTTGGACGGTGCAATGTAAACGGGAGGTAAAAGAAAAGAGACATAACACCGGCCAGACCATCCCCTAGGGAGCCATGTATAAGCCTGCTCCCCACAAACAAAGTATATATTTGGGGGGTGAGCAAAGGTTGGCTACTAGTAGTGTTTAATCGATAGGTGTAGTTGCAACTGCTCTGTCCCATTGGAATATTCCCAGAACCTTCGACACAGAAACTAGCTGCTGTATGAACCACAGGTACGGGCATGGCTTTATCTTCAGTGACATTTTGTGCATGGAAACATTTAAAGTATTCAGAAAACATTGAATCCCTGAAGATCCAACATCCCATTTTTCAGCCATGTGGCATTCTTGTTACCTTCGTAAACATTCATGCAAGCATGTGGATGTAAGGTACCCTCCTTTCCTCCCATCCCAGGTGTATAACCCTGGTGTACCACAATATATCCCAACACTGCTTCATAGTCAGACTTCGTCATATTCATAGCATCAGTATGGTAATGCATATACACCATGGAAAGCAACAGGAACCATGCCTCACAACTACTTAGGTATGACAGGGGTAAGGACACCAGTAAATCGTTCTTGTGCATAACTGAGGGGAGTAACCCACACACCCAACAATTCGTGGCATTTGTTGTATTATGTACCTGGTGAAGCATTTGCAGGAAAATATTTTCAACATATGTTTGTCTATGTCTCTCTTTATGTGGGGCCAACGTGACAAACAGATGCTCAGGTGGAGACGGGGTAGTCCCTATCAAAGTGTGGACAGGATGCTGTTCTTCTAGATACCACACTACCCCAAACAGTATTATCATTAATATGAGAAGGAACACTACCACCACTATCTTACTCCTAGTAGACCAGCTAGACCACACAGCACTACTCTGCCCCGGTGGTGGTGCCCTAGGGGCTGTTCTTCCTCCATGACAGCACGGCCAAATAGGAACATGTGAAGAGCCTTAAGAACTGGAGCCACAAGAATACAACCGACCAGAGGGGCACTGATTACCCAGCGTCCTTTTAGAGCCTCGCTGGCAGGCTCCTATTGTTCATCAATGATGGTGCTCCGAAGCACTCCCTCGAGGGAGCTGCGCGATCACGGCCCTTGCTGGAAACAAATCCTTCTTTTTGCAGGATAGGGCACCCTCCCTCCTGGGCAAGTACCCTCAACGATCCTGTCCAGTGTCTCAGGCAGTGCACCAGTGTTGTTCACCCTAATCTGACGCAGGCACTGCAGACATAGTACCTACACCCTGATCTCAAGTCCTTCCCTAACTCCTGGACTATCCCTCTGGCGCACTGTCCTTCTTTCGGGGGCGCAAGTTATACCTGTCAACTCCAGGCACTGTTTCATCAACAAAAAGGGGGTGAAACTCAGGCTCAGAAAGGCATGGGGACTCAGGTGCCAGTGGATCAGATGGGGCAGAAACCGGGGCTGCCCTTATCTCCGGAGGGACCGCATCAAGCAGGGCGGCGTCACTCTCTGCTTCCGTCCGCGTCCACCTTAGCAGGGCATCAGAGAAGGGAACAAAGCGGGGCACCCTTTCCCCTTCCTGGTCAGCAATGCCATCGAGCACCCACTTGTGGTAGGGAAGTGGGAGAGGAACCCTCTTGCAGTGTGTACCATGCACCCAGTGCTTCCGGCCGTCAAGTTTCACCGCTGTTCGGGTGGCAAGGAGGACCAGCAGGGGACCCTTCCAGCGGGGCTCCAGGCAGCTCTTCCTCTGGAAGTTCTTGACGAGGACGTAATCTCCGGGCTGTAGCTGATGCCCGGGCCCCTCTGGTACCGGATGCAGTGTCTCCTGAATCTGTTGATGAAGAGAACGAAGATCTTTAGTTAACTCATACAGATAGTCTATAAGCAAGGGGTGCTCTATCTCAGAGAAGCGCTTTGGCCTTGGAACGCCCCAGATATTGGCAGGGCGACCAAACACTACCTCATACGGTGACAACCCTGTCCTAGAGGTTGCCGTCGCCCTGGTGGATAACAAGGCCAGGGGCAACGCATCTGGCCATCGCAATCCTGTGCTTTCCTGTATTTTTGCTAACTTCAGCTTGAGAGTGCCGTTATATTTCTCAACCAGACCTGCTGACTGGGGGTGGTTGGCTGCATGAAACTTTTGCTTGATGTGCAGACCTTCGCACACCAGTTGGATGACCTTGAAATTGAAGTGACTTCCGTTGTCACTCCAGATCACACGCGGCAATCCGAAGCGCGGGAAGAACTCTTTTATGAGTGCCTTCGCCGTCACCATAGCCGTATTCTCTTTAGTGGGGTAAGCTTCAATCCATTTACTGAATGCACAAATCACTACCAGCACATACTTCAAATTGTTGACTCATTCCATTTCGATGAAATCCATCTGGAGAACCTCGAAAGGGAAGGAATGCGGTGCAGTTACCAGAGGGTGTAGGAGTACCTTTCCCAGGATTATGTGTCATACAAATCATACAGTGTTTCACTAAATGAGTGGCTACTTTGGAAATATTGTCATTCTGCCACACTGGGTCCAACACCTTACATATTCCCATGGCGCTAATGTGGGCTGGGCCATGGGCCATAGTAACCACAGGAAATACATAGGCATTAGGTAACATCCATCGTTGTTTCTCGGACTCAGTCCAGCACCCATCCTCATCCAGACACCCTGTACTCTCCTGCCATATTGCCAATTCGTCTAGGGTCACCTCGCTTTGTATCTCTTTGATGTTTTCTAATGTGTCCTCGAACATTCCATTGACCGGGACCCACCTAGCAGGACCTGCCACAAACATCTTTTTCATCTTTGATCTCGCTGTCTCTTTAGCTATTTGATCTGCAAACGCATTTCCTCTCCCAACATCATCTGTTATTGCTTTGTGGGCACTACATTTTATTATTGCTAACCTTTTGGGAAGTGTTAGAGCTGACAAGAGTCTATGTATCAATGGGCCATTCTGTATTCGTACTCCATGTGATGTTAAGAACCCTCTCTACGCCCAGAGGCATCCAAAATTATGGGCGACCCCAAAGGCGTACTGGCTGTCAGTATAAATATTGACAGTCAGTCCCTCACTCAACTCACAAGCCCGAAGAAGGGCAACCAGCTCTGCGGCTTGGGCTGATTGATATGGGACACAGGATGTCTCAACTATAGTGTGTAACGTTGTAATTGCATATGCTGCAGTGGTGGTGCCATCTGGTAGTTTGAAACAAGAGCCATCGACATATAGCTCCCTTTGGGGTTCAGATAGGGGAACATCAGTCAGGTCTACCCGTCCCTTCGTCTCCTCTTCCGTTCTGTACACACAACCATGTACATCTGTGTCATTACTCGTCGAAGAGAGGGGTAGTAACGTGGCTGGGTTCAGAATGGCACATCTTTTGATGGTAATGTGCGGAGCAAACAAAGTTAGTTCATATCCAGTCAGACGTGCACTAGTAAGGTGCTGTGTCTTTGTCTTATTCAAAAGCGTATCCACAGCATGGGGTACCATTACCGTGAGAGCAGTATCAAGAACGAGCCCCGCCGATTGTCTGATAGAAACTGCCACCGCCGCTGCAGCTCTCAGGCAGCTTGGGAGCGCTCTGGCTACGTTATCCAGCACAGCAGAAAAATAAGCGCAGGGTCTTTGCTTACCACCAAAACGCTGTGTTAAAACAGACAGCGCGCAACCGTCCACCTCATGTACGTAAAGCACAAAAGGCTTCTGGTAATCAGGAGTACCAAGCACAGGAGCAGACCAAAGCGCAACCTTTAATTGCTCAAAAGCTTGCTGGCATGCGGATGTCCAAGGCAGGGGTTCATGCACTTCTTTAGTGGTCAGGTTAAGGAAGGGATTTGTTAGTAAGGAATAATTGGGGATCCAGTGTCGACAATACGAGGTAATACCAATAAATGCGCGTACTTCACGTAGCGTTTTAGGAACAGGCATATTAGTGATAGCTGCTATGCGCTCAGGTGTTAGTCTGCGACCCTCCTTTGACAGTAGGTGACCTAAGTAGGTGACCTCCTGTCGACAATATTGAAATTTGGAAAGGGACACCTTATGGCCATGGCCCACCAAATGATACAGCAATTTAACAGTGGCATCTTTACAGCCATCCTCAGTATCAGAGGCCACAAGGAGGTCATCTACGTACTGCAATAGCACATTACCAGTGGGAAGTACCAAAGAATCCAATTGAGTTTTTAAGGCTTGACTATAGATACTAGGACTTCCTGTATAGCCTTGAGGAGCCCGACAGAATCTAAAGCTCCTGCCGGCTAGGGCGAATCCAAACAGATATCTGCTATCTGTATGAATAGGAATGCTAAAGAAAGCAATCTTCAGATCAATCACGGAAAAGAACTTTGCTGATGGGGGAATCATTGTCAATATCGTGGTGATGTCTGGGACTACAGGATATTGGGGTACTACAATTTTATTGACCCCTCTGAGGTCAATTACAAAGCGATAAACATCAGGATGAGCATCAGAAGAGTCTACGGGTGTCTTCTTGAGATTCAGAAGGATAGGGCTATTGCACACATTCGCCACTGTCTCCTCAACCACGCCAGACTCAATCAAATCCTGTATTATTTGCAACAAGGCCTTTTCTCCTGCTTGTGAAATCTTGTACTGGGGCGTGGCAAGACAGCATTGTCTTTAATCTGAATAGAGACCGGCGGGATCTGGAGTAACCCCACATCCGTGTCTCCTGCTGCCCATAAACTATGGGGCACCTCTTTGAATTCAGCGGGGAGGGATGCGTCCTTTGCAAAGCATTGTTTAGCACGAGTCACTTGTGGCCCAACGGTCATGTAAACACCATCTGGGGAACAAAAGATGGTGGCATGCAATCTCTTCAACAAATCCAATCCCATCAAATTCTCCCCACAATTTGTCGTTAACAGAAACGGTGAATCCACTGTAAAGGGACCAATAGTCAAAGCAAGAGGTTTGGAAATGGGGCTAACAACCAGCATGCCTGAGAAACCTACTGAAACATTGTATTGACCAGACAGAGCTGCCCCTGGGACCAGCGAACGAGAAACAGAGCTATTCATAGCACCCGTGTCAAGTAAGAACGTCTTGGGCGTGCCCTGCAAATCTGCAGTGACATAAGGTCCCCGCTGATCTACAGGCACCGGAACCGGTCCCTTACCCTGTCCCTGGCTGTCCTAGCTGTGGGACATCCCCGTCACTTCGTCCATGTCATAGTCGTCATGATAGTACTGCCTTCCCCGGGGTTCGTCGAAATAGTTCTGGCTCTGCTGAGCATACGATGTATCCTCAAACTGTCCCTCTCTTTGGCCCCTCCCCCTCTACCACGTCCTCTAAAACCCCTACCTCTCGGGGCCTCAACTTTCTGCAGTAACTCCGGACACTCACTTGGCCAATGCCCCTCCTTTTTACAGTAGGCACATTGGTTGTACCCCACGGGCACACCCGGTGTACTGTTCCGGTCAGACCGGGACCCCCGCTGGGCCGGACCCAAACCCCTTCCTCTTCCTCTTCCCCTCGCCACTTGCTGCATCAACACCCTTGTCTTCAACTCCTTAGACTTTTTCTCCACCTTCTCTTTGTCCTCATTCTCTCTATGCTCGTAGTACTGTGCCATACTCAAAATTACTGACGGGGAGGAGGTGGTCCAAGTACTTTCCGAAGCCTGCAACCTAGTCGCAATCTCTGGAAGCAAATTAGTGACAAACCTGTTGACAAACAAACGAACACCACCCTTCAGTGACAGATCCTGGCCACTAAAATCCAGAAACACCCCTTCAAACCTAGTAAAGAAATCGGACACACGTTCATCCTTCTTCTGGCGACACGCAGTCAACTTGTCCCAATCCACTCGTCTCAGCGGGATAAGGGAATGCATGTAAGTGATAATACGCCCCGGCAAGGCTAATAACTCCGCCTTCGGTTTCTCGCCGGGCTTGCGCTCCTTATCCCATGCCCTGATCTCATTCCATGTTCCACCCAATTCCACCACATGATCCTGCGTATGCACCTGTCTCCATATATCTACCGGTACCAACAGACCGAAAAACAACTCTATATCAGCTAATGTCATCGCCGTGGAGGAGGCCGCCTCCGTCAATTCTTTATAGTACGCAGTTGGATTTTTCCGAGGGTCCGGCAACTGTCCTTTTAGGGATATTACCTCACTCCTCTTCCAAGGAGTGTAGATCCACTGTTCCTGGAAATGGGCCGCCACTCGTGGGCGAGTAACAATATTATTCCCATCTCGCAACTCTGGTATTTCGGGGTGGTAAATGGGATGAACTTCCCTCATGGGGAACTGTGACACTGTCGTCGGGACCTTCTGGAGCAATCTACCCCGATAACCCACCAAGTCGTCACATTACTGAAAACCTCATTTGGGGCCATATCTGTAGTATATACCCTATCCCGAATGTCATAAATTATCTGCAGTGCAATACCCTTGAAACACTGTTTCCACAATCCTATCAGCGTAGCCGACATATGCTTAAGAGCATGTTGCTGTATAAACGGCTCATAATCTTTCATCACGCTCCACACATCTTCCACACTATAAATCGGATTCCGGGCCCACTGTGCAGCCTGGTCAGCCACCATTCTCTTTTCCTCATCACCCACAGCAGAACGCACCAGCACTTTATCCATGCGTTCACGTGCTGCTGCCCAATTCACTTCATGCACTCCACGCACAGGCGTCTCGGCATTTCGCAATGCCTGAGGTAACGCACTCAAAGGGGAAAGAGCAGAGGAAGAAACAGGTACCATTGCGCACAAAGACTGAGATGCAGGAGTAAGAGGAGGCGTGACCACAGATACGGAGTCGGGAGACAGAATAGGGGAACCGACGGCTCCCGTCCCTATAACTTGCAAAAATGGGGAAGAAACAGGTGGGGCTGGGGCCGAAGCAGTAGGGCCAGAAACAGGAAGAGTAGGAATAGCAGAACCAGAGGCCGAAGACTGAGGTGTTGGGATTATGGGATATATCCGGTCGGGGCATAAGGAGGTGGGGGCCGAGAATCCAATAACTCCTCAACGAAAACATCACCTTCCTCTCTAGCAACATAACACTTATCACTCTGCAATCGAAACTTCCTATCTGCACACTCTATGCCTTTCTCGATGTTTTCTCTTTCATACGCTACTGCTTTCTGCATTATCGTTTGCGTCTGTTCCCTCCGAGCTTGCTTCTCTGCCCTCATACGTCGTTGCTTCGCTTCCTTCTGCCATGTCCTCAGAGAATCAAACATCGAATGCCTGCTCTTTTTGGCGAACAATTTGTCCTGCAAGTAATTCAACTTTTGTTCATCAAATGTGCCAGTAAGCGGCCACTGTAACTCAACATTGTCCCTCGTATATTTATTCCACAACGTGCTAAACATAATAGGGCCAATGCCATGCTTGATGTATACATCAAAATTTGGGGTACCCTCCGTAGGTGCCGGCTGCCTTTCTTCCAATCGAGCTTCGGTGGAACAACACCGATATCCAAAACACCCTAACTTACTTAGACAAGGCATCTTAATATAAGACACATACACTGTCCCCAATGGACAAATAGAACACCAACCAACAAATGGTCCAAGAACCAAATCAAAGCGGTCCAAAACCGCACAAGACAGTCCGCAGACTGTACCAAGACAAGGAGACAGGCTCTAGTCCCAGACCTTTTCAAGAGTAAGCCGAATTTCCAGTTGGCCTGGCAGATTGTTCGCAAACAGCCCCAAACCTTTTCAAGAATGGGCCGAATTTCCAGTTGGCCTGGTAGACCGTTCACAAACACTCTGTGACTTTTCAAGGGTCCGCAAACCCACCAAGTTCAAGACAAGACAGTCCGGAGACTGTACCAGACACAGCCCGTAGGCTCGTGCCGTTCAACCATGGCGCCACAATTTCCAAGAATTCAAGTCACTCACCTGGTGCACTCAGGTCGAGCAATATTATTCTCCACTGCCGACTCTTCGGACCAAACGGTCATATCCAAGGTTCCGCCTTCTCAAGACCCCAGCCGGTGACCACTAGACGAGGAGTCGCCCGATCAGACGGGCGGGGCAGCCAAGAGAACCGGGCTCTTATCGTGTGGGGATCCCCGATCCGCCCGACCGACCGGACGCAACCCCGACCCTACAACCCGATTACGGGCGAGTCGGGTCACCTTGCGGAGTCCCTGTTCGGGGGCCAACTGAAGGAAGTGGCCCGAAAAGGGCCACCCGGGTTTTCTACAACCTCCTAATCGCCTTCCACAAAATGAAGAGTCGGTCAGACAGTAGAGAATACAAACAATTGTTTATTACCAATACTCTGCAGAGGAGTCCAATCCGACCTGCACCCTAAGATGTTTGCCGAGGGACTGACCCCCCCAACAGTCTGCAACGCATAATCATTCTCCCAAGGGCCTCCCAACCACACCCACAATGGAAAGTTACCGGTTTAGGCCGAACATGAACAAAGGAGGCACAGAAGGATGGGCTACCACCTGCTAGATGGGTACACGATATCACTATCTCAAGGTTGCCGTGCTGGGTCTAGGCGTCTCCTAACGTGGGGGCAGAGCTACACACAAGGATAGGTATGCGAGGGCAGAATGGCCTATTCATTAGCAAGTCAGAAGGCAACCTTGAACAAAAGAGAAAATAATAGCTGAATACAGTGTTCTGCTGAGGCAAGCAATATAAATAATGAGGCCTAGTACAGGCACAGTCTAATAGGGATACGAAATTCAAAATGGAGTCACACTCGCTAACTGAAGCTCGCACATTGCAGGGATAACTCAGTGGGTTACATAACGTGAATACGAATGGTGTCTAATTTAGCCGCACACTGCAAACCTAATATAATGTACAACAAGTGTATAACGAGAATGAGATTTTCAAACCTAACAAATGCACGCAGTAGGTAATTGGTGGAACAAGAACCAGCCCAGTTGGCTGGGGGGGCAGAAAAAGGTTGTGTTGTCACCCCCTTTTCCTGGGTGGTGGGGGCATGCAAAGTTTGCCAGGAGTCTGCAGAAGTTTGGTTGGCGTTGACAGTTAGTGAACAATTTTGACGCAACTCTCTGCGCAAAAGTTACGCATTGCTGGAGTCGTGTCGCAAGCAGGACGCAACTCCAGCAATGCATGGGGAGGCCTAGTCCTAATACACTGCGTCACTCCTTAAGCCTGCTCCAAGCAGGCACAGGGTTATGACGCAGTGGCGTCCTAGAAGTGGCGCAGTGAAATCTTTTAGATTTCACTACGTCATTTCTACGAGGCTTTCCTGCATGGGAACGCCCACCCTGCATACATTATACCTGACGCAGGAATAATGTGGCGCAGGGATTTACAAGGTGACGCATCTACCTAGATGCGTCACGTTGTAAATGGACCGCAACGTGGGGAATTGTTAACGCTGCCGCTGCATCACAAAAAGTGATGCAACGGCGGCGCAAAAGAGTCACAAGGGGCTTGTAAATCTGCCCCCTAATCTTCTGGCCCTGGAATGAGGTGGATCAATCCAATAATCCAAGGTTCCTCCAAAAGATGTAAGCCCTCCATGAGGGGGAGGAGGTATTTTTGCCGAATATTAGGATCAATTCAATCCTGGCTCATTTGATTGGCATGGCGGCGATTAACCCAGAGGATTGTTCACCTGCTGATGCTAGTGCTACCAAGAAATCTTTTGCTGCCAGTTCTGTGTACATGAAGGCAGCTACTTATGCAGCATACGCGACACAGTCTTTAGAAAAGGACTTTGAATCTCTTTCTACTGCCATCCAGGAGAATATGGATAGTTGTGATTTGCTGCTGCAAATGAAGCAAGAGGCGAAAACTGTTAGCTACTGTTTCTTCAGATATTATTGGATCCTCAGCAGTGGCTTCGGGTGCTTCATTCCTGGCACGCAGTCATTTATGGATGCAGGACTGAAAAATTATACGGAGAAAGCGACCCTCCGGAAAATTCCCTTTGAGGAGAAGAAGCTGTTTGGAGATCAGTTGGATGCTACCATTACGAAGTCTTTCAAAGAGACAGGAAGCACACTTTTCCCTAAAAGGGTTCAGCCTCTACATCCTATATGTCCTGGAACAAGGACTATAAGGATTTTTCTAGGAAGGATTCAAAAGCTTATTTTTCCAGAAGAAGGCAGTTTCAGCCTCGGTAATCCTCCAAACTCAGGACTCTGGTAAAGAGGCAGGAGCAAGCAAGAATCGTTCCTGACTAGTCTCCCCTCCTGGAAGGGATTGCCCAGTTGGAGGGAGTCCATCGGAGATCAATTGCTGCTCATTCTACATCAGGAGAGACTATGTGATCAAGTTTATTCAAAAGCCTCCAGATTCAGGAACTCTCCCTACCTCTGTTCCGAAGGATCCGGTAAAGAGGGAGGCTTTTGTGGTCTGGCTTTATAGTCCTGTTAAACAAAGGGCAACTGTGGAAGTTCCTGCACCGGAAAGAGGAAAGTGAGTTTACGCTATTCTGTTTCTGGAGCAAAAGACAAACGGAGAGGACAGGCCAGTTCTAGACCTAAGAAGAGTGAGCCAATGGATAAAGACCGTCCATTTCAAAATGCTCTCCTTGCAGCAAGTTATTCCTTTAGTGTTAAAAGGTAACTTTCTAGCCACTATTGATCTTCAGGATGCCTACCTTCACGTCCGTATTCACAGACGTCACCAAAGATTTCTGACGTTTGCAGTAGAATCATTGCACTTCTAGTTTCAGGAACTACCTTTCGGTCTAAAATCAGCACCAAGGATCTTTACCTAACTCCTGGCTCCACCGGTGGGACTACTGCATCAGGAGGGCATTGCACATATCTAGACATCTATCCGGTGTTTTCTTCCACCCTGAAAACCACAGTGGCTCATGTTACAAGAGTGCTTTCGATGCTGGAACATCATGGGTTTCTGGTGAATCAGAAGTCTCACCTGACACCTGCTCAGGACCAGACTTCCATTGGCACAAGGTTTCTCACCAGTGTAGGGTTGGTACGCTGACAGCGAAGAGGATCGACAAGATTCATTCACATTTGTCAGAATTGAAGATGCAGGACAATCTAACAGTAGAGGCCTGGATGCAAGTGCAGGGCGTTCTTGCTGAAACCATGTTTTGGGAGCCTTGGGCCAGGTTCCATCTGGACAGGGTGGTGAGACACATTCTGGTGTTATGTCCCGTATAGAGGCCCTAATGTAGACCCGTTCATACATGCCCTAAAATGGACGTATTCATATTTGCCATAATACGGTCATATTCGTACTTGCCCTATTATAGTCAAAGCCGCATATGCCCTATTACGGTCATAAATGTACATGTCCTATTATAGTCATGATTCCTTATATAGGCATGATCTTTCACCTACATTGGTCCTCACTAGTACACAACGTGCTCTGAGGGCTGAACGTTATCTATTCTGTGATTTGAATACAGCAGGGTTTTTCCCAAACACAGGCCCACACTGTACTCATCAATTATGCATGGCTCTCTAGGAATACACCACCTGCATAATATGTATGTACAAAGTTCACCCCTGACGTCTTCCTCAAGTCTAACATGGCCAATACAAACCATACGAAGCAACCAGAGTCTTCAGGGTATAAATATACCACATCTTACCCGGGTAAGACAGAGGGAACCGAGACTTCCATGCTGACACACTGACTAGAGACGCTGAGGCTCCTGCATGCAGTCGCTCCAGCTGACAGCGGTCTGACACAGCCCTTGCGGGGTCTCCAACTCGAGACCAGGACGGGGTCCCACACTCTCTCTATTCAGGTATGGGGGTTCGACTAAATCCTAGAAGGATTCTTGGCTCTTAGGCTTTTAGACCTACACATATGCTAGGTACACTCAGGTACATCTAGTTAGGCATCGTAGGAGTACGCGCACTTTGCATAATGTTTTTTATATTCATGTATGTATTCATGATTATTGCAATATGGTAGAACTGTTCTATCCCTTTGCTTTTATCGTACTGCTGATAATATATCTCTGCTATTGTCTGCTGGTTGCCGCAGCACATATATTTTACACTAGAATAACAACTGTTCAATAAATACTTATTGAAACGCCCAGACTGTTTATTCTGTGTAACTCTCTGAGACAAACCGAATAAGTAAGCACGAGTGACTGAGCAAAAGGTAGTACATTGTTTCCACGATTCTGAGGAATTTGGGTTGTCATGATCTAAGGTTGCCAGAAACTAATCTCTCACCGATAAGAGGAGATTCTAGTGGCACTGTGAGCTAGCTAATGCAAATCCGGCTAACATACACGGTGGGGGTGCACAGAGCCAGTCTACCACCAAACTCACAGCTTATGTTATCCAAACGTGCAGGTCCTGCATGGGTACTATAGGAACTACACGACACTGGTTCATTGTTCCCGGGTATCTCAGGATTTAACTGTAAGGATTCCTATGAAAACTATCATCAGAGAGAAGCTTTCATGGTGAATGGAGTCTTCACACATCAGGAAAGGAATCAGCTTAACATCCCAGACGCTGATCATCTTGACAACTGATGCCAGCTCAGTGGGATGGGAGCTTGGATCTATGTAAGTCCGGTACAGGGCCTTTGGTCAAGGGTGCAGCAGTTGAGGTCCCCCAACTGGAGAAGTGATTCATCACGCACTGCTCGCATTTGCTCCCCTGTTGAGGGGCAAGAGCATTTTGGTACGGACAGACAACAACACGGCCAAGTCCTACATCAACAAACAGGGGACACAAGCTCTCCAGCACTGTAGAGGAACTCCAATCAGCTCTTTCTGTGGGCTCGGGACAACATAATGGAGCTGAGAGTGATTTACACTCAGGGGA
The DNA here is from genome assembly GCA_963921515.1 of Calotriton arnoldi. Lineage (NCBI taxonomy): Eukaryota > Metazoa > Chordata > Amphibia > Caudata > Salamandridae > Calotriton > Calotriton arnoldi. The sequence continues at coordinate 995,600 of CAWUFW010007255.1, forward strand.
AGCTACATGTCCGAGCAGCCAAATTGAGCAAGGAAATTCACTCCTCTCAGGAATTTTGTCTGACCAGGCAGGCATTTTTGCAGGATTTGTCAGGAGTGGGGGACTCCAGTAGCGGATTTGTTGCACCAGCACAGAAAGCCCTTCTTCCCCTATTCTGTTGAAGGGTGAGGGGGGAGAGGACTTTGGCAGTGGATGCCCTTTCTTGACCTTGGCTGAAGGGGACCCTTTATGCCTACCCTCCTTTCCTTCTTCTTCTGAGGTTTTTGATCAGGCTGAGGGGGGAGAATTCTGTAGTGATATTGGAGGCTCCAGCATGGCCTGGCTCTGCTTCTGATAACCCACACGATGTGCAGAGGCTGGCGGTTGGGGCGGTCTCACCTTGACAAATGTTTGACTATAGGGAGACGCTCCAGCTCAAGTATCAATACAAGCAAGTACTTCTGTGAAACTCAGTATTACCGTAGTGTGTTCACAAGGCCCCAGAACGGAATGGGTCAGAACTCAATCTACTAAGAAAGAAAGGTAGGAGAGTAGGGGATTTAGAGGATCTAAGGTCCTGAAGAAAGCCAGAAGACCCTCATGGGGCTAAATGAAATTGGCTGAAACATGTTGACAGACATGCAGATAGGAGGGGTGGGGGCCCACTTACTCACCCTGACACTACCATGCTATATTATATATATATTTTTTAATCCTGACCAGGAAGTCCAGGAATAAACTATAGAGTGGATATTCCTGAGCCAGTTTGAATCTAATTTCTGCACTATATTTTTGTTGATCCCTGATTTATTTGTTTGTTTTGTCTTCCCCCTCCCTTTTGCTCCATCCCAGGCGTTGGTCTGCGCAGGGATGTTGTTAGCAGCCCCAATGATGAAGCATGCCACAAATTGTGTGTGAGGGCAGTTTTTATAAACAGCGCGTGCGCCATACTCTACTTATGCTGTATACTTCCCCATTCTCCTACATCTTTATGTGTGTTTGGACCATCTGATAATGACCATGAGAATCTGTTATGTGTTACCTCTCTCAGTAGTTCTATTCCCCCTAGCATTTCCCTGCTTTCAGGTCAAGTCATTGAGAAGTCTCAGGCTGACGGTTTGGAGGTTGAAAGGGCAGGGTTAAAGGTAAAGGGGGTCTCTGAGAAGGTAACTTCCTCCACCCAGATGTCCAGGAGAGCTTCTGCACTTTCTTCCTATTCCGGACATTATTCTACCCTTCAGAAATGGTGTGCAGTCGGTTGAGCTTGTGAAGGTGCTGGATTTCTTGCGCAATAGTTTTGCTCTAGGGTTTCCGATTTCCACTCTTAAGATCTAGTGGGCAGCGATTAGGGTTTTAAGGACATTTTGGGGTAATTTGCGAGACACAGATGGTCTCGACCAAAGGCTTTTTAAGGAGTTTCTTACACTTAGGCTACCAGCTAGACCGGTTTACCCATCTTGGGATCTTTCTTTGGTCCTGAATCTGTTGCAGAGGTCTCGCTTTGAACCTTTTGAGAAGGTGGATTTGAGATTGCACACCTTGAAGACTTTCTTCCTGGTTGCAATTACATCGGGAGGAGGTTGAGGGAATTTGTTTCCTTATCAGTATGTCATCCCTTCTTTAGGGTATACGAGGACAGGGTTGTTTTACATCCTCCACCTTCTTTAATCCCCGAGGTAAATTCAGTGTTTCACAGAGAGCAGGAGGTTATTTTACTGGTGTTTCATCCTAATCCTTCTTCCCCTGAGGAGGTGGAATTACATTCTTTGGATGTTAAGTGGGCTACTCTGATTTATTTGGCTAGGGTTTCTGATTTCAGGTTTACTTATTCATTGTTTGCTCATTTTGGGCCCGATAGGAAAGGATCTAAACCTTCCAATCAGACGCTGAGTAGGTGGATCAGATCTCTGATAGCATTGGCATATAGGGAGGCAGGAACTCTATGTCCAGCATGAGTGGAAGGTAGATTCATCAGAGCTATGTCTACTTCCTTTGCAGAGGTAGAGAGAGCATCTTTGATTGACATTTGTAGGGCTGCAGCATGAGCTATGCCCTCTACGTTTGGGCACCATTACAGAGTGAAGCAGGAAATTGACCTGGAGGAGGTTTTGGGGTCAAAAGTGCAGTCTTCTAAGAAGTAATAGAATGTTTGATTCCAAAATAAAATTAACTGAGTGGTGCATGTATAGTCAGTTGTCCTGGTCAATGTTATTGTTTGCTATTTTTCAATATGCAATTAGTTATGGGGGGAAACGTAGGAGGAGGCAAATTGCATTACTCCAAGTACATTTTCATCATAATTAATTAACCCCTCCCTCCCGCCCTATTATGACCAGATCAACTGCAATATGTGGGGGCTTGTGTCAACTAAAACAGGAGGTTGCGAGGGGGGGTAGAGTAGCTTTTCTATTTTCAAAACTGGGTGTGTCTGTGTGGCGCAGCGGCCTCACTATGTAATTATTATAGTGCAAACATACTCGGAGTAATGCAATTACTGGTAAGTGATTGAAACATTTACCTATCATGACAGTCCAGGTAGTTCATTGTGATACATTGGTGTGTACATTAGTGGGCAGTATGTTAAGGGTAGATTTATCAGTGTGGTTCTTCATTGTATGTTACTGTGGTGAAGGACAGTGCTCGGGGAATGTGCCTTTTATCATCATTAAACAGTACTTATATAGCGCGGCTAATCACCCATAAGGGTATCCATGCGCTGAGAACCCTGCTGCTCATAATTACGATATTTGTAGTAACAGGAGTTACAAAAGGACAGAAGTGGCTGCACACATTGGAATGTGTAGGGCCTTTCATAATGAAGACTGTAGAAAGATGCAGGCCGTGATGGGAGGTGCGGCTGTGCCAATGCTTAATTTACGCTGGTGCTAAGCACCGCCACTTAATTGGTTTCCGGTGCTCGGCACTGGCACCTAATTGTCAACATCATACATAGAACGGTCTACCACATGGTGGCGCTGCTCATCTAATTTAGAGATGAGCAGAACAAACGGTTGTTTAGGAATACAATATGCATTAAAATTGCTAATACCTGCCTCCCCAGCCATTCCTTTAGCTTTGGGGACCTGGAATAATCTGAACTGTCGCATTTACATGCGAGAGAGATGGTTAGTAGTTGTTTTGGCAGCGATGACAGGGGCGATGGGTGTTGCAAGCTGCAGTGCCCTCCTGGTCAGAGCCCTGGCACTTAATATTTTACAAATTAAGCACTGGGCTGTGCAGCTGAATAGATTGTACTGCAACACAGCGGTGTCCGAGTATGGTATAGGCTTGGATACACCCCTTTTTTTGTCATTTGTGCCCTCTTCCAACTCGTGATTTACTGCGTCATATCTAGCTCCGCTGCGCCCAGGCCAAACAAAATATTGCACCCACCACCCCGTGTGTCTGCTCTTGGTCTCACCCTGCATGTGGCTGTGGTCGCCACGCTCAGCATGGTGTTAATACCTCACAAATCATTCCACAACGCTTTGCAAAACATTCAAACGCGTTCTTATGAAATTACGAGACAGGCAGTGTAAACGTAGATTTTAAAAATGTAAACACAAACAAGTAAAAACGGCTTCTTGTCAGTTATGGACATTCGTGTTACATTCTGCTGCGTGAAGAGGAGATAAATCCATACCCTAAAGGCTGCCTATTCAGTGTACTTTTCTTAATTTTGTGCCTTTGTAAGGCGCCGCAGATCATCATACGGTTTCGTTTAGACTAACATGACCCAAAGGCACTAGAGGTCTTACGCCGGCACGCTATACACGTTTTTTAGGCGCAGGGACATTAAGCGATGTGCCCAAAATAACGGGGTGTTGGGCAGAGGCCAGGATTTGAACCTAGTTCCCCAGTTTTTAAGTCGTTAGCTCTTGCCCGTAGAGCACATCGCCTCCCTGCCAGAGAGTACCATGAGACGGCTTCGGTAGGGCACAGGTGGGTCAGGACCTGAGGGTGGTAGTGGGTCAGTCAGCTAAGAGATGAAGTCTGCTGGCAGGAGTCCTCATTCCATGCGTAGCTGGGCAATGTAAAGCATTACAGGGTTCACCATGGCCCATGGCCTGGGACTGTGGAGAAACAGCCGCTCTAAGGCCCGCTCCCTCGAAAAGCAAACTTAGTTAACTGGGCTCAGTATTCAATGCGCCATATCTGGCTTTAAAGTGTTACACAACATGTCCATAGTGTGGTGACTGGAAGTGGCCAACTACAGGTAGGCCGCAGGCCCAGGGTCACAGGGTACAACAGGGGAAAAATAACGGGACGCTGAGACAGTGGTGTGCTTTTGGAGATGACCCCACGTGCGGGTTCACCCCTTTTATTACTACCCCTTAGGCCACGCCTGGCCTGCGGATGACGTGTGTCCAGTTCCGGCTGGCGGACTAGACCGCCAGCCTACTAAACATTACACATAGGAGTATGTGTGAAAGTATTCACACATGATTTCCTCTGATACAATAATGAGCACACCCTACCCTGAAGTACTGCAAACCGACTGCTGGAGGAACACAGGTAATTTTCCGTTTTTTAAAAAAATATTCGAATCCAACGTCATTCTTAAAAGAATTTACAGCACTTCGCTTATTACTAAACAAAACAAAACCAAGTGAAATAAGGGTGGGTGTCACGTCAACTTCAGCACAATCTTTCTCCCTAGAAGAGCGTAGCACAAAAGACACGATAAAAACTATACTAACTGGAATTGTCTTGCCATTGAGCAAGCCAGGTTGGCACGTCACTGTGTTAAGTAATAGATTGAAAATAGCAGTTTGCAAATAGCAACAGTAATATGCTTAAAAATGTAGAGACCTGCTCACAAGATCATGTCCTTGTGAGGAAATTGGTACACAGAATACTCATCTGGCGCAGCAGAATCCTGTTAATTTGTTTTCTCATTAAATGTATAACATGCGGTCCTTGAAGAGGCAGGTCTTTCATGAAAGAAAAGCTGCAACACAGAGCATCACATCAATTAGTTCATTATGTGGAGCAATTGCGCCCCCAACTGAACATTTAGGTTATTCGTAAGTGCATATGTTGGCGGGAAAACATTTACAGAAAAAAACGACGTTTTCAAACACACGTCAGAATTGAAGAACACCTCCCAGGTTGCCAGTGCCGGATTAAACCTTGTAGAGGCCCCTAGGCAGTCGAAATTTCGAGGCCCCCCTCGTAAATTATCTCCTAATACGTTTTTAATTTTATCAACCAACAATTTTAATAAACCAAATTTATTACACAAAACTATACATGAACAATCATTGATGTTATTAAACAAAAATATATTTTTTAACATGTTAACAAACCAACAAACTTTAAATATTTAATGGGTACATTACATTAATACAGTATTTTCTCTATAGAGTCTTTAATGTAAAGTTTTCGTTTCTTTCAGTTGATTCATTTTTTCTATCATTTGGAAACAATGTAAGAAAGCTTGATTGTAATTTTCTTTCACGATCTAATCAATATTATTTTGATTTGTTGTCGCGGGGTCCCTGAAAGGAGTGGAGCCCATAGGCCGGTGCCTACTTTGCCGATTTGGTAATCCGGAACTGCAAGTTGAGTTTATGTCCTATGTGACTTGAATGGGATAGTTTCGGCAGCAAGGACGTAAAACAAAGTTGACAGATATGTGGCCAAAAATTAGTAGCTTTATTTAACGGACCACTTATATCGGGGAGATTGTTACATTTCGTTAAGACTCCAGGCATACCCTAAAAGAGGATTATGAGGTACATTCAACCAGATGCGTTTCAGAAAGGCCGACTGGGTCAATGGAAGTTAGATGCATAGCTGCCAAGGTTTCAGATTGCTATGTGTGATATTTTCATAATTTCAGTGCAATTATGAGTGACATTTCAACAACTATGAGTGACTCTTTCTCGAGAGCAAACTCAAGCAATGAATATGAGGGAAACATAATTATCACAAATTACACCCATTTGAGCAACAAAAAACTCTTAGAAGCTAACTGCTGCAAAGCACTAGAAATGGAAGGACCCACAAGCCTAGTGCCTTTGTAACCTGAACATACTGTTAGGGGGGCAAGCCTCAGGAGAGGCTGACTGAGGCACATGTTAACCTAGGTCACAGCCCATTTGTGCAGGGCCCAGCCGGCTGTACATTATTTCAAAAAGACACTGAGAACTGCAGTATAAAAATCAATAGCTGAGCGTCCGACCGCCCCAGCGCACCCACTATAACATGAGAGTCAGTGGGCACCGGCGTCATGATGGCTCAATCTAACACAAGCAATATTTGTCACAGTCAGAGGCGTGTTTACTTTAATAATAATACCGACACTCACTCTCAGGCACTTACTGATGATTCATGATGCAGATGACTACTTGGTGGCACAGGCAGCTGAGCTCGACTGCTGGTGTCGCAGCCTGGTGGGCTGGTATTTGGCCCTCCCGCTCACCTGATTTGATACCGCCCGGCCGCTGCGGCCCGTCCGACGTCCAGCTAGCAGGTTACAGCTATATTTGCTGCACCCACTCTGTTCACATCGACTGGCCTGCCTCAGTGACTCTGCTTGAGTCCACCGCTATGGGCCTAGGTTGAGTCACGTGGGCAGGAATCCCATCCAGATTGGATTCTATTCTTTACCGTAAGCAGCGGTGAGCACAGCTTTCAGCCTGGTTTGCCCTGTACCAACAGCCCAGCACTGAGACAACGGCAAGAGAGTTGATGCCTGCGGCTGGCGCTGGCGAAAATCGAATCAACCACCTCATGATCCTGATGGTGCTGGATTTCACGTTCTAGATTCGGTCTAGAACTCCGAGTTGATGGTACTTTTTCTCAGCATGAGAGCGTGGGGGGGAGAAATCGCTAGCGGGTCAATCATTTCAATTGCGATTCGCTAGGACCATTAAGAATCACAGACTACTAAATGGGGTTAGTTAATTCATTACAAAGCCAAAAATAACTGAACGTACAGGCACCTCAAGATGATGGTATAGAAATACATTAAGACTAATACAGAGCTAAACCTACGAATGAAATTAAGGCGATGCAACATGCACAAGATAATGAATTCAAGAATCAAGATACAAAAGATCAAAAAACAAGAGTCCAGATTTCCCTGCATTGGAGATTTCAGAGAAATAAGCATTAATCTATCCCGACACTAACGTGACATCCCTAGTTAAGCATATTGTGGGGCAGGGTCAGTTAAGGTGGAGTCTTCCTTAGAAGTCACTCCACTTCAGTTGGGTCAAGTAGCATGAAGCTACAGAGACAGAGCACGTTCTAAGATGGTCTCTCTCCAAAGGCAGAGAAGAAGTGGCGCCTTTCCCTAGTTACCACACATCATTATTACAGGTGACTTCCCAAGATCCTCTTCGGATCACGCCATCTGGTCAGGCCACATCCTCATAGGTACTTTTCCACTGGTCAGCGATGCTCCCGAGCGGTGGCGAGAGGACTTTGATTCCCAGTCAGAAAATGAGAAAATACAACATTCTCCATATCGATATCAACGTTCAATGTATCCCCTTCACTCCTCGCCTTGCTTCTAAAACAAAGACATTATTCTAGCTAACACGGACGCTTCTTCCACCTGCAACACAAACGTGAGGAAGAACAGAATTCAACGTGCACATTAAATCCAATTGTTAATTCTAATACAAGAGTTTCCAGGGAAAATGCATTTCAGGCCTCCAAAATTCAGCTAACATAATAGAAAGGTAACATGAACGTTACGGAATTATATAAAATTTGAATCATATACAGTTAATAATTTCACCTACATATAAAATGACACGATTAATAGGCACATTCAATAGTGAAATGGTTGTCAGTTGTGTTTCAGTTAATGGTTTCTGCTAGTAACATTCATTTTCCACGTTATTTCTTTACGTATTCTACATTTTGGCCTAAACACATCACATTCATGTTATCACGTTACTAGATCCTAACCCTTAGGTTAACAGGACAAAAGATTATATGCGGATGCAGTCTACACGTGTGATTATAATGCACCCCTACAATGAAGAATGGATTTTGTGCTACATCAGTTCCCCCCTCTGATGACCTGTGTCATCACAAACATCACAATTCCCTGTAGAGTAGACCGATCTAAACTGATGTCATAACTAGTTTCCTCTGTCTGAACTCTTCCAAGTGCTTAAGATTCTCATAATGACTGTCCTGTAGTCTCTCCATTCTCCTTGCTCTCTCTCTAATAGAATCCTCCAATGGTCTCGACTTGTGCCAATTGTATGCCCTCACTATGCCCAACAAAACGATGACACAAACCAAAACAATCACTATCGGTTTCAAGATGTATCCAAGAACTCCCCTTCCAAGATTCGTAAACCAACTTCCAACTTTTCCAAAACCTTTCCCAACCTTGTCCCAAATTCCCTCAGTTGCCAGATCATGTATCTTATGATGTATATCAGTAATGTTACTTATATACTTCCTCAAATCCTTACTGTTGTCCAGTATATAAGTGCAACACTGTTGGTCCTTCAACATTTTACAGACTGCGCCTTCTTTTGCCAGTAACACATCTAACGCAAGACAGTTTTGCATTACCATAGCTCTTATCGAAACCATCTCTCCATCTACAAGCAAAAGTGACTGAGCTGTATTAACTGACAACTTATCCACTATAGTTGACAATCTCCTAATCTCGACATTGTTCAAGACTACTCCCAAACTAGGTATCATTGCTCCAAATATATCTCCTACGATCTCACCAGCACTAGTTCCACGTTTCTCTCTATGAGCTGAATTCCCTTTCAAACTCTTCAAATCCTCTACGTGGTATATATTTGGAAACACAACAGCCACATAACGGAAGCTGAACGTATGCATTCCTCCCACATACAAAATACACACTTGGCACCACTTGAACAGCTTCTTGCAAGAATTTCTTCAAAAAAGCATCGATCAAAAATGTGTGTTCACACGCACTTTGTCCCACAAAAACAGTGTCATAGCGTGTCTGAACATGTCAAATTCAAAACTTGCCTTGTTGCTCCCAGTCTAGAGCTATTGGACCATAACTTCCCTTAGCCTTGTGAGCTAATTCTTCCTTGGTCCATAGAAAGGCTTCCTCTCTACTATCAAGATTAACCGTTTGTCCCCTATGTCTGTCTTCTACTTGGTCTACAAGCTTCTTCCCTATATCTGTCAGGGCCGGACTGGCCGTAGCGGGCACCGGGCATTTCCCTGGTGGGCTGCCAGGGTGGGGGCCGGTTTTCGGCCCTGTGGGGCCGTTTTTATTACCGGGGCTGGCAATATCGGCCCCCGTAACAAAATCGGCCGTAGCAAACAGCTCGGCCGCACGTCCTCCTCCCCCCTGGCCGAGCATTTTGCCAGAGCCGGTTTCAGTTCCCAGTCCGGCCCTGATATCTGTTAATGTACAAGTTAAGTTGTGTCTATGCGCATAAGCTGTGTCTAATGTGACTGTAGGTACAAAATACTTTCCCATTCTTTCTTCTTGCTTATAATATTTGTATTGGTTCAGGTGCTTGTAAACTGGAACTTCTGAAAGCACCAAATCATAATTTGAGAAATAGTACTCGTAGTGACCTTTTCCATAAAACATGCTAAGAGTCAGACTGCAACTAATTCCATATGTCAAGGGCACGTGATGATATCTTATACTCTCCTCGACCGAAGCAGGCAATTGCATGCACACATAGCAATCTCTCACATCCATAGTGTCCATGTACTCCTACAATAATTTTGCATAAGCATTCAGCATATAATCACCTTTAGACAAATCTACATATAGTAAACAACTAGTTTGTTCTATGAAGACTCTATCGAATCCTAGTGTAGCCTCTTTTGTGCTGGTAGTGGTAGGTGTGGATGTCCCATCTACCCCCACTCCCTTAACCTCAGCTTCCTGTGAACTTATAATAGACATATTAATGACTACAGCTATTACTATAATTACTCCTACGATGAGTGTACCTACTATACATTTGTGCCTACTGTTCAAATTTCCAGACTCCATTTTCAAACTGGCTCGTATTGTAACTGTAAGAGGATCAACACAATGTCTCTTTCTCCGCCTCTTTTGTCTGCACCACAAAGTCTTTGATACCAAAGGGGATGATGGACGGAGCGCTTGAGCAAATCAAACACTCACCCCCAGTCAACTGATCTGGGTTTAATCCATCATCATTCTTTAGCTCACTCCACCACCCCAGTTCAGACATGGCCATATGCAAATCAGTCTGACCCTGTGCCTCATGGGAACAGTCCAGCCCGAACTGCCAAGCCATGTCTTCCCTGGACCGGAAACAAGCATCCTGGGACCGGTTTCTGGCCATTCAGCCGTCATCAGCCAGGCTAGCTTGAATCCAGTGGCAAAGTGAGCAAGGGACCCACGTCTGGGCATACCCTGCCAACTTAGGGCGAACAAAGCGATACCAAAGGGGATGATGGACGGAGCGCTTGAGCAAATCAAACACTCACCCCCAGTCAACTGATCTGGGTTTAATCCATCATCATTCTTTAGCTCACTCCACCACCCCAGTTCAGACATGGCCATATGCAAATCAGTCTGACCCTGTGCCTCATGGGAACAGTCCAGCCTGAACTGCCAAGCCATGTCTTCCCTGGACCGGAAACAAGCATCCTGGGACCGGTTTCTGGCCATTCAGCCGTCATCAGCCAGGCTAGCTTGAATCCAGTGGCAAAGTGAGCAAGGGACCCACGTCTGGGCATACCCTGCCAACTTAGGGCGAACAAAGCGATACCAAAGGGGATGATGGACGGAGCGCTTGAGCAAATCAAACACTCACCCCCAGTCAACTGATCAGGGTTTAATCCATCATCATTCTTTAGCTCACTCCACCACCCCAGTTCAGACATGGCCATATGCAAATCAGTCTGACCCTGTGCCTCATGGGAACAGTCCAGCCCGAACTGCCAAGCCATATCTTCCCTGGACCGGAAACAAGCATCCTGGGACCGGTTTCTGGCCATTCAGCCGTCATCAGCCAGGCTAGCTTGAATCCAGTGGCAAAGTGAGCAAGGGACCCACGTCTGGGCATACCCTGCCAACTTAGGGCGAACAAAGCAATACCAAAGGGGATGATGGACGGAGCGCTTGAGCAAATCAAACACTCACCCCCAGTCAACTGATCTGGGTTTAATCCATCATCATTCTTTAGCTCACTCCACCACCCCAGTTCAGACATGGCCATATGCAAATCAGTCTGACCCTGTGCCTCATGGGAACAGTCCAGCCCGAACTGCCAAGCCATGTCTTCCCTGGACCGGAAACAAGCATCCTGGGACCGGTTTCTGGCCATTCAGCCGTCATCAGCCAGGCTAGCTTGAATCCAGTGGCAAAGTGAGCAAGGGACCCACGTCTGGGCATACCCTGCCAACTTAGGGCGAACAAAGCGATACCAAAGGGGATGATGGACGGAGCGCTTGAGCAAATCAAACACTCACCCCCAGTCAACTGATCTGGGTTTAATCCATCATCATTCTTTAGCTCACTCCACCACCCCAGTTCAGACATGGCCATATGCAAATCAGTCTGACCCTGTGCCTCATGGGAACAGTCCAGCCCGAACTGCCAAGCCATGTCTTCCCTGGACCGGAAACAAGCATCCTGGGATCGGTTTCTGGCCATTCAGCCGTCATCAGCCAGGCTAGCTTGAATCCAGTGGCAAAGTGAGCAAGGGACCCACGTCTGGGCATACCCTGCCAACTTAGGGCGAACAAAGCGATACCAAAGGGGATGATGGATGGAGCGCTTGAGCAAATCAAACACTCACCCCCAGTCAACTGATCTGGGTTTAATCCATCATCATTCTTTAGTTCACTCCACCACCCCAGTTCAGACATGGCCATATGCAAATCAGTCTGACCCTGTGCCTCATGGGAACAGTCCAGCCCGAACTGCCAAGCCATGTCTTCCCTGGACCGGAAACAAGCATCCTGGGACCGGTTTCTGGCCATTCAGCCGTCATCAGCCAGGCTAGCTTGAATCCAGTGGCAAAGTGAGCAAGGGACCCACGTCTGGGCATACCCTGCCAACTTAGGGCGAACAAAGCGATACCAAAGGGGATGATGGACGGAGCGCTTGAGCAAATCAAACACTCACCCCCAGTCAACTGATCTGGGTTTAATCCATCATCATTCTTTAGCTCACTCCACCACCCCAGTTCAGACATGGCCATATGCAAATCAGTCTGACCCTGTGCCTCATGGGAACAGTCCAGCCCGAACTGCCAAGCCATGTCTTCCCTGGACCGGAAACAAGCATCCTGGGACCGGTTTCTGGCCATTCAGCCGTCATCAGCCAGGCTAGCTTGAATCCAGTGGGAAAGTGAGCAAGGGACCCACGTCTGGGCATACCCTGCCAACTTAGGGCGAACAAAGCGATACCAAAGGGGATGATGGACGGAGCGCTTGAGCAAATCAAACACTCACCCCCAGTCAACTGATCTGGGTTTAATCCATCATCATTCTTTAGCTCACTCCACCACCCCAGTTCAGACATGGCCATATGCAAATCAGTCTGACCCTGTGCCTCATGGGAACAGTCCAGCCCGAACTGCCAAGCCATGTCTTCCCTGGACCGGAAACAAGCATCCTGGGACCGGTTTCTGGCCATTCAGCCGTCATCAGCCAGGCTAGCTTGAATCCAGTGGCAAAGTGAGCAAGGGACCCACGTCTGGGCATACCCTGCCAACTTAGGGCGAACAAAGCGATACCAAAGGGGATGATGGACGGAGCGCTTGAGCAAATCAAACACTCACCCCCAGTCAACTGATCTGGGTTTAATCCATCATCATTCTTTAGCTCACTCCACCACCCCAGTTCAGACATGGCCATATGCAAATCAGTCTGACCCTGTGCCTCATGGGAACAGTCCAGCCCGAACTGCCAAGCCATGTCTTCCCTGGACCGGAAACAAGCATCCTGGGACCGGTTTCTGGCCATTCAGCCGTCATCAGCCAGGCTAGCTTGAATCCAGTGGCAAAGTGAGCAAGGGACCCACGTCTGGGCATACCCTGCCAACTTAGGGCGAACAAAGCGATACCAAAGGGGATGATGGACGGAGCGCTTGAGCAAATCAAACACTCACCCCCAGTCAACTGATCTGGGTTTAATCCATCATCATTCTTTAGCTCACTCCACCACCCCAGTTCAGACATGGCCATATGCAAATCAGTCTGACCCTGTGCCTCATGGGAACAGTCCAGCCCGAACTGCCAAGCCATGTCTTCCCTGGACCGGAAACAAGCATCCTGGGACCGGTTTCTGGCCATTCAGCCGTCATCAGCCAGGCTAGCTTGAATCCAGTGGCAAAGTGAGCAAGGGACCCACGTCTGGGCATACCCTGCCAACTTAGGGCGAACAAAGCGATACCAAAGGGGATGATGGACGGAGCGCTTGAGCAAATCAAACGCTCACCCCCAGTCAACTGATCTGGGTTTAATCCATCATCATTCTTTAGCTCACTCCACCACCCCAGTTCAGACATGGCCATATGCAAATCAGTCTGAGCCTGTGCCTCATGGGAACAGTCCAGCCCGAACTGCCAAGCCATGTCTTCCCTGGACCGGAAACAAGCATCCTGGGACCGGTTTCTGGCCATTCAGCCGTCATCAGCCAGGCTAGCTTGAATCCAGTGGCAAAGTGAGCAAGGGACCCACGTCTGGGCATACCCTGCCAACTTAGGGCGAACAAAGCGATACCAAAGGGGATGATGGACGGAGCGCTTGAGCAAATCAAACACTCACCCCCAGTCAACTGATCTGGGTTTAATCCATCATCATTCTTTAGCTCACTCCACCACCCCAGTTCAGACATGGCCATATGCAAATCAGTCTGACCCTGTGCCTCATGGGAACAGTCCAGCCCGAACTGCCAAGCCATGTCTTCCCTGGACCGGAAACAAGCATCCTGGGACCGGTTTCTGGCCATTCAGCCGTCATCAGCCAGGCTAGCTTGAATCCAGTGGCAAAGTGAGCAAGGGACCCACGTCTGGGCATACCCTGCCAACTTAGGGCGAACAAAGCGATACCAAAGGGGATGATGGACGGAGCGCTTGAGCAAATCAAACACTCACCCCCAGTCAACTGATCTGGGTTTAATCCATCATCATTCTTTAGCTCACTCCACCACCCCAGTTCAGACATGGCCATATGCAAATCAGTCTGACCCTGTGCCTCATGGGAACAGTCCAGCCCGAACTGCCAAGCCATGTCTTCCCTGGACCGGAAACAAGCATCCTGGGACCGGTTTCTGGCCATTCAGCCGTCATCAGCCAGGCTAGCTTGAATCCAGTGGCAAAGTGAGCAAGGGACCCACGTCTGGGCATACCCTGCCAACTTAGGGCGAACAAAGCGATACCAAAGGGGATGATGGACGGAGCGCTTGAGCAAATCAAACACTCACCCCCAGTCAACTGATCTGGGTTTAATCCATCATCATTCTTTAGCTCACTCCACCACCCCAGTTCAGACATGGCCATATGCAAATCAGTCTGACCCTGTGCCTCATGGGAACAGTCCAGCCCGAACTGCCAAGCCATGTCTTCCCTGGACCGGAAACAAGCATCCTGGGACCGGTTTCTGGCCATTCAGCCGTCATCAGCCAGGCTAGCTTGAATCCAGTGGCAAAGTGAGCAAGGGACCCACGTCTGGGCATACCCTGCCAACTTAGGGCGAACAAAGCGATACCAAAGGGGATGATGGACGGAGCGCTTGAGCAAATCAAACACTCACCCCAGTCAACTGATCTGGGTTTAATCCATCATCATTCTTTAGCTCACTCCACCACCCCAGTTCAGACATGGCCATATGCAAATCAGTCTGACCCTGTGCCTCATGGGAACAGTCCAGCCCGAACTGCCAAGCCATGTCTTCCCTGGACCGGAAACAAGCATCCTGGGACCGGTTTCTGGCCATTCAGCCGTCATCAGCCAGGCTAGCTTGAATCCAGTGGCAAAGTGAGCAAGGGACCCACGTCTGGGCATACCCTGCCAACTTAGGGCGAACAAAGCGATACCAAAGGGGATGATGGACGGAGCGCTTGAGCAAATCAAACACTCACCCCCAGTCAACTGATCTGGGTTTAATCCATCATCATTCTTTAGCTCACTCCACCACCCCAGTTCAGACATGGCCATATGCAAATCAGTCTGACCCTGTGCCTCATGGGAACAGTCCAGCCCGAACTGCCAAGCCATGTCTTCCCTGGACCGGAAACAAGCATCCTGGGACCGGTTTCTGGCCATTGAGCAGTGTCTTAGGATCGTGGAAAATTTATTTAACAGTGTTTAGTACAATATTTACACAGCCTGGAAGATTTCCCTAGCCCTCTTTCTCCTTCTAAGGGAAAGTCCCTATTTTTATTCTTCTTCAACTCAGGCCTAGGTTATCTTCTGCTAGCAAGGGTTTTTATTTACAGTTCAATGTTCAATTTACATCCCTTATGAGGTCTGAGCCAATTTCATTGATGACTCGTTGTAATAGTTCAAGTCGGAATGCTGCAATTTCCTGAGGCTGTGGCTGATTTCCAAAACTCGGGAATTCGATATCTTTCAAAATCAAACTGCGTAAGCCACTCAGCCTCGGTGGAGATCGTACAGTCAATGACAAAACAGCATTAGCTTCTATTCCAGGAACTCTCAGCTCGATCTCGATTATCAGTATCGTTGTCTCAGACCTCACTCGCCCCGACATTTGTAGCTAGATAAGTCCACTCAGGAGATGCGTATCTCTGGCATGGCACTCTTGCCCTCCTTGATTTCCTCACACTCCCCTGAGCTTGTTCTGGCTCACTTTGATAGGATTCAGACGATTCAGTTATTGGGGCAAGATCCTTCTCAGATGCAAGTCTCAGGTTTTGCCTTCTCAGTCTCACTGACCACGATTCAATTGCGACCTCTTTCCTCCTTGGCAGCACACGACCATTTTCCACACCAGTCTCTTCTGCTGAGTCAGACTCTATATCACTTGCAACGTTACCATCTCTCTCAGAGTCTATACCTGGGCCTTGTGTAGCTTGACCACCCTCACCTCAATTTGGTGGGTATCCATCCTCTTCAGGAACCCCCGCAGCTTGGCTTGCCCTCTCTGGTGGTCTCGCAACCATGGCTGGAGTTACTTCTGGGAGAGGAGCTGTTTCTTCCGAGGACCCTGAGACTCGACGTGTGTGTGAGGCGTGTATCCAGTTCAGCAGACCGCCACACTTCACAGCAGTGTTCGTCACTAAAATCACCTGGTACGGACCACACCACCGTGAGTCAAGACAGGTCTTTCTTACATGCTTCTGGACCAGAACCCAATCTTCTGGGCCTAGGTCGTGGCAGAGGTCTTTTCTTTTGAAGTCGGTGCATTCACAGCTTCAACCTGGTGAGACACAGAACAAACCACATCAGCCAATCCTTTGCAGTAGTCAAGGACCAAATCATCTGTGATGTTAATGCTGTAGACGGCACTGCAGGTAAGCGCATCGCTCTCCCCATGATAATGTTGTGCGGAGATAGCCCAGTCCTCCTAACAGGAATGCTGCGCAAACTCATTAGAACCCGGCCATTTCAAAGATGTTGAAGCACACACTTTTGCTATTCTCATCTTTAACGTCCCATTAATCTTTTCCACAATTCCTGATGCCTCCATCCTGTAACTACAATGAAGTCTCTGATCCACGTTTAAGGCGGTACACAGCAGCTTCATGATCTCACTGTGGAAGTGTGTTCCTCTATCCGACTCCAATGTAGTTGGAAATCTGAAGCACGGGATAAGCTCCCTCAACAATAACTTTGCTACTGTGAGGCTATCACACCTTCTAGTCAGATAAGCTTCGACCCATCGTGAAAAGATGCACAGATGAAAAGATGTATCTCAATCAGTTACACACAGGCATTTCAACAAAGTCCAACTGTATTTGATTGAAAGGACCCCCCGACCTCCCAATATGACTCAAGGCAACCACAATTTTCTTTCCAGCATTAATTTGTTGGCACGTGGCACACCAATGACACACTGCGTCAGCAATCACATGGAATCTCGGGTTGAACCAAGTCTGCCTAAACAATCTCACCATTGCATTTCTCCCTATGTGAGCTGCTCCATAGATCTGTCTCGCTATAGGACTTAACAAGCAGTCCGGTAGCACAGCTCTGCCATCCATTGAAACCCAAATGTCACCTTCCCCTTTTCACATCCTACTCTAATCCAACTAGCTTGTTCCTGGTCTGCGCTTCCACTTGTAAACGCTTGACCTCATCCCACGTGTCTGCAATAGCTAGCATCATGCTGAGTTCGGTCTTCTCTGTGCTCTTGCCAGCATATTCCCCATTAAAGATGCATTCATGTGCGGCACAAAAACGGGCGACTTCGTCCACATAGCGGTTACCCACTGTCACAAAATCCTCCTCCTTCCCATGAGCGGCACTCTTCACAACGGCGACTTCTCTTGGTAATTGCAATACTTCCAACAGTTGTCTCGCATATTCCCCATTTTTTATAGGAGATCCCGATGACATTAGGAAACCTCTCTGAGACCATAGCTGTCCAAAGTCATGAACTATGCCGAAACCGTACTGGCTATCGGTATAGATGGTGACTTGGATCTGTTCAGAGACAAGGCATGCACGGGTCAAGGCAATAATCTCGACTACTTGTGCAGAGTATACTCTCTGTAGACAAGCAGCTTCCACTACTCCAGAAATGGTACAGACAGCAAATGCTGCTCTCAGATTACCCTCATTGTCCCTTAAGCATGAACCATCAACATAAAGGGCTTGATCAGGATCAGACAATGGTTCATCAACAATGTCGGGTCTCGGTTTGGTACAAAGTTCAGTAACATTCAGACAGTCATGGTCCTCACAATCTTCCCCATCAGCATTCGGAAAAGGTAACAAGGTAGCAGGATTTAACACAGAACATCGCTTCAAGGTAACATTTTCCCCTGCCAACAAAATTTGCTCGTACCTGTTATTTGTCAAATGCTGTGTTTTGGTTCTCGTCATCAGAAGCGCAACTGAGTGTGGAACAGATACAGTGAGTGGATGACTCATCACGATGCTTTCACGCCTTTCAATGCTGACACCTGTTGCAGCAACAGATTTGAGACATCCGGGCAACGCTGATGCTACAGGATCTAACGTAGCTGAGAAATAGGCCACTGGTCTACGGATACCCCCATGTGTCTGGGTGAGTACAGAAAGAGCACAACCCTCCCGCTCGCAACAGAACAGCGAAAATGCTTTGCTGTAATCAGGCATTCCTAAAATTGGAGAGCGACAAAAGCAATCAAGCAGTCGTTATCCCAGGGTACCGGATCGCTCTCATCCTTGTGGGTCAGCATCTGTAAGGACTAAGTTGGCCTGGCATATGCTGTCCACTAATTATAGTGGGCACCTTGCACCAGTCCAAACAACCCCTTATTGGAGATAGGTTAAAGACAACCTTATTGAAAGCTATCCTAGTGGTAGCTATGGAGAGCAGCCTTCAGGCTAAGTCTTGAAGGAATGTAAAGCAGCTTGTTTTACCAGTCTATAATCTCTTGAGTGATCAAATGAAAGAGCACCACACCAGGTATATATTTAAAATATATGTATTTATTGCTAAACACACCCCTCTAGTCTCTTTATGAGGCTAGAGTTCGAAGTACATAAGTTAGAAGTTATTTAAACACAGTAATAGCACAAATACACGTTTGGGCCCTAGGGGCGTACCAAACCATATACCAATAAAGTGGTATAAGAACCACGACTGAACTAGACACTAGGCCTAGAGCCTCTAGAAGTGCTTGGACCACAAGGAACCACCCAAGGTAGTGACACAGGGGACCCACGGGGGACGCGTGCAGTGTAAATACACAACCGCGATACGCCGTTGACTTCTATGGAGAAAGTCGTGATCGGGAAATTAGAGAAAAGGGACACTTATAGGAGGACTTGGAGCAAACCCTTTGAGATCTAGGACTTTGAAGAGTCTCTACCCACGGGAGCACCGGAGTACTCGTGTTACCTCACCCAGGGAAGCCGGGTGCATAGGTGCCTTTCGGGGTCGGGTTTCGTCGTCGATTTGAATGGCGATCTGCTGCAAAGTGCTGCTGGCGACCAAGTGAAAAGTGTCCGGGTGGATCCAAGAGTGGATCGGAGTTCTGAAGAACCTGAAAGCAGAGGGGACAGAGTCTGGGTCACTAGCCAGTGACCAGGAAGGCGATGGACAGATGCCCACCGATGTCGAGTGCTTCAGGTGCGTTGACGGTCGTCTTGACTCTTCAGCCACGAGGTCCAGGAGGCGTTGTCGGTGACCAGAAGCAGGATTCGGGCTGGTACACAATGTCTGTCGAGTGCTGAGGTGTCGGCAACCGGATTGGACCCAACAAGCCTTGGCAACGGCAAGTCTCGATGTACAGGAAGATCGTCGATGGTGCAGACCAGCAAGGTCTGGGGAACTCACCCAGCAAGGGTAAGTGAGGGCAGGCGTGGAGCAACCAGGATGCCAAGTTAGAAAAAGATTGGCCTTCGTTAAGGGCTACTAGCCAATGGGCTAGCGACCGCGAAGGAGCCTCGAGACGCCGCACGTGGATCTGGCTCACAGGACACTCGTGGAGTGGAGGCCAGTGATCTTCGGTGCAGTTGGTGCTGGAGGCTAGGGCTACTTGGAGCCCAAAGCACGACTTCTTGGGAGACCCAGAAGAGGATGCACTTACAAATGTGCTCGGTGTCCAGGGGTCACAGTCTCAAGTCACCCACGATAGCCATGGGCCTCAGCTTTGCTGGGGACTCAGGGTAGCCTCGGGGAAGTCTGAGAATCTACCTCTGGTGATGCGATGACTTCGGCGTCCGACGGGAGCTTCAGAAATGTGAACCAGACAGATGCTTCTTTGGTGCCTGCCAAGCAGGGGAGTCACTCCTTGACCCCAAGGGAGATTCTTCTGTCCTCTAATCGTGAGTAGAGCGTCGAAGGTCCAGGATTCAGTTTCAGAGTTTCGTCCAGGGATAATCTAAAGTCCTAAGGACTGGGTTCCTATACTTATACTAAGGATAGGGGTTGGACTACTCTGTGGCCCCACCTATGGGTGGGTCAGGGCAGAGGGGTGGCTACACCCCTTTCCCTTTGTCCAGTTCGCGCCAAAGCAGGGGCTGCAAGCCCCTGATCCGGTTTGAACTGGGGTATGCACAGGGACACCAAGTGTGCCCCCAGTGCAGGACTTCAAAGCACCCGAAAGTGCTCCCGCCCAGCCCCAATACACATTATCCTGTCTGGGGAGGTGGTCACACCTCCCTGGGACAGGAAACCTATTGTCCAGGCCTCCCCTGCTGGAGTTTCGTCCAGCAGCAGGAGGCCAGACTCGTGTCTGTGGCAGCAGCATCCATTTTGTGATGCCAGGGCTTTGGAAAGAAGTTACCGGGCTAGCCAGAGTTAACATGTCTTTCCCTCTAGAAGGGTGGAATGCTACCCCCGCCACCAGAATTGGCGGGGGGTAGTATTCCAAGATGTTTGACACCAAACACGACATGTTTAGGTGCAGCCATTCCAAAGTTAGCATTTAACGCGAGGTTATAATGCGCTTAAGAGTATATGGTCAGGCTGCACTACAAACAGCATCAGAGAAGGGTCTCCAAACGCTGCAGAGGGGCCCTGCTCATGCAGGGGCACCCTCTCACATAGGAACCATGCACTCTGCCTTTAGGATTGATAAGGCCTGCCTTAGGAGTGACTTATAGGTTTATATGTGTGTATGTATTTAGTGATATAGGTAACCTATATCACAGTAAGAGGTGCATGCACCACCTTACCCAGGCTGCAGTAGCAGACCTGTGGTGTCAGTTTGGATGGCCTTCCAGGGGTGGCATAGTACATGCTGCAGCCCCTGGTAGGCCTCTGAGGTACCTATGCCCTTGGTACATAGTATACCATATACTAGGGACTTATAAGGGCACTCCAGATTCCAATCAGTGATGTGCCTAAGGCACATGGAAACCATTTTAGAGAGGAAGCAGCTAGGCTGGGGTTCTGATTAGCAGGGCCCCAGCCAGACTAATGTCGAAAAACAGTGAAGCATCAGCAAAAAGTGGGGGTACCCATGTGAAGCAGATCCTACTCTCCTACACAACCCCCCCAAACGTAGGGACATTAAACTAACCTTGCCCAGTTAAGTCTTCATGTTCTAAGTGGAAGTACCAAGAGAGTCCATCTGCATTGGCATGGTTACTCCCAGGTCTATGTTCCACTGTAAAGTCCATCCCCTGTAGGGAAATGGACCACCTAAGCAGTTTGGGGTTTTCACCCTTCATTTGTTTTAGCCATAAGAGGGGCTTATGGTCTGTCTGAACCAGGAAGTGTGTACCAAACAAGTATGGCCTCAACTTCTTCAGAGCCCAGACCACAGCAAAGGCCTCCCTCTCTATGGCTGACCAACGTTTCTCTCTAGGGGTCAGCCTTCTGCTAATGAAAGCTACTGGCTGATCCTGACCTTGTTCATTCAATTGTGACAGTACAGCCCCTACCCCCAATTCAGATGCATCAGTTTGAACAATGAACTTCTTGGAGTAATCAGGACTCTGTAGAATGGGAGCAGTGCACATGGCCTGCTTCAGGTCATCAAATGCCTTTTGACAGCTAACTGTCCACTGAACCTTTTTGGGCATTTTCTTAGAAGTTAAGTCATTCAGGGATGTCACTATTGATCCATACCCCTTGACAAATCTCCTATAGTACCCAGTCAGGCCTAAGAAGGCTCTCACCTGAGTCTGGATAGTGGGAGCAGTCCAGTCCATGTTAGTCTGGATCTTGCTCTGCAAAGGTTGGACCTGGCCTCCACCCACAAGGTGGCCCAGGTACACAACCTGACTCTGCCCTATCTGGCACTTAGTGGCCTTGATAGTCAGGCCTGCCTTTTGCAGGGCCTGTAAAACATTCCTGAGGTGGACCAGGTGATCCTCCCAGGTGGAGCTAAAGACAGCAATATCATCTAGATATGCTGCACTATAGGCTTCCAGACCTGTGAGAACTGTATTCACCAACCTCTGGAAAGTGGCAGGTGCATTCTTCAGACCAAAGGGCATTACCACAAATTGATAATGCCCACTAGGGGTTGAGAATGCTGTTTTGGGCTTTGCAGTATCAGCTAGTCTGATCTGCCAGTAGCCAGCTGTCAAGTCAAATGTGCTGAGATATTTGGCTGAGGCCAAAGTATCTATGAGCTCATCTGCCCTTGGTATTGGATGGGCATCAGTCCTAGTGACTGCATTGAGACCCCTGTAGTCCACACAAAACCTCATCTCTCTTTTTCCACCACTGGTGTGAGGTTTTGGTACAAGGACCACTGGACTAGCCCAAGGGCTATCTGAGGGTTCAATAACTCCCAATTCCAACATTTTCTGGACTTCAGTCCTGATACAGTCCCTGACATGGTCAGGTTGCCTATAAATCTTATTTTTAATAGGCAGACTGTCCCCAGTGTCCACTTCATGAGTGCACCAGGTGGTCTGACTGGGTGTCAGTGAGAACATATGTCTAAACTGATTGAGAACTTGCCTACAATCAGTTTGTTGCTGGGTAGTGAGGCTGCCTGCCAAGGCTACACCATCTACTGACCCATCGTCAGGGTTCTGTGAGAGCAGGTCAGGGAGTGGGTCACTCTCTTCCTCCTGCCCTTCATCAGTAGCCATGAGCAAGCCCATGTCTGCCCTGTCCACATATGGTTTTAACCTGTTGACATGGAGAACCCTGTGGGGACTCCTGGGTGTTCCTAGGTCTACTAAGTAGGTAACCTCACCCTTCTGCTCAACAATAGTGTGGGGTCCACTCCATTTGTCTTGGAGAGCTGCTGGGGCCACTGGCTCCAACACCCACACCTTCTGTCCTGGCTGGTAAACAGTCAGAACAGCCTTTTGGTCATGCCAGGCCTTTTGAAGTTCCTGGCTAGCCTCAAGGTTTTTGGTTGCCTTTTTCATGTACTCAGCCATCCTGGAGCGGAGACCAAGTACATAGTCCACTATATCTTGCTTTGGGGGCTTGAGAGGTAACTCCCATCCTTCCTTCACCAAGCACAGTGGACCCCTCACAGGGTGGCCAAACAGAAGTTCAAAAGGGCTGTAACCAACCCCCTTCTGAGGCACCTCCCTATATGCGAATAAAAGGCAGGGCAAGAGTATGTCCCATCTACGCCTAAGCTTTTCTGGGAGCCCTTTAATCATGCCCTTCAAGGTTTTGTTGAATCTCTCAACTAAACCATTGCATTGTGGGTGATAGGGTGTGGTGAACTTATAAGTCACTCCACACTCCTTCCACATTGCTTTTAAGTACCCAGACATGAAGTTAGCACCCCTGTCTGATACTACCTCCTTAGGAAAGCCCACTCTTGAGAAAATTCCCAGGAGGGCCCTTGCCACCACAGGTGCTGTAGTGGTCCTGAGGGGAATAGCTTCTGGGTACCTGGTGGCATGATCCACTACCACCAGGATAAACCTGTGCCCAGAGGCTGTTTGGGGATCCATGGGACCAACAATGTCAATCCCTACCCTTTCAAAGGGCACCCCCACCACAGGTAGTGGTATCAGGGGGCCTTTGTAGTGCCACCTGCCTTGCCACTGGCTTGGCAGGTTACACAGGAGCGACAAAACTCCTTGCTGTCTTCAGACATGTGGGGCCAGTGAAAGTGAGGGACAATTCTGTCCCAAGTCTTGTTCTGGCCCAGGTGACCTGCTAAGGGAATATCATGGGCTAGGGTCAATAGGAAGCCCCTGAACTTCAGAGGTATAACCAACCTCCTGGTAGCACCAGGCTTGGGGTCTCTACTCTCTGAGTACAGGAGTCCATCATCCCAATACACTGTATGGGGACCACTAGCTTTCCCAGCAGCCTCAGCAGCAGCTTGCTGTCTGAGGGGTTCAAGGGAGGGGCAGCTCTGCTGCTCCTGGCTCAGATCTGCCCTAGAAGGTCCCCCTGTCCCCAAGAACTCAACCTGGTCAGGTTCAAGTTCCTCTGGGACAGTTCCTTCTTCAGGGCTGAGATCATCCCCCTCAAGGGACTGATCTTCCTCCTGAGCCAAGGGGAAGGCACTGCCTTAACCCTACTACTCCTCCTCTTGGAAGGCACTTGGTCCATTCTTCCAGAATCCAAGGCCTGTTCAGTGCTAGACATTTTGGCTTGTGACCTGGTCACAGCAAACACATCTGCAGGGATCCCCAGCATTTCTGCATGGGTCCTGAGCTCCACTTCTGCCCAAGCAGAAGTCTCTAAGTCATTGCCAAGCAAGCATTCGACTGGTAGGTTTGCACTCACCACAACCTTCTTAAGGCCAGTTACCCCTCCCCAGGAGAAGTTAACAACTGCCAGAGTATGGTCTGTTCTGACATTGCTAGCATTGGTCACTTGGTACATCTCACCAAGTATAACTTGCCCAGGATTCACAAGGTCTTGTGTCACCATTGTGACACTTGCCCCTGTGTCCCTAAATGCCAAAGCCTCACGTCCATTGATTAAAGGCTGTTGTCTGTACTTGCCCAGATTACTGGGACTCACAGAGGAGGTCACATCCATGCCTCCATCACAGACTAACACAGCCTGAGTCAGTTCTCTGACTAGGTCAGAGCCCAACTCAGTACCCAGGGTGAACCCTACTAAACCCTTGGCTGGAGCACTCCCACCAACTGTACTAGGGGGAACAGGTGCCTTAGGGGCATTGGTGGGTGCTGGACTTGAGTCTTTGGACTTGGTGCAATCACTGGTCCAGTGGGTCTTTTGCTTACAGACCTTGCACCATGGTTTTCTTTGGCCTTTCCCTTTGGTAGACTGTGAATCCCCACCAGAAGAAGATTTTTGGGGGCCTGATGAAGACTTTTGATCTTTACCCTTCTCCCCACCCTTTTCAGAGTTCTTAGCATCTTGCTTCTTGGTTTCCCCACCTTGGTTCTGTACCTTCTGCTTCACCCTGGTTCTGACCCATTTGTCTGCCTTCTTTCCCAATTCTTGGGGAGAGGTCAGATCAGAGTCTACCAGGTATTGATGCAACAGCTGATTTTGACAGTTATTAAGAATCTGCTCCCTCATTATCAGATTGTACAATCCTGAGAAGTCACACACCTTACTGCCCATCAACCAGCCTTCCAGAGCCTTGGCAGAACAATCCACATAGTCTACCCAGTCTTGAGTCTGTGCTTTTTGGGTATCTCTGAACTTCAACCTGTACTGTTCAGTGGTTAGGCCAAACCCATCAATAAGAGCACTCTTCAAGACCTTGTAATTATCAGCATCCTCCTCTCTAACAGTGAGGAGCTTGTCTCTACCTTTGTCAGCAAAGGAGAGCCACAAGATTGCTGCCCACTGCTCCTGAGGGACCTTCTGTACCTTACAGGCCCTCTCTAGAGCAGTTATCCACTTGTGGATGTCATCCCCATTCTGATAGGGAGGGACAATCTTGCTCAGGTTCCTATGGTCATAGGACCTTTCCCTATCTCTAGGGACATGGCTGCCACCATGGGACTCTAGTCCCAACTTTCTTCTCTCTCTAAAGAGATCTAGGGACTCCCTGTCTATAGCCAGTTGCTTCTTTTTGATTTCAAGCTGAGCTTCCTCATATTGAACCAGCCTCTTTCTTCTCTCATGAGAGGATTCCCTCCTATGAGATGAGACAGAGCTCCCTATTGAGGTGCCAGAGTGGTTAGACTCCTGAGAAGGAGACCTAGACCTTCTGGGCACTCTCATAATCCTTCCTGGGGGGACAAAGGGGGCATCATCTTGATCATCCTCTTCATCTTCCTCAGGAGGGATTGGATTATCCAGGTCAGGGCCATTGTCGCCCTCCTGGCCAGTTTCAGAGGGGGGCTGGGGGTATTGGTACCCCTGGTCCCATCCTCATCTTCTGCCCCACCCTCAGCTCCTACCCCTTCAGTCCCCAAGGGCTTACTAAGGTCATAAGCCACCAACAACTCCTTGAGGTGTTGGGTGGTGGGGCTTTGGCCTGTCCTTATTTTTCTCAAGTTGCATAAAGCTCTCAATTCCAAGAATGGGAGTGTATCATACTTGGAGGGTGGAAGCTCAGTGGCTTCCTGCAAGGATTCTTTAGATCCTACCCTTAAAGACATTACTAGTGTGGTGTGGTGTATGCACTACCTACTCTAGTGTGGCCTACTAAACTCTCTTGAGTTGTAGAAAGGGTTGTGCTATCCCTTAACACACAACTCTAAGTTCAGTAGAACTTACTGTATTCTAAGCTTAAATTATATGTACCTTAGGTACCTTTAGTGGTTTTCAGTTGATCAATTCAATTGAGATTATCTGGTAAAACAATAGCAAGCTGGAATCCCACACGCTGCACACCAATGTGAGAAGTTGGCCTGGCATATGCTGTCCACTAATTATAGTGGGCACCTTGCACCAGTCCAAACAACCCCTTATTGGAGATAGGTTAAAGACAACCTTATTGAAAGCTATCCTAGTGGTAGCTATGGAGAGCAGCCTTCAGGCTAAGTCTTGAAGGAATGTAAAGCAGCTTGTTTTACCAGTCTATAATCTCTTGAGTGATCAAATGAAAGAGCACCACACCAGGTATATATTCAAAATATATGTATTTATTGCTAAACACACCCCTCTAGTCTCTTTATGAGGCTAGAGTTCGAAGTACATAAGTTAGAAGTTATTTAAACACAGTAATATCACAAATACACGTTTGGGCCCTAGGGGCGTACCAAACCATATACCAATAAAGTGGTATAAGAACCACGACTGAACTAGACACTAGGCCTAGAGCCTCTAGAAGTGCTTGGACCACAAGGAACCACCCAAGGTAGTGACACAGGGGACCCACGGGGGACGCGTGCAGTGTAAATACACAACCGCGATACGCCGTTGACTTCTATGGAGATAGTCGTGCTGCTGGCGACCAAGTGAAAAGTGTCCGGGTGGATCCAAGAGTGGATCGGAGTTCTGAAGAACCTGAAAGCAGAGGGGACAGAGTCTGGGTCACTAGCCAGTGACCAGGAAGGCGATGGACAGATGCCCACCGATGTCGAGTGCTTCAGGTGCATTGACAGTCGTCTTGACTCTTCAGCCACGAGGTCCAGGAGGCGTTGTCGGCGACCAGGAGCAGGATTCGGGCTGGTACATGATGTTTGTCGAGTGCTGAGGTGTCGGCGACCGGATTGGACCCAACAAGCCTTGGCAACGGCAAGTCTCGATGCAGAGGACGATCGTCGATGGTGCAGACCAGCAAGGTCTGGGGAACTCACCCAGCGAGGGTTAGTGAGGGCAGGCCTGGAGCAACCAGGATACTAAGTTAGAAAAAGATTGGCCTTCGTTAAGGGCTACTAGCCAACGGGCTAGCGACCGCGAAGGAGCCTTGAGACGTCGCACGTGGATCTGGCTCACAGGACACTCGTGGAGTGAAGGCCAGTGATCTTTGGTACAGTTGGTGCTGGAGGCTAGGGCTACTGGGAGCCCAAAGCACGACTTCTTGAGAGACCCAGAAGAGGATGCACTTGCAAATGTGCTCGGTGTCCAGGAGTCCCAGTCTCAAGTCACCCACGATAGCCACGGGCCTCAGCTTTGCTGGGGACTCAGGGTAGCCTCGGGGAAGTCTGAGAATCCACCTCTGGTGATGCGATGACTTCGGCGTCCGACGGGAGCTTCAGAAATGCGAACCGGACAGATGCTTCTTTGGTGCCTGCCAAGCAGGGGAGTCACTCCTTGACCCCAAGGGAGATTCTTCTGTCCTCTAATCGTGAGTAGAGCGTCGAAGGTCCAGGATTCAGTTTCAGAGTTTCATCCAGGGATAATCTAAAGTCCTAAGGACTGGGTTCCTATACTTATACTAAGGATAGGGGTTGGACTACTCTGTGGCCCCACCTATGGGTGGGTCAGGGCAGAGGGGTGGCTACACCCCTTTCCCTTTGTCCAGTTCGTGCCAAAGCAGGGGCTGCAAGCCCCTGATCCGGTTTGAACTGGGGTATGCACAGGGACACCAAGTGTGCCCCCAGTGCAGGACTTCAAAGCACCCGAAAGTGCTCCCGCCCAGCCCCAATACACATTATCCTGTCTGGGGAGGTGGTCACACCTCCCTGGGACAGGAAACCTATTGTCCAGGCCTCCCCTGCCGGAGTTTCGTCCAGCAGCAGGAGGCCAGACTCGTGTCTGTGGCAGCAGCATCCATTTTGTGATGCCAGGGCTTTGGAAAGAAGTTACCGGGCAAGCCAGAGTTAACATGTCTTTCCCTCTAGAAGGGTGGAATGCTACCCCCGCCGCCAGAATTGGCGGGGGGTAGTATTCCAAGATGTTTGACACCAAACACGACATGTTTAGGTGCAGCCATTCCAAAGTTAGCATTTAACGCAAGGTTATAATGCGCTTAAGAGTATATGGTCAGGCTGCACTACAAACAGCATCAGAGAAGGGTCTCCGAACGCTGCAGAGGGGCCCTGCTCATGCAGGGGCACCCTCTCACATAGGAACCATGCACTCTGCCTTTAGGATTGATAAGGCCTGCCTTAGGAGTGACTTATAGGTTTATATGTGTGTATGTATTTAGTGATATAGGTAACCTATATCACAGTAAGGGGTGCATGCACTACCTTACCCAGGCTGCAGTAGCAGACCTGTGGTGTCAGTTTGGATGGCCTTCCAGGGGTGGCATAGTACATGCTGCAGCCCCTGGTAGGCCTCTGAGGTACCTATGCCCTTGGTACATAGTATACCATATACTAGGGACTTATAAGGGCACTCCAGATTCCAATCAGTGATGTGCCTAAGGCACATGGAAACCATTTTAGAGAGGAAGCAGCTAGGCTGGGGTTCTGATTAGCAGGGCCCCAGCCAGACTAATGTCGAAAAACAGTGAAGCATCAGCAAAAAGTGGGGGTACCCATGTGAAGCAGATCCTACTCTCCTCCACAACCCCCCCCAAACGTAGGGACATTAAACTAACCTTGCCCAGTTAAGTCTTCATGTTCTAAGTGGAAGTACCTAGAGAGTCCATCTGCATTGGCATGGTTACTCCCAGGTCTATGTTCCACTGTAAAGTCCATCCCCTGTAGGGAAATGGACCACCTAAGCAGTTTGGGGTTTTCACCCTTCATTTGTTTTAGCCATAAGAGGGGCTTATGGTCTGTCTGAACCAGGAAGTGTGTACCAAACAAGTATGGCCTCAACTTCTTCAGAGCCCAGACCACAGCAAAGGCCTCCCTCTCTATGGCTGACCAACGTTTCTCTCTAGGGGTCAGCCTTCTGCTAATGAAAGCTACTGGCTGATCCTGACCTTGTTCATTCAATTGTGACAGTACAGCCCCTACCCCCAATTCAGATGCATCAGTTTGAACAATGAACTTCTTGGAGTAATCAGGACTCTGTAGAATGGGAGCAGTGCACATGGCCTGCTTCAGGTCATCAAATGCCTTTTGACAGCTAACTGTCCACTGAACCTTTTTGGGCATTTTCTTAGAAGTTAAGTCATTCAGGGGTGTCACTATTGATCCATACCCCTTGACAAATCTCCTATAGTACCCAGTCAGGCCTAAGAAGGCTCTCACCTGAGTCTGGGTAGTGGGAGCAGTCCAGTCCATGTTAGTCTAGATCTTGCTCTGCAAAGGTTGGACCTGGCCTCCACCCACAAGGTGGCCCAGGTACACAACCTGACTCTGCCCTATCTGGCACTTAGTGGCCTTGATAGTCAGGCCTGCCTTTTGCAGGGCCTGTAAAACATTCCTGAGGTGGACCAGGTGATCCTCCCAGGTGGAGCTAAAGACAGCAATATCATCTAGATATGCTGCACTATAGGCTTCCAGACCTGTGAGAACTGTATTCACCAACCTCTGGAAAGTGGCAGGTGCATTCTTCAGACCAAAGGGCATTACCACAAATTGATAATGCCCACTAGGGGTTGAGAATGCTGTTTTGGGCTTTGCAGTATCAGCTAGTCTGATCTGCCAGTAGCCAGCTGTCAAGTCAAATGTGCTGAGATATTTGGCTGAGGCCAAAGTATCTATGAGCTCATCTGCCCTTGGTATTGGATGGGCATCAGTCCTAGTGACTGCATTGAGACCCCTGTAGTCCACACAAAACCTCATCTCTCTTTTTCCACCACTGGTGTGAGGTTTTGGTACAAGGACCACTGGACTAGCCCAAGGGCTATCTGAGGGTTCAATAACTCCCAATTCCAACATTTTCTGGACTTCAGTCCTGATACAGTCCCTGACATGGTCAGGTTGCCTATAAATCTTATTTTTAATAGGCAGACTGTCCCCAGTGTCCACTTCATGAGTGCACCAGGTGGTCTGACTGGGTGTCAGTGAGAACATATGTCTAAACTGATTGAGAACTTGCCTACAATCAGTTTGTTGCTGGGTAGTGAGGCTGCCTGCCAAGGCTACACCATCTACTGACCCATCGTCAGGGTTCTGTGAGAGCAGGTCAGGGAGTGGGTCACTCTCTTCCTCCTGCCCTTCATCAGTAGCCATGAGCAAGCCCATGTCTGCCCTGTCCACATATGGTTTTAACCTGTTGACATGGAGAACCCTGTGGGGACTCCTGGGTGTTCCTAGGTCTACTAAGTAGGTAACCTCACCCTTCTGCTCAACAATAGTGTGGGGTCCACTCCATTTGTCTTGGAGAGCTGCTGGGGCCACTGGCTCCAACACCCACACCTTCTGTCCTGGCTGGTAAACAGTCAGAACAGCCTTTTGGTCATGCCAGGCCTTTTGAAGTTCCTGGCTAGCCTCAAGGTTTTTGGTTGCCTTTTTCATGTACTCAGCCATCCTGGAGCGGAGACCAAGTACATAGTCCACTATATCTTGCTTTGGGGGCTTGAGAGGTAACTCCCATCCTTCCTTCACCAAGCACAGTGGACCCCTCACAGGGTGGCCAAACAGAAGTTCAAAAGGGCTGTAACCAACCCCTTCTGAGGCACCTCCCTATATGCGAATAAAAGGCAGGGCAAGAGTATGTCCCATCTACGCCTAAGCTTTTCTGGGAGCCCTTTAATCATGCCCTTCAAGGTTTTGTTGAATCTCTCAACTAAACCATTGCATTGTGGGTGATAGGGTGTGGTGAACTTATAAGTCACTCCACACTCCTTCCACATTGCTTTTAAGTACCCAGACATGAAGTTAGCACCCCTGTCTGATACTACCTCCTTAGGAAAGCCCACTCTTGAGAAAATTCCCAGGAGGGCCCTTGCCACCACAGGTGCTGTAGTGGTCCTGAGGGGAATAGCTTCTGGGTACCTGGTGGCATGATCCACTACCACCAGGATAAACCTGTGCCCAGAGGCTGTTTGGGGATCCATGGGACCAACAATGTCAATCCCTACCCTTTCAAAGGGCACCCCCACCACAGGTAGTGGTATCAGGGGGCCTTTGTAGTGCCACCTGCCTTGCCACTGGCTTGGCAGGTTACACAGGAGCGACAAAACTCCTTGCTGTCTTCAGACATGTGGGGCCAGTGAAAGTGAGGGACAATTCTGTCCCAAGTCTTGTTCTGGCCCAGGTGACCTGCTAAGGGAATATCATGGGCTAGGGTCAATAGGAAGCCCCTGAACTTCAGAGGTATAACCAACCTCCTGGTAGCACCAGGCTTGGGGTCTCTACTCTCTGAGTACAGGAGTCCATCATCCCAATACACTGTATGGGGACCACTAGCTTTCCCAGCAGCCTCAGCAGCAGCTTGCTGTCTGAGGGGTTCAAGGGAGGGGCAGCTCTGCTGCTCCTGGCTCAGATCTGCCCTAGAAGGTCCCCCTGTCCCCAAGAACTCAACCTGGTCAGGTTCAAGTTCCTCTGGGACAGTTCCTTCTTCAGGGCTGAGATCATCCCCCTCAAGGGACTGATCTTCCTCCTGAGCCAAGGGGGAAGGCACTGCCTTAACCCTACTACTCCTCCTCTTGGAAGGCACTTGGTCCATTCTTCCAGAATCCAAGGCCTGTTCAGTGCTAGACATTTTGGCTTGTGACCTGGTCACAGCAAACACATCTGCAGGGATCCCCAGCATTTCTGCATGGGTCCTGAGCTCCACTTCTGCCCAAGCAGAAGTCTCTAAGTCATTGCCAAGCAAGCATTCGACTGGTAGGTTTGCACTCACCACAACCTTCTTAAGGCCAGTTACCCCTCCCCAGGAGAAGTTAACAACTGCCAGAGTATGGTCTGTTCTGACATTGCTAGCATTGGTCACTTGGTACATCTCACCAAGTATAACTTGCCCAGGATTCACAAGGTCTTGTGTCACCATTGTGACACTTGCCCCTGTGTCCCTAAATGCCAAAGCCTCACGTCCATTGATTAAAGGCTGTTGTCTGTACTTGCCCAGATTACTGGGACTCACAGAGGAGGTCACATCCATGCCTCCATCACAGACTAACACAGCCTGAGTCAGTTCTCTGACTAGGTCAGAGCCCAACTCAGTACCCAGGGTGAACCCTACTAAACCCTTGGCTGGAGCACTCCCACCAACTGTACTAGGGGGAACAGGTGCCTTAGGGGCATTGGTGGGTGCTGGACTTGAGTCTTTGGACTTGGTGCAATCACTGGTCCAGTGGGTCTTTTGCTTACAGACCTTGCACCATGGTTTTCTTTGGCCTTTCCCTTTGGTAGACTGTGAATCCCCACCAGAAGAAGATTTTTGGGGGCCTGATGAAGACTTTTGATCTTTACCCTTCTCCCCACCCTTTTCAGAGTTCTTAGCATCTTGCTTCTTGGTTTCCCCACCTTGGTTCTGTACCTTCTGCTTCACCCTGGTTCTGACCCATTTGTCTGCCTTCTTTCCCAATTCTTGGGGAGAGGTCAGATCAGAGTCTACCAGGTATTGATGCAACAGCTGATTTTGACAGTTATTAAGAATCTGCTCCCTCATTATCAGATTGTACAATCCTGAGAAGTCACACACCTTACTGCCCATCAACCAGCCTTCCAGAGCCTTGGCAGAACAATCCACATAGTCTACCCAGTCTTGAGTCTGTGCTTTTTGGGTATCTCTGAACTTCAACCTGTACTGTTCAGTGGTTAGGCCAAACCCATCAATAAGAGCACTCTTCAAGACCTTGTAATTATCAGCATCCTCCTCTCTAACAGTGAGGAGCTTGTCTCTACCTTTGTCAGCAAAGGAGAGCCACAAGATTGCTGCCCACTGCTCCTGAGGGACCTTCTGTACCTTACAGGCCCTCTCTAGAGCAGTTATCCACTTGTGGATGTCATCCCCATTCTGATAGGGAGGGACAATCTTGCTCAGGTTCCTATGGTCATAGGACCTTTCCCTATCTCTAGGGACATGGCTGCCACCATGGGACTCTAGTCCCAACTTTCTTCTCTCTCTAAAGAGATCTAGGGACTCCCTGTCTATAGCCAGTTGCTTCTTTTTGATTTCAAGCTGAGCTTCCTCATATTGAACCAGCCTCTTTCTTCTCTCATGAGAGGATTCCCTCCTATGAGATGAGACAGAGCTCCCTATTGAGGTGCCAGAGTGGTTAGACTCCTGAGAAGGAGACCTAGACCTTCTGGGCACTCTCATAATCCTTCCTGGGGGGACAAAGGGGGCATCATCTTGATCATCCTCTTCATCTTCCTCAGGAGGGATTGGATTATCCAGGTCAGGGCCATTGTCGCCCTCCTGGCCAGTTTCAGAGGGGGGCTGGGGGTATTGGTACCCCTGGTCCCATCCTCATCTTCTGCCCCACCCTCAGCTCCTACCCCTTCAGTCCCCAAGGGCTTACTAAGGTCATAAGCCACCAACAACTCCTTGAGGTGTTGGGTGGTGGGGCTTTGGCCTGTCCTTATTTTTCTCAAGTTGCATAAAGCTCTCAATTCCAAGAATGGGAGTGTATCATACTTGGAGGGTGGAAGCTCAGTGGCTTCCTGCAAGGATTCTTTAGATCCTACCCTTAAAGACATTACTAGTGTGGTGTGGTGTATGCACTACCTACTCTAGTGTGGCCTACTAAACTCTCTTGAGTTGTAGAAAGGGTTGTGCTATCCCTTAACACACAACTCTAAGTTCAGTAGAACTTACTGTATTCTAAGCTTAAATTATATGTACCTTAGGTACCTTTAGTGGTTTTCAGTTGATCAATTCAATTGAGATTATCTGGTAAAACAATAGCAAGCTGGAATCCCACACGCTGCACACCAATGTGAGAAGTTGGCCTGGCATATGCTGTCCACTAATTATAGTGGGCACCTTGCACCAGTCCAAACAACCCCTTATTGGAGATAGGTTAAAGACAACCTTATTGAAAGCTATCCTAGTGGTAGCTATGGAGAGCAGCCTTCAGGCTAAGTCTTGAAGGAATGTAAAGCAGCTTGTTTTACCAGTCTATAATCTCTTGAGTGATCAAATGAAAGAGCACCACACCAGGTATATATTCAAAATATATGTATTTATTGCTAAACACACCCCTCTAGTCTCTTTATGAGGCTAGAGTTCGAAATACATAAGTTAGAAGTTATTTAAACACAGTAATATCACAAATACACGTTTGGGCCCTAGGGGCGTACCAAACCATATACCAATAAAGTGGTATAAGAACCACGACTGAACTAGACACTAGGCCTAGAGCCTCTAGAAGTGCTTGGACCACAAGGAACCACCCAAGGTAGTGACACAGGGGACCCACGGGGGACGCGTGCAGTGTAAATACACAACCGCGTTACGCCGTTGACTTCTATGGAGAAAGTCGTGCTGCTGGCGACCAAGTGAAAAGTGTCCGGGTGGATCCAAGAGTGGATCGGAGTTCTGAAGAACCTGAAAGCAGAGGGGACAGAGTCTGGGTCACTAGCCAGTGACCAGGAAGGCGATGGACAGATGCCCACCGATGTCGAGTGCTTCAGGTGCATTGACGGTCGTCTTGACTCTTCAGCCACGAGGTCCAGGAGGCGTTGTCGGCGACCAGGAGCAGGATTCCGGCTGGTACACGATGTCTGTCGAGTGCTGAGGTGTCGGCGACCGGATTGGACCTAACAAGCCTTGGCAACGGCAAGTCTCGATGCAGAGGACGATCGTCGATGGTGCAGACCAGCAAGGTCTGGGGAACTCACCCAGCGAGGGTTAGTGAGGGCAGGCCTGGAGCAACCAGGATGCCAAGTTAGAAAAAGATTGGCCTTCGTTAAGGGCTACTAGCCAACGGGCTAGCGACCGCAAAGGAGCCTTGAGACGCCGCACGTGGATCTGGCTCACAGGACACTCGTGGAGTGGAGGCCAGTGATCTTTGGTGCAGTTGGTGCTGGAGGCTAGGGCTACTGGGAGCCCAAAGCACGACTTCTTGGGAGACCCAGAAGAGGATGCACTTGCAAATGTGCTTGGTGTCCAGGGGTCCCAGTCTCAAGTCACCCACGATAGCCACGGGCCTCAGCTTTGCTGGGGACTCAGGGTAGCCTCGGGGAAGTCTGAGAATCCACCTCTGGTGATGCGATGACTTCGGCGTCCGACGGGAGCTTCAGAAATGCGAACCGGACAGATGCTTCTTTGGTGCCTGCCAAGCAGGGGAGTCACTCCTTGACCCCAAGGGAGATTCTTCTGTCCTCTAATCGTGAGTAGAGCGTCGAAGGTCCAGGATTCAGTTTCAGAGTTTCATCCAGGGATAATCTAAAGTCCTAAGGACTGGGTTCCTATACTTATACTAAGGATAGGGGTTGGACTACTCTGTGGCCCCACCTATGGGTGGGTCAGGGCAGAGGGGTGGCTACACCCCTTTCCCTTTGTCCAGTTCGTGCCAAAGCAGGGGCTGCAAGCCCCTGATCCGGTTTGAACTGGGGTATGCACAGGGACACCAAGTGTGCCCCCAGTGCAGGACTTCAAAGCACCCGAAAGTGCTCCCGCCCAGCCCCAATACACATTATCCTGTCTGGGGTGGTGGTCACACCTCCCTGGGACAGGAAACCTATTGTCCAGGCCTCCCTGCCGGAGTTTCGTCCAGCAGCAGGAGGCCAGACTCGTGTCTGTGGCAGCAGCATCCATTTTGTGATGCCAGGGCTTTGGAAAGAAGTTACCGGGCAAGCCAGAGTTAACATGTCTTTCCCTCTAGAAGGGTGGAATGCTACCCCCGCCGCCAGAATTGGCGGGGGGGTAGTATTCCAAGATGTTTGACACCAAACACGACATGTTTAGGTGCAGCCATTCCAAAGTTAGCATTTAACGCAAGGTTATAATGCGCTTAAGAGTATATGGTCAGGCTGCACTACAAACAGCATCAGAGAAGGGTCTCCGAACGCTGCAGAGGGGCCCTGCTCATGCAGGGGCACCCTCTCACATAGGAACCATGCACTCTGCCTTTAGGATTGATAAGGCCTGCCTTAGGAGTGACTTATAGGTTTATATGTGTGTATGTATTTAGTGATATAGGTAACCTATAACACAGTAAGGGGTGCATGCACTACCTTACCCAGGCTGCAGTAGCAGACCTGTGGTGTCAGTTTGGATGGCCTTCCAGGGGTGGCATAGTACATGCTGCAGCCCCTGGTAGGCCTCTGAGGTACCTATGCCCTTGGTACATAGTATACCATATACTAGGGACTTATAAGGGCACTCCAGATTCCAATCAGTGATGTGCCTAAGGCACATGGAAACCATTTTAGAGAGGAAGCAGCTAGGCTGGGGTTCTGATTAGCAGGGCCCCAGCCAGACTAATGTCGAAAAACAGTGAAGCATCAGCAAAAAGTGGGGGTACCCATGTGAAGCAGATCCTACTCTCCTCCAC